>CM077557.1:10000000-10600000 GCA_039657345.1 Stephania japonica
CTAATAATAATACCTCTTCAATTTGTACGAGCACATGTGCATCTACAAACTTGAGTGTTCAAGCACATTATGGGAAGGGAACAACTTTTGCAGTTAAGAAAACAAATCAAATTAGTAAGTCGGAACTGAGGCTTTGTCGCAATTGTTAAAAAAAAAAAAAAAATCAAATAGTAACCTTAAAAGCGAGGGCATAGGCCCACATAGAGTTAAGGAAATTAACAAATTTACGCAATTAAGAAAACATGACAATTAATTATAACTACACAAATTAAGTGAGAGAAAGAGAGTTATCTTTTCTACCCTTTATTTTAATAGAAGAACACGGGAGCATGACATGAGGACTGAACTTCATAACTCTTACATTTAGAATTTTGTGTCATTATATTAATTAGCGTTCAGATCACATCATCAAAACCCAATAAAAAAATATTAGTATTAGAAGGGAAATATGTTAAGAAAAGTAGGCAGTTTTGTTTTATTTAACAACCACAAGCTCAAGCTATATACACTCATCTTTTAAGCCAATTCATCAACGGAGAATATCACTTAACATATCATTAGAAATGCAGAAGCTCCTAAATACAATGATCTAACTCAAACTCTGTGGCGACCATATGATGAAAACGTGCATGGTCAAATGTCTCATCTTTTAGGCATGAATGATACCAATTTGGGCATACATACTTTTTTTTAATAAGAATTTGGGCATACATACTTTAAAGTAGTGAAAGTTCAACTCAACAACTTCTTCATGGAAAAGGGGGAAAGAGAGAAGGAAATTTAAAGCATTGAAACATTACATTACATAAGGAGGTACTCAAGTAGAAGAAGAATACATATTTAACAAACAGTAAGAATTATAGGATATTCACACACAATTATAAGGTAAAAAGGGCAAATTCGCTCATCTTTATGTAGTGAGCAAGAAGAATGTGCTTGTATGTGCTGCATAAATACTTCCAACATACTCGAATAAAAAAATTTCAAAACTGTACTAAAGTGGTACAAACAGGCAATAACTTCTCATTGTCGCACAACAGTTCAAGAAGCCCAAATAATATTGGGAAAAGTGGGGGATGGTGGTGGTGGGGAGACCAAATACGTGATATAACCAAGCCGCGTTGGCCTCCCTGGCTGAAATCAAGAGTGAAATGCTGGAGCATTGAATCAGCTAAGTCGAGGACAACGCGAGAGTTGGTGTGAGAGGCTGGTAAGGGAAACGATAATGGTGTTGGTACGATCACGGTGGCACAAGAGGATATGGAGATGACGAGAGAACACCAACCTATATTAGTAAAGGATAACAGGAAAAAGTTGAATAAATTAAATCAAATTCCTCAAGAGTCTTGAAGAGGAACTATAAAAAGGAATTATCTGGTCTTATCCAAGAACAAGCATTAAATCAGCCAAGTTATCGATCCTAGACCATCTCTCTTGAACAAAATAAGGTTAGACAACACAAATTCTTCAACTTAAGATTCTTAGTTAGGTGTAAGTTTATCTCAATCAACTTTCAGAGGAAGGGCAGGAGAAAAAATTGTTAACATACAAATTCATCAACTTAGTTCTAATTGCAATATCAAGTTTAACATGGCATCCTAATAATTATGAAAGGGCACTCAATTTTAATCAATAGATTTTGCTTTGGCGACAAAATTTATTTGCAGTTTCAATAATTGGACTTTGTTCATATCATGTAATATGCTCATCCTTGTACAATTCTGATAGTTTTTCTCCCTTATCCTACTAACTGTACAGTTTGAGATCTTACATGTTTGAAGAGCTGATAGAATCGTAGTTTTCTTGTGTGAAGATATTAGTTTAAGTGGATTGCTTTAGCTTTTTCTTAGATTACTTTAACTATTTTTTTAATCTCTTTCTAACATAGTAAGGAAGTTAACACATGAGGAGTACCTTCTCTATATTTTAAGAGCTTTTGTCATGATATTGAGAAATATACAATCCCAGCTAATTGTACAGTTTGAGATCTTATCTTATGATATGTTTTTGATGCTCAAAAGAAAGATAGTGCTTGAGCGGCGATAATTTGAGAACTGATGAAAGTTCATATTCATTGTGTAATTTTGTCCTACACTTGGTTGCCACCAAGAAAAGAAAAATAAGAGGACCTTCGTTTTCGTTAAAAAAGAAAAAAAACCAACAATGAACAGTGGCATGAAGACACAATGCTTACTGTATAACCAATGGTATACAAATCTAACACTTAAGAAAGAATCAAAACCCTTAAATACCAAAACAAAATTAGAAGAAACCCAACATTTTTTATGCTTTCAAAACAGATAAATACTACTTTGAGGGACAATATAGAAAAATAACTGTGGCAAACAAAGCATGATAGAGCAGCTCAGCTGTAGAGAGCGAGAGAGCGCATAATAGAGAGAGATGACTCGCAAAATAGGAAATGAGAAGATGAAAATCACAGTAGACCTCTATAGAAGAATCTCTCAAACTTGATGCTTCTCATTGCTTCATCTCAAGTTTTGTTTCTTATTGCTTTATAGAAATTGTTTTAGTTCAAGCTTTTTTTTTTTGCTTGATTTTAATCTAAGTGGGGATTTCGACTTGAGAGAGGGCGGAGGTCCGAGGATAAGTAGAAAGATGGACTAGAGAGATGCAATTTGGGGATGGAAAGTAAAACTTTTGTATAGTTTGATATATATATATACACTTTTGTAAAGAATATGTTACACATTAAACATGGAATGATTTTGAAGTAACGACGACAAATGAGTTATGGATGATGAGAAATAAAAATTTAGATAAATAATTGCATGATCTCATATATGATTAATTAATAGGTGTATCAAATGGATGAAGATAATGGTAAAGTGATAAACATCAAATGATTTGATGATGCTGGTAGCATAAGGGTTCAAGATGCCCCCTATGAAAGTAAGAAAACTTGTAATGAAATAGATTTGTAGGTCAAGATCTTATGGATAGAGTTGGGATCCTACAAAATTTCATGAATCGTATCGGGATCCGATGGGATCCCACCCAACATCCGATCCTATTAGGAGTTGGATCGTTGTCAATAATTTGGATCGTAAGATCCTAAGATCCGAGTCGGGATCTTGGTATGTATTTATTACAGTATAAACCTTTGTCCATTTCAGCCCCCTCTCGAATCTTCATTGCTTCCTGGCCATAATAAATGTTTATGGCAATTGAAAGAGAGAATACCAAGAGATTTGCTGTGATTTTATCGATATATGAGTTTAAAACAGTCATATAACCATGTGATAATCATATGAAGTTTTACTGTGATTTTTTCACTGTATGTACTTTTATTTTAGAGGTAGGTTAACCCTCCACCGTAATGTTGGCTCCCCTCCTTGCAGACCTATTATGGCTCACTAGATTCATCTAAACTTTATGAATTCGTCGTGACCTAACTATTGTGGTCTATCTACTGTGACCATAATTCTATATTCAACTAAGAAAAACGCTAATGAAAACAAAACACATACCAAAACGCACATTGGCTCTAGACCCATGTGTTTTGCATCGTGATCTCAAGGCGTGCACAGACGACTCGTAAGGTTGATGTGTCAGTGTGCATTAGGTAGTGTCATTTTAGCAATTCTCTTCAACTAGGTCAAGTACCATAACCTTTTTGATACGAAAGAAACAACAACTTCACCTTGATATTTGAATTCTTAACCTCTTAACTCAAGTGACCCATACCAAATTAGTAAGCTACTCACCAATCTCACTTTGTTGGTAATCAATTTAGTACCATAACTTTCACGAACTAAAACTAAAAAGAGCGATTAAGGCTTGATTAATCCCATGGGTTAGGAAGGCACCCCTACCCACTAATGCAATGGTTGAAGGAAATTGATGAATCAAGTCCATCCCCTCTACTTTAGTTCAAATACTAAAGTTAGATCTGTTCATGGGCTCGTGCTAGGCCAACCCAAACTCGTGAACAAATAACCGAGTTTGGGCGGTCCCTTTTCTAAGAAAGGCTTGGTTTGACCCAAACCCAAGCCTGACCCAAACCCAATTAGACCGCCGCCTTAAAGTGGGTCGGGCTTGAGCCTCATTGAAAAGCCCAAGTTCGGTTGGTAGAGATTATATGCACACAAATTATACAGAAAATAATGTATCTTACATTATTTTGTGGAGTTACAGAACAACAATTTGATAATAAATCACCCAATTTAGTTAGCCTCTTTACAAACTCAAGTTTAGTTACCAAAATGTTACAAACAATAAAGTTGGGATAACCATCTATAAAATTAACCTCATATTAATCAATTAACTTTTTATATTTTGGTTAAAGTATCTCTGATAAAATAGTAGAGAGACGTCACTTGCCAAAAGGTAAGGTTTCATGAGGTCGTGGTTCGACTCCCATTAAAGTCAAAAAAATTTATATTTTGTAATTTTGTAATAAAAATATGTGGGCTTTTGGGCCGGGCTTGAGTTTTTTTTTATTTTTTACATGAATTGAGCTTGGACTGTGTATAGACCTGCATATAGGTCATCGATTGGCTGGGTTTGGGTGAAATGTGTTTAAACCAACAACCACATGACCTAAGTGGTAAGAGACTTGGTTCTCTTAAGCAAGGCCTCAAGTTTGAGTCTTACAAATGAAAAAATTTAATTGGAAGGGCAGCCCCCATATGGCGCTTATGCTCAAGCATAAATTAGTCAGTGCCGTAGGAAACCAAAAACAAACAAAAAAAAAGTGTGTTTAACATTGGGTGCAAAAGTATTTTTTTTTGCAAACAGCTGTTACCATTAGTTAGATACACTTTTACCAACGAAATCACACACTGTATTCGCCAAAATAGTTTTGAATTTGAACTATGGCCAATGTCTTATGCAAAGAAACTAATAAGAACTCATCCAATCCCACTCAGGAGATCTCTCACTTCCCTCTACAGAACCCAAATCCAAAGCCTCTCAATCCTCCCAATTCATCACTCCAATCAAACAAACCCCATCAATTCTTGCAAGGATTTGTATGGTCCAAGACCCTCATTGATGCATTCAAGACCCTTTGATCAATGTGGGTCGATCGACATTGTTCTCAAATCGAACAAAACGATCACAAATTATGTCCGAGCGGGCGATTTGAATGCCGCCCGCAAACTGTTTGATGAAATGCCTCTGAGAACAACTGTTACTTGGAACTCAATGCTAGCTGGGTACTCAAAGAAGCCGGGGAGTTTGGAGGCGGCGCGGGAGCTGTTTGATCGGATTCCTGAACCAGATGTTGTGTCTTTCAACACAATGCTAGCTTGTTATTTCCACAATTCGGATATTGAAACGGCCCGAGCTTTCTTCGATGGCATGCCAGTTAAGGATATCGCGTCTTGGAATACGATGGTATCGGGTCTTTCTCAAAGTGGGAAGATGGGTGAAGCTTCGCAGATTTTCTCTGTGATGCCACAGAAGAACAGCGTCTCTTGGAGTGCCATGATTTCGGGTCATGTTGAGGCGGGTGATTTGGAGTCTGCTGAGTATTTGTTCAGGTTGGCTCCTGTTAAGAGTGTGGTTGCTTGGACGGCGATGATTACCGGGTATATGAGATTTAAGAAGATAGAATTGGCAGAGATGTTTTTCGAGCAGATGCCGGTGAGGAACTTGGTCACTTGGAATTCGATGATTGCCGGGTACGTTGAGAATTGCAGAGCGGAGGATGGTCTCAAGTTTTTTAAAAGAATGATTAGTGATGGAATCAGGCCAAATCCATCAAGCTACAGCAGTGTTTTATTGGGGTGCAGTAACTTATCTGCATTGCAATTGGGGAAGCAAGTGCATCAATTCATATACAAAACGCCCTTGTTTCTAAACACGACGGTTGGAACAGCGTTGCTTAGCATGTATTGCAAATGTGGGGAGTTGCAGGATGCGAGGAAACTGTTTGTCGTGATGCATTGGAAAGATGCAGCTACATGGAATGCAATGATATCCGGGTATGCCCAACATGGATCTGGTGAGAAAGCAATTCTCCTATTCGATGAAATGGGAATGGAGGATGTAAAACCCGATTGGATCACCTTTGTTGCAGTATTAACAGCATGTAACCATGCAGGTTTAGTTGAAAGTGGGATTCGATATTTTGATTCCATGAGAAGAGATTATCAAATTGAACCTATGCCGGATCATTATACCTGCATGGTTGATCTCCTCGGTCGAGCGGGTTTGCTAGGAAAAGCAGTTGAATTGATAAACAACATGCCTTTTAAGCCACATTCTGCCATCTTTGGAACCCTCTTAGGCGCTTGTAGGATGCACAAGAATCTGGAGCTAGCTGAGTTTGCAGCTCAAAATTTGTTGCTGTTGGACCCGTATAGTGCAGCTGGGTATGTTCAACTCGCGAACATTTATGCTGCAATGAACAACTGGGACAATGTTGCGAAAGTTAGGCAGTTGATGAAAGCTAACAAGGTGGTGAAGACACCAGGCTACAGTTGGATTGAGGTGAAGAATGTAATAAATGAATTCCGGTCAGGAGATCGGGTTCACCCTGAATTGAATTCAATTCACCAGAAATTAGGAGAGCTGGAGAAGCGAATGAAGCAAGCAGGATACTCGCCGAACCTCGATTATGCATTACACGATGTGGGTGAAGAACAAAAGGAGCAGATGCTACTGAGACACAGCGAGAAGCTAGCGGTCGCATATGGGCTGATTTGCTCACCTGCAGGAACTACAATCCGGGTCTTTAAGAACTTGAGAGTTTGCGGTGACTGCCATACCGCTATAAAGTACATATCATTGATCGAAGAGCGAGAAATAATTCTTAGAGACACTACCAGGTTTCATCATTTTAGAAATGGCAGTTGTTCATGTGGGGATTACTGGTGAGCTTAATCAGAGTTGTGACAATGGGGAAGGCTTTAGCAAAGTCTGGTTTATAGTGAAGTTGGTGAATCTTACTTCAGGAGATGTACGACAACAGCGACAAAGTCTCAATCCCAACTTGTCAGGGTTAGCTACATGGATCAAACTCTTCCATTGCGCTTGGTTTAGTTCACTTAATGGCATACTTCAGAAGATCTACCTTATCAAAATAATTGGATCAACTCATATATACTTTCAGTTCATCACAAAACAAGGATTAGGAGAGGGCGAGCTTGAGCATTGCGCAGCTGCGTTGGTTCAAGCCATCATTTTTTACCTTCCCTATTTATGCAGAAGTTGCAGATGTTATGAGCTCTCCGACTTCTTGGAATTTGTTCGTATCGAGTCTTTATTTAAGAAAGACGAAAATATATCATTGCTGTAAGCTAGCCTGCTATCCTTCATACAATACATTTTTGTAATGTCAGATTGATATGGTGGCATTTCATCAAATCAGAACTATACTCTGTAAGATCAGGTTGTAATGAGACAAAACAAATTGATCTTTGGAACTCTTGATGTTGATGCCAAAGGTATTGATGGATGTAGCCATAGAGCCACCACATGACATTTGAATCTACTTTTTTTTTTTGGAAATAATTTTTTAACATTCTTTTGATGCATACATTTACTACACAATAGTGTAGATTCCCTTAGATCCACACCATGAGGTCACATACATTTGCCACACAATTGTTGGAATATGTTGGAGTGTGCCAAACGAGGTCGAGGGTGTAAATCTTCATGTGCAAGTTAGAGGGCTAATAAGTTAGTTTCTTAAAAAAAAAAATAGTGAGTTTTTTTGTTGATATTTTGTAAGTGTTTGAACCTTTTTACAATCCCTCCTTACTTTAATTCGACTAATCACACAAAAATTAGTCAAAAAAAAAAGTTAATAGGGTTTTTTTTATTGTTGTTAGAGTATCCAAAATATTATCCGACTAATCTCAAACTCGAGGAAAGAAGGATCACAAGAGCAGTAACCTCTTACCAAAAGTTTTAAAACTTTTTCATTCTTAAGCTCAAACTCGAGACCATTGATTAAAGAAGGGACCCGTACCCACCACAACCCTCTTGATTTAATTGGATCTTTTTTAGGTTGATATTTCTCAAATGTGTGAACCTCATTGCACAAAAGTTAGTCAGGTGTCTCAACCGTGTATTGAACCCGCATCCTCTACTTCAATCTGAGTTATGATCTACTCGGCCCTTGGTGGCAAAATTGATTGGGTCTTTTTGAACATGTGCAAAACGTAAATGCAGCTCAATGTATTTCAAGTTTCTTCTTTTCAAATATTTGAGATCACAAAAGCTATCTGCTTACCTAACCAAATCAATGAAATGCTATAGGGATTTTAACTATAAACCAAAATGCGTAATATCAGTGCAGATAACTTCATAACAGTTAAAAAAAAAAAATAGACAACATCTAAAATGTTTGAAGTTATCTAGTGTGATTAAACAAAGCAATTAAGACAAAGTAGAAAAGAGAAACAATGCTGCAAATTGACTAAAACAATTACTGATTTGTACAGGCCCTTTTCTTGAAATCAAATAGATGAAAAGAATAGAAATTTCGGCGAAGATAGTGAAGAACCAAAGAAATATGGTAACATTAAATTCATAATGATGAAGCTGGTGGAGGTGGTGGTGGTGGTGATGGCGGATGAAGGACCGACGATGATAGTTTTACATGCCATGGAAGGACCAGACAAGACATGGAAATACAAGAGCAGCTATTACGGGTCGGTAGAGAGGAGCCTAAGACGAGCAGCATCCTGCCTTCTGATCCACTGGTTGTCCTCGGAGCTGCACTGTAGGAGGCCGTGCGTTGTTCATCGCCGGTTGACTTGCCATCCTGTGAAAGGGAGAGAACCAATTAAAGTTAAAAGAGGATCAAGTCGAATGAGATTATCTTTGATAGACATAATTAGGACAACCAACAGGTACAAATGATCATGTACATTAACTTTCTAACTTGGTTTTTCGACGAAAGGAGGAAATAGTTTAGATTGTCTAGACACTGTCTTCCTAGTCCCGACCCAAACTGTAACAGCTAATTGCACAACGGTATGAAAGCCTGTTTTGCATGCATGATACTATGATAGTAATCGCGCTATGCTATATCACTCAATATTTCTTTTGATAAGATGCTATGTCTCTCACCATTTTTTCACAGGGTAGATGACTGTTACAATACTACGAAAAACCAAAGTAGTCTTGGGAAAAGTCCAATCAGTATAGAACATTAAACTAAAGAAACAATACGCCCTCAAGGACACTATCAAATGTTTAGTTGATTAGATTTACCTACCTAGATAGCCACTAGACGCACCTGTTCTGTTTAACATTAACTCCTCACATCGAGTTAAGTAGTCATAATGAAAAGTGACCAAAAATTAAGATAACAAGAGATTTCCGTTTCAACAACTTCATGGTGCAAGGGTTTCCACAAAAAATGAAAAAAAAATAAAAATCTCAGAACAGCAAAATCAACAGAAATAAAATACCTGTTCTTGATCTCAGCAGCCATGGCCATGAAAGCTTGCTCCACATTAGTTGCATTTTTTGCACTTGTTTCCATGAACGGAATTCCAATTTCATCAGCAAATGCCTTGATAAGGAAAAACAAAGCCAAAGAGAAAAATCAAGGCCCATTATAAGTCAGAATAAACTCAATACAAGTACAGCCCAATAACATGACATTCTACAAGCTCTATATTACAATCACCAACTACACGGCATTAAATTGACAAACAAATAGCCGCCAGTTTTACCTTAGCAGTCTCATATGAAACAACTTTATTTGCTGTGAGGTCACTCTTGTTTCCAACAAGAAGCTTGTTCACATTCTCACTTGCATAACGATCAATTTCATTCAGCCATTGCTTGACATTGTTGAAGCTTTCCTGGTCTGTCACGTCATAAACTATCTGCCAAAATGACATTATCACAAAGGTAAATGCTCAAGTGTAGAAGAAAACTGAGACAGGAGATGGTCATTACCACAGAAAGGCACAACTTACTATAATCCCATGAGCACCACGGTAGTAGCTGCTAGTAATTGTCCTAAATCGTTCTTGTCCAGCTGTATCCCACTGCATGACCGAGAAAAATTAGAACCGAGCAAAGATTGCTATATAAAAAGAAACACAGGACCTACAAATATGCTAAACTAAAGGGCATCAAAACAGTCGTACTATAATATAAAGCACAATAACGAATGGAGCAAAATAGTGACACTTCTTTTAACTAAAGAGCACTTTCATCAACAAGGTCGCAGACAACCTTTTACAACACATTTCATAAGCAATTATATTTCTTAAAAAAAAGGTGAAAAAAAACAAAAAACAAAAAACCAAATTACTAGATCAAAAACTTACAATCTGAAGTTTAATGGTCTTTCCATCCTGCTCCACTGTTCGGATTTTCTACAAGTACAGCATAATAATAACTGTTAGCAATACAATAACAAGAATGCAAAATGTTGAACAGTAACTTAATGACAATATCTTACAAAATCAACTCCAATAGTGCTGATGTAACTCTCCAGGTAAGAGTCATCCTATCAAATAGAAAAGAAAAAAGAGATGTCAGGTGTTAAAATAAATAAATCTCCAGATATGTCTCCTATATAATATAATGGAAAAAAAAAAAAAAAAAAAACCAACCATGAAAAAAACCTTCAAACGAAATCACAAATGGCAGGTTCTCTAAGATTCATAAGGATTTCCTGAACTGTCAGCATTGATAGGTAACAAGGCTTTTCCTAAAACCAATGAATACCTCATTGGTCATATAAAACAGATTCCACTAGTTTAACATTTTCTAGAAGCAATGAACCATGTAATTTCTCTGTTGGAGAGAGCAATACCATTGAGCTGGTAACTACTAAAATTATACATTATTAAAATTTATTTTGCCTTGAAAAAAATTAAAATATAACACTTCGTTCACATTTACAATACAAATAAAGTTGTGCGTTAATGTTATCGATGGTCATTTTATTTTACCTTATAAAAATTATTTCTTTTATAAACATGTTTGACTTTCTCAATGTTTTCTTACTTTAACGATAAACATATCTGGTAGAAATAGCTTAACAATATTTTGGTAACATTAAGTCAAGTCATTTCTTTTTTTTTTTTGAATATGAGCTCACCACTATATTTTGGTTTGAAGGGTTATACCTTGATACCAAAAGCTAAAACAATGATAAATCCAAAAATTAAATTTTCAAAGGGGGTTTAAGTATGTTTTAGGGTCTCTAGACATCGATAGAATAGCCAAAATATCTGACACCAAAAATAATGTATTTATACTATTCTGAAGGAGGAGTTAAGTCAAAAGGAAACGATAAGTAATACTTACAGCAAATCTCAGCAAAAGACATGATTTGCCCACTCCAGAATCTCCAATGAGGAGAAGCTTGAAGAGATAGTCGCTGTGAATTAAAGATTAACAAAAGGTTTAGACAAGTAGCTGATTACGAGAGAAATTCAAAGTCAAATAAAAAGTTTTAGTAATAAGCAGAAAAATAATCCATTTTCTTGTAGTCAACATTCACATCGAAAAGAGCCCAACCAGCTGCATCGCATGACAATGACACCACCAAGACATTGACAATTCTAGCAACATCAAGGGGGAATCTCCATCTGTATTTTATGGTGTGCAAGCACAGACTAGAAGAGTGCACTAATCAAATTCATGACTTCTATTGATAACTACATTGAAAATATTGTGAACCCTTCAAACCGTTTTGAAGCAAGTGCACACAAAACCTATGCCAGGGTAGACTTCGTTGCATCAACTATAGCCCATCTCCAATTGCCTATGTACGGTATGTACCCAAATCCCCTCATATGACTATCTCTTAAAATGTTTTTCTAACCCATCCTTACTTTGGTTTGACTTATCCCATAGGAGTCAGTCGGGCGCCCCAACCTCATGAACTAGGAGAAACTAAGGGAATATAATGAACCAAACTAGACATGGAAAACCAAATCAAGGAACTTCAAAGTTCAAACATAACACTTTTTTCCAGATCTCCCCAAAATAAACTAAAAAAGTTATATTGCCACCATCAATTTGACACGACATTCCTCGCCAAATTCATCCCTTTCATCATGCACATCATGCAATACCAAAAAACTGGTGTTTGCATCACTTATACAACAGGAATGATCTTCTTAATCACCACAAATCACACATCATCACCAAAACATCGATCCCAAACAATCAAAAACAGAAAACAAATCCAAAACCGCCAACAACGACAACCATCCAAATCCCCAATTATAACTCTCGCCACCGTCACCGACTTGTCTCGCCTAATTCACTCCAAAACGAATAAAAACCTAATCCGCGACCGCAATTGAACAACCTAACATACCAGATCTGATCCACAACACGTTAGATCTAATTCTCGCGTTCAGATCGCGCGTAATACACATCAGATTCGTCAAAAACAACAACGAAACCAACAGATCTTCACCGCAACCAATACGCGATCCAGAATTGAACCAAACCAACAGAGATCTAAACCTAAATCTACGAATCTGAAATCCTAATCAATTCAAACGCTCAACAAATCAAACAATGATCGGATACTCACTATTCCGGATTCATGACTGTTAAATTAACCGAGAATTCAGCGAGAGAGAGAGATCGCCGCGACGGCGCCGGAATTATGGTGCCTCCGGCGAGAGATTGGATGGAAAGCGGTGGTCTCCGGCTGTCGGTCCGATCGAAGAGAGAGCGAAATTTGGAGAGAGCGAAGTCTAGAGAGAGAAAGTGCAGAGAGAGAGAGAGAAATCGGAACTAAGAAATCCTCAAAAAAGGGGATTTATATAATCAATGTGCAGAGACGTTCAACGGTGGCTTTTTGGGGTGGGGGAGGAAATGACGGTTGTGCCCTTTGGGAGACGTGTTTAATTCCGCTTCTTGTCTTTTTCTGGTTTTGTTGTTGTTTATGAATGATGATGTTGTAAAGGATGCAGAGACCGTGAGATAAAAACCGAGATGCGTGCGAGTGTATCGAGGTGTAAGAATCGACGCACTAAAACACGTGCTTGGGCAGAACAGCGTTGAGGGTTTTGTTCTTCGTAAAGTGAGGGGAAGACGTCGTATTTGAAGGTGAGTAGGACACGTAAACCCCGCGGTGATATGTAAGATTGTTATGTGCATCTCGAGGTATTTTTAGTTAAGATCTTCATGCATATCCAACGGATCTAAGCCAGCTGTCTGTCCAATGTGGTCAATTAAAAGTAGGCTCAATTGATTACATTTTCTTTCCACATCAAAGTTGAGCGCAGCTATTCTCACCCCACCATTTACTAAGGGCGCTCCAGAAAAAAATCAAACTTAAAAAAAAATTAATTATACTATAAAATGACTCTTATGTCATTCACTGTGATTAGTACACCCCACCATCATTTCCTCTCGTTTTGTGCACTCTACCATCATCCCTTCACATACTCTCTTGTAATTTGTAGGGCATCATTGAATGAGTCGACCTTATAGATCTGAATCCCTTGTTAGAGAGTCAGTTAGAACCCATCGAACCTTTAGTTAGAGAGTCGGTGAAAACCTACCGAACCTTTGATTGGAGAGTCGATCGGAACCCACGTACCGAACCATTAGGTCAGCAGTTGTCAACTAAATTTTACCAAAAAGATTCGATTTGACAACATCTAGCTTAAAAGATAAGTCTCGGTCATATGTCGTCGAACCTAAAATAGATGTCTCGACTAAAGTTTTGAAGTTGGGTGCTTCGGTTGGGATAAAGAGGTATTTTGGTAAAAATATGAGGTACCCTCATAGATTGAAATTTGAATTTGAGGTGCACTCAGAATCGAGGTACCCTAAGTAAACACTGAGTCATATAGCCGAACTCTAAAAGTTTGATGCACTTCCTTAGGGCATTATCCATTAGTAGTTTTATTTATATAATGACTAAATATGTAATTTATATTTTAATTCACTTTATGTTTATTAAGCCTCTCTTTTGTCAAAAAGCATCTCTGGTAAGATGGTAGAGACATCACTTTCTAAATGACAAGGTTTTGTGAGGTTGTGGTTCAACTCTCACTAAAAATAGAAAAAATAATAAAAAAAAAACTTTCTTTAGATTACCAATTTGATAAAAATTGATATTAATGTGGGTTAGGTCTCCCTTTTAAGTTACAAATTTGATGATAATTTGTATTAATGTAGAAAGCAAACGATTTTCCATCGAGCCTATAAAAGAAAGAAAATGATAAAATAACCCACTTTCAACGTATACTTTGGGCACATGCTATTCTCTTTTAGCCATTTATAGCTCTTTCTTGTCTCCCTAGGTGTGGGCTCACATCTGATAAAATACCATAAACAACTAAAAGACAAGGATGTGCACTCCAAGTGTATATCGAGAATATGTTAAATTATTATTTTCTATAAAAGAATACTTAGTACCATCAAATAAGTGTAGAAAAAACTTAAGGCCTGTTAGACTTGGAATTGCGAGTATTGGTGCAGTTCTTAGAGAAGCTTCGATAAAACTCTACTTATCTATTTTAGTGTGTTTTAAGAATGTTTACACATTAGGCCCAGGCCCAGTTTTGTAGGACCCGAGGCCCCATTTGAAGAAGGTCCTATTTTGGGCATAAAGTATAAAGGGTAGTTTTGTAATCTTGTATTTTATATTTTGAAGTAAAAAAAAAAATGTGTAAGTAACAAACACGGGCATGGCAGACGCGACGCAGTGTTGTTTCTAACATGTATCACATGCTGCTCGGCAGGGCAAAGCACAACTCTCTCTTAGTGGGTATCCTTTATTTCTCCAATATCTTAATCTCGTCTCTCTAGATAACAATTAATAAGTAAGAAATAATCTCTAAGAAAAACAAAAAAATCTTGCAAAATTAAAAAAAAAATCTTAATGTTTCTTTCTCCCTCCTAGCTATTCAATGTACTACATCTAACCACAATATCTCTTATGTCCATCCTTTCTTGGCTATTCTACCTCATCTTTATTTTTTCTTTTTTATTTCATTATAGTATTTTTCTGTTTCAACAAGTGTGTGTGTGTGTGTTTTTTTTTCTTAACTTCAAGTCGAACCTGCGACCACTCTAATTTTTTTTGACAAGTGCTCACATGAGATGCTTTGACAACAAAAGTTTATTATAGAGTATATATAATCTAAAAAGAATTTTTTAGTTCTGCACTTATATGCAACTATTGATTGTGTTTTTTTTTTTCTTTTCTTTTTTTTAGAGTATTTAGATTTCTTTACAATAAACCTTAATACTATTTTAATATAAGGAGGCTTCAAATAAGGTTCAATTTTTTAAAATCATATTTTTATTATTTGTGTAGGAAATATATTGCCTAAAAAATATCATTTAATTAAGCTAATATAGAACAGCCTTAGTAATTAGCCTTTTTTTTGAAGTGAAATAGAAATTTCATTAATCATTAATATGGCTCGATACAAGACTAAACATGAAATCAATTATCCTAATAAAAGTACATCGATTCGCTAAATCCTATTTGAACTTACTCAGTTGATTTTTATTTTGATGCTATTACTTTTTTTTGTTAGTGAGGGTTTTTTTTGTTATTAACCCCACTTTTATTTCTGTACTATTATTTTATTTATTTTTTGTCAATTTATGTCTTCTTTTTGTTACTACTTTTTTAATTTTTACTTCACTAAAAATAAGTGTTATACTTTTTATTGTTGACCTAAAATTCGAAAGGAGGAGGAAACGGTCTAAACACATCTTAATTATAGTTTGTTGATTTTAAGTTTAATGCATGTTGTTTATAGCTCAGTAAGTAATCTTCAATTAAAGTTAAATTAAAAATATTTATTTTTATATAAAAGACCCCATTTTAAAGTTTTGCCCGAGGCCTCAAAAAGACACGGCCCTTCTATCAACTAATCGATGTCAAGGAAATTCGTTGTTTGATAAGCCTATTATTTAGTATAGCATAGCAATTAGCTTAGTTTTGGACTCTTTTAACTCTTTATTTGTTAGAACTAAACCCTCACGTTTGATTGTAACAGGCTTTTCAGACTATGAGCTAGGAATCAGAATGAAACTGAGAGAAACAAATTCAGGAGCAAGTCTGAGCATTACCAACAACAACAATGGCGTCGCCAGCCACGCCACCCATTAAGATTCCACGACACGGAAGAGTGGAAGTGGGCAAAAAGCCTTATCAAACAGCACCGTCAACCAAGCTTATTTAATTCCATAAAAATATATTGCTTGTTTAATTACACGAGATAAGTTCAAACATTTTAGATTTTTTTTTTCATTCGAGTCGAATCACGACCTTCTGCCTTTTGACTCAAACATTTTAGATGTTCTCTATTTTTTTTTATTGTTACTAGTAAGCGAAGCATGAAGCATAATATATATTTTCTCAAAAAAATAACGAAATCTTTTTTTAAAAAAACTCATTAATTTTCAAAATAAAAGTAAGAATGTATTATCCTAGCTTAATTAACATATGATCTGACTTATGTGTAGACCTCAAAAAAAAAAAATGATCTGACGCATGTCAAATATGTAAGTTTTAAAGATTTTTTTTAGCAATCGACTTTTAAAATAGGCATCATACTCGTGTTCTTTAGTCATCCATAATTCCTACATATGGAGTAATCAAACTAAAAATATATAGCACCGATTAATTATATGGAATATGAAATTCTAACTTAATCCAAAATTTATTTGTTAAGAATTAGAATAATAAGTACTTAGAATAATTTAACTTAAAAAAACAGTACTTAGGGTGTTTTGATAGCAAAATAAAATTTAATAAGAAAAAATTTTCTTTAGCAAATTTTCTTTAGAGAATTTTCTTAAGAAAATTTTCTCAGTGTTGTTTGATTGCAAGTGAGAAAATTTTATTTTCAATTTTCTAGTGTTTGATAAGAAATTAAAATTTTCTTTAATTTTCAATTTTTTACTAGATTTTCCCGCAATCCCACGAATTTAAACATGCTTAGAGTCACAACTCAACAAGTCCATGAGAACTTAATCACAAAAAGGATATATCTCGGTCTCAACGTGTCCATCCACGCTTATGTGATCAAAAACCTCCATGTCGATCCCATCTCACTACACAAACATTGTACTGACATGAACCCATACAAGAAACTAATAAATTGAGTTGGGAGACAAAATATCAACATACATTACCTCAATCACAAATCATCTCGTCGTCTACTTCAATGAGTACACCAACACACAAAAATATATAATTAGCTAATATACATATAAGGACACAAGGACCGGAAAGCTTATACTACCATTTATCAATCTGGGTAATTCCTTTATTGATTTTTCTTCTTGAATTTTATAAATCTCATTCTGCACTCATGGATCATGTTTGCATTTCATTGTATTTGTTTTCAACTTGGTGAGAGCTTTAATTTGTGACTTGAGAGACTCCGAGCAGCTACTGTAATTCAATGTCGCATGACCCAGCTACAAACCTTGAAGAATTAATTACTCTATTATATATACATCATCGACTACCTTCTACAAACACAATCAAATAGCTTTGCTCTCTGTTTAATGGCCACTTGTACATCTTTGTTGCTGCTTCTTTCACTACTGCTGCATTCGGAAGTGAGAGCTCAACAAAGAAACAACACAAACATAGTAATTTTAGGCTCTTCCCTCTCTCCCGTCAATGGCACCAACAGCAAAGAAAGAAAGCAGTAGTCTCTGGCAATGCAACACTGTTTCTGAACATGGAGGGATCTCATCCTACGAGACGGAGACGGTCGAGGCAATAACGACAATGACATCTTAATTTGTCGGAGGGGCAGCTACCTCAGCTGCCATGCTAGACAGGCAACATCATCATTTACAACTCCAGATCACGAATGATATGGCAGACATTCGACTCGCTCACAAACACCATGTAGACAACAAACACTTTATAGACAAAAAAAAATTGACAAGGCATTTAATCAAACATATTGTAGACAAAGATCATAATGATTTCGAATTTAAATTCCTTGTCCACTTCTCTTCCTCAACATCCTCAACAGGGCATTCGATGCCAATTATTTTCTTATTGATTGAAGAGATCGTTGAGAGTTCAAGTTCTCAAGATTGAAGAGATCGTTGAGAGTTCAAGTTCTCAAGAGATGAATCGCACTGTGAATCAGATGAATCGCACTGTGAATGAATCGCACTGAAGATTGAAGATTGAATCACATTGTAAATGAATCGCACTGAAGATTGAAGAGATCGTTGAGAGTTCAAGTTCTCAAGATTGAAGAGATGGCAAAACTGTTGTTTGAGCGGAGATGATTGGTTTATAAAGAGATTTGGTAGAGATCGGTGGACGAGTTCTTGTAGAAGAAGGAGTCCGACTTTGGATCGAAAATGAATTCGCCCAAAAAAAATTCCGAATTTCCACGCCAAAACAAAAGAAAAAAAACGAAGAAAATTAGTGGTGTGAGATTTTTTTCTAAGCGGTTAATATTTCTATCAAACAAGGAATAAAACGGTTATATAAAAAAATCAAACAATTTTCCACAATTTTTTTCCTTTTCTTTGCTATCAAACACACCCTTAGATTTTAAAGAAAGATTTTATCTAAGAAAAAATCCTTAAAAGAAGGCAAAATCCATCATATAGTCTCTAAACTTAGTATTTTTTATGTTTTTAGTCCCGAAACTTTTATCACTTCACATTTGGTTCTTGAACTTTCACAAGATCTACATTTAGTCCTTTTACCATTTAAAGTGTTAAATTTCGCCGACGTAGGTAATAAAAGTGTCGTGTAACTAGTTAAAAAAAGTAAAGTGGTTTATATTACTAAATCAGATGACTTGTTAGATCAACAAAAGCCGAAAAAAAATAATTTCCTCCAAAAACATAAAAAAAACTCAAAGTTCATGAACTAAAAGCATAAAAAACTCGAAAGTTCAAGGGAAAGTTCAAGGACCAAAAACATAAAAGGCTAAAAATTCAAAAGTAAAAAATATGTTTAGAAAGAGAAAGTTTACATTAATTGTTGTGGGGGGATGAAAGTGCTAAAACCTTGGTGACTACTACGGCAAGCTAGCCTGGGCACGAGATCACGCTAGCAGGTGTGCCTGACCACTAGGGGTGCACACGGATTGGCATAATCCGCGAATCCGATCCAACTCGAACCAATTATCGCTAATTGGATCAATTTTTTGATCCCTTGGACCGGATTGGATTGAAAAAATCAATCCGGCCGGATTGGATTGGATCACGGATTCTTCAATGAAAAACCGCGGATCCGGTCAATCCAATCCGTTTACATAAGCACATATGAAAAACCCTAACTCACTATCTAAAACAAAAAATCCCTCCCCGTCCCCGCTGCTCCTCACCTCGCATCTCCCTCCCTCCCTGCTGCTCATCGCCTCAATGATATGAAATTACCTTACTTAATCACGACTCATGTTTTCTATTCTTTTTTTTTTTGGTGTGTCTGTGTGTGTTTTTTTTTTAATTTGAAAAACTCAAGTGGGGAGCATATAACTAAGATATGAGAAGAGGCTTGAAGAAAATAGAGATTAGCAATGGAAGAAAGTTTTTGTTTCCTATTTTGTTATCACTTCACTTGTATGTTGTGTTTAGGTTTTCATAAGAACTCAAAGACTGCTTGTTCTCAACTCTTTTGTTATGTTTCAAACCTTTTTTTGTGGGTTTTATGTTTGCAACATGCACTTAATATGTTATAGATTTTGTGAGATGTATTTGTTAATTTATCATTCATGAAATGTATGATTTGTGTGTTTCATTTGATTAAGTTTAATTTCATAAATCTTTGGATATAAAAATGTCAATCCGCGAAACTTGATCCAATCCAGTCCGCATTTTACAAATTGGATTGGATTGGATTGATGAATTATTTGGACTGGATTGGATTGTAATTTTCCAATCCGCAATTATTGGATTGGATTGCGGATTGACCCTAATTGGACCGGATCCAATCCGTGTGCACCCCTACTGACCACCAGTACTTGACGGTTTCAGGTCTTTTTTTTTTTGGTTACATTTCAGGTCTCGTTTTATGGTCACTGGGTCCTGGTAGTTGATACGTATCTATATTATTTTTAGTTGTATTGGGTCAAGGATTAGATTATGTAGGATCACTAAGTGAGACCCGCTTTTATTTCAAGTTGTTTTAAGTTTTTGTTATTTTATTTGGGTCCAATGTTGTAGGATTTGTCAAATATTTAAAGCTTTGTAATCAAAAGGGAACAACAAGAAAGAAATCAAGTAACTTTTATTTCATCTATCTTCTTCTTCTTTTGATGTCTTTATTTTCCTTTTAATGTCTTGCATTTTCCTTTAATATCTCTTAATTTTAGTAAATTTGATCCATTTCTCAAATGGGTTGACATCAGAAGTTTGCTTTTCTCTAAGCCCTCAGATGAGAACCCATTTTGCTTATTGGCCTCCTATTTCTAATCACCATGCACCAACCCCTTAGAGACCTCTATCTTGCCACTCAGCCCATTCCAAACATGGTTGTGGTTATTGATTATTTAACATGTTTTTATCTTAGGAACCTCTGCGGTTGTATTAATTAATTTAATGCTAATTGGTATGCAGCTGGTCAGCCAATATATAACGGAAGGGCTTGAACAAGCCAGAGATAGTCTAAATGAAGCTGCTGCCCTGAGGAAAATATTTGTGCTGGGAACGAGTGTCAGTAGAAGAGTATAACAGCTGCAGCTAGGGGTGTATCCGATCCATCTAAGGTCAACTCGCTGCTCAATTCAATTATTGCGAATTGAGAAATTTCAATTCGAACCAACTCATTTAACTTTTCAATCTGGTTTGATCCAATTAATAAAATGCGGATTGGACCGAATCAAGTCCGTGGATTGACATCATATAGTTATTGAAGAGAATTTGGGCATGAAATATAAAATTTTATTTATGAATACGTAAAAAACATGAGCATAAGCGTAGGGCATAAGATATTGGGTTTATTGGTGTTGTATACATCGATGGGTATAGCCTATACATATAGAAAAACTATGCTTCTGTTTTCAAAAAAAAAAAAAAACTATGCTTCTAATTTAAATCAAACTTCTAAATATAAATCCTAACTAACACTACAAGAAATCTAATTATTAGCTACCAACTTTAGTGAGAGTATTAGAATTGGTCACTATAGACCATTATATAGCTTGTATTAGTGAGGGTATATACCCTCACTAACAACCCACATTTATTTTAGGGCACATGTAAATAAACCCCCCTCACTAAAACTCATTCAAAGAGAATCACCAGCAACTTCGCGTCCTTCGTCCTCTTCATCCTTCGTCCTCTTCATCCTCTTCGCCTAGGGTTCACTCACTTCGCCGAAGGATCGAAATCGGCTTCGTCTTCGACTTCGCAGATCTGCTCATCCATTTTCAGGTGATCTCTCCGTCTCTCTCTGTCTCTCAGTCTCTCTCTCTCTCTCTCTCTCTCTCTCTCTCTCAGTTGTTAACCTAAACAACTGAATCGCTCAAACAACTGAATCGCTCACTTCTCTCTCTCTCTCGCGTCGACCGATCGTCTCTCTCGATCTCTCTCTGCATCTCTTGTGTTCATCTCTCGATCTCTCTTTACGTCTCTTAAGCTCTCTGCATCTCTCGACTTCTCAACACCTCGTTAGGTTTTGCTGTGTAGGTTCGAATTCGCCCCTCTCGGCATCTCTCCTCTCTCGATGCATTTCGATTTAGGGTTTCGTATGGATTGATATCTTTCCTTCTCACCTTCGATTTCAATTGATTTGTTTTGATTTG
The DNA here is from genome assembly GCA_039657345.1 of Stephania japonica. NCBI lineage: Eukaryota > Viridiplantae > Streptophyta > Magnoliopsida > Ranunculales > Menispermaceae > Stephania > Stephania japonica. The sequence goes on from CM077557.1 coordinate 10,021,675, forward strand.
TGTTTTCAGGTCAGTGCACGAGTGCGACAATCTTCGGAAGGACTTCAACAGGATCAACAAGGAAGTTGCGCGGTTGAAGAACGTGAGTTTTGTTTGATTTGTTGAGGTTTTTACTGGTTTTGTGGTTGATTTGTTCGAATTTTTCCCTCTGCATCTCTCCTTCTCTCTATGTTTTGATTTGTGGTTGATTTGTTGAGGTTTTTGCTGGTTTGTGGTTGCTATTGTTGTTTATTCAGATTCTCAAAAAAAGATGTTCTTTCTATGTCGATTCATAATCTAGGGTCTCGCGACCCTCTTTGCATTGACCTCTCTCTCTTTGTTAAGATGTTCTTTCTATGTCGATTAATTTGGATGTTGGCCTGCCTTGTTAATTTATTGTAGTTTCACCTTAAGCCAATTTCCCTATTTTCTGTGTCTGAATCTGATCCAAATCTTTTACTAATTTTTATTGGGGGGGTTCAGATTTGATTTATTTTTAAAAACTAAATGTTCAAACTAGCTTTAAATGAGTGTGGATATAGATGTGCATTCGAACCCAAACACACCGGTTGCCACACCGGATAGTGGTAATAACTGATCGCAAAGAAATTCCCATTTAAAGCCAGTGAGCAGTGCACCAGTGCAAGTTTGTGATTAATCACAACGTTGAAGGAGCATATGCTGCTCTCTTCAGTCCTCATACATCACCAACTGCTATGTTAAATTTCAATTCCCAATGAGAGTGAGTGAGAAGAGGTTCTTATTTTGGGAGTTGAAGAAGAAGAGATAAGATTGATTGAAATAAGAGAAGACTGAGAGTCTGAGAGCACAGATAATATACTTTTTTTTTTTTTGTGCTCCTCAGTAGCAGATGTTCCTCTGCTTTTGGATCCGCTTTTTGTGCTTCTAGCTGAACCAAACCAACTATACTTCCTTGGCCAAGGTCCCCCCCTCTCCCTCCCCACCTAACTCAAAGACCCCAGTTTCTACAGTCTTTTTCAGGCTGATTTATTGCTACCCTTTTTGGTTTTCCCTCTCACTTGTCTACCTATCAGTCCAATTAGAAAAACAAAAAAAGATTATAGTGAAGAAGATAAGGAATAGATGCATTTTTTAAGAAATGGGCATTTTTTACTAGGATCCCAATTATGAATTTTAGGAATACAGTCAAGTGGAATATCTATTTAATGCGTGAATCATTGTTTTAGCCATGTTTGGGAAATTATAGCTCCAATAGCTTAATGTGAGAGCATAGATTAATTGTTTCCTTCACACATGTAATTGATGTTGTTAATGTTTTATGGATATTCCTAATATCTTTGTAGTAATATCTATACAATGTGTGTATCATTGTTTTAGCTGTGACATAATTTTTTTCTTGATCATCACCTTATTTAGTCTTGATTGACTCGAGTGCCTTATTATTTCATCTTTTCTTAATTTTAATTTTTTTAAAATACTTATTAAAGAATGGTGCCGACAAACAATGGATTAAATTTGGTTGACACAGATCGATTTAGTGAAACGTATGAAGATGGGGTTGAACAATTTTTGGATTATGCTTTTAAAATGACTGGTGAAATAGATATGATTCGATGCCCTTGTGTTAAATGCAATAACACTGATTATGGATCTCGTGAAATAGTTCGATCACATCTAAAAGTAAATGGAATAATGAAAAATTATACTTTTTGGTACCACCATGGTGAAAGACGTTGTGAATCTGACTCTGAAAGTGAAGAATTAGAAGAAGTAAGTGATAACGAGGTTGAAGAAATGATACAAGATTTTGAATCTGAAAGTGAAGAATTAGAAGTTGTCGGTGATGATGGGGTTAGAGAAATGATAGAAGATCTCTATCATGGTAGAACAGGAAATGAATTTGAAGATGATTCATCAAATTATAAAGTGGATGGGGAGCAACCAAATAGCAAAAGCATTGATCAATGTTTAAGCTTGCAAAACAATCTCATTTGCAAGTTTTTCAAGTATCATTGAAGTTGAAATCACACTAAAGAAGAGATCGGTTTGTCGAATATCATCCAAAAACTTATTGATCAATGTTTAATTAAGCTTCCTGCAGTAAACTCATATATATATAGTTTTCCTTCAAAGCAATATATAATTTCACATGTTTATTTCCAAAACTTGATTTTACTTCATTCTATCAAAGCTATTTCTCTCCAACATTTCTACAACGCATTTATCGACGACGGCGGCGGCGGCAAAGCTTCAATCCTGGCTTAATGCAATTGATGACATGCTTAAGAAGTTGTAGAGAATTTGTTGAGAAGGACGATCATTCGAGAGGTACATTATTTTCCTACTTGATTTGTTTTTCCTACTTGATTTGTTTTTTCTTTCCTTCCATTTAAAAATTATTTAGTACAGTAGATTGATTTGCCAATATCATCACTCTTTTGTCTCGAACTTTTTATTTAATCCTTAACTTCTCTTAGTTTTGGTAGTAATTTAAACAAATGAACTTCTAAGTTCTAATATCATAGGTTCATATGAAAACCCAAAATCTTCTTTAGATCTTCTCTTTTCTATTATCTGAAACCTTAAACTTGATGTGCCCATTAAGACAAATGGGCTTCTGAACTTGATCCAAAGTTTCTCTTTGATTGTGTTGATTCTGTTGAACCAGTACTTGTACTTTGAACTATGGGCCTGAAAAAAAAAAAAAGAAAAAACTGGACTCTTTGACATGGGTTGTTTTATTTTGCCACCCCAACTACAAAAAAACGACCATTTGATGCTCCATGATGTCTATTTCAGATTACATATTTTAGATTGTTTAATTAATCCCCCTCTCAATCATAAGGGTTTATCTTCTCATTGGAATTGTTTCAGTGATTTATAGGAAAGTTTCTCCTATTGAGTAAACTAAATATGTCACTTTAGCCGCAAATCTGTTTCCTATTTTTTTTTTCATTTTTTATTTAACTTTAATTTTAATTTCTATCTAAGGTTATTATTTTGGAATTTTTTTAGATATTGAATTTCTGAGATATTGAATTTCCTTCTATCTAAGGTTATTATTTTGGAATTTTTTTAGAAGAATTTGGAGTTAATTAAGGTTTGGATGTTGGACAAGTGCATGGTGGGGGCACTGCCCAATTTGATAGACCGAGAGACTTGCGTCGTAAGACAAAATTCCTAGGTTGCAAAGATGAGTTTTGTCAAGAAGTTATTGAAGGTTTTGGAGAGGTTTTGACTATATAATGCATTTGAACTTTGTATAGTGTGGTGTTGTTTGCCTCAATACGTGATTTTGGTCACAAATAGATACCAGATTGAATTAGCAATTAGCATCTCAGTTGTCTCAATCCAACATTTAGTGCTATGCTTGCTGCATTTTCAAAGGAGCTTCCTATGTCCTTTCAATAATGTTGGATTATTAAAAACTTGTTGCTGAAAGTAATTGTCTTTTTGTTTTTCGCCATGTTCGAACCAGGCCCCTTGTTGACCTCGGCGTAGGTTAGATGTAGTTTCAGAGCTGAAATGTGTACTTAATAAGCTGAAGATTGGATCTCTGTTAAAACGTTTTGCAGTCAATATTAGCATCTTCTTTCTCGATTTTTTTGTTCCTTAAGTCTTAATTTTGATGTAGTGCTAGTGGTTGATCTCGTGGATCGGATTTATTAGTGCTCGAGAACTAGTTCCTTTTCTCTTGAGTTTCTCCCTTCAACCATGTGATTGAGTTGATGCTACTTGATTTGGTTATTCTAGAATGCTTTGTTCTTTTTCTTCTATCGATTGACCATTGACATTCTTAATTTTTTTTCTTGCAGGTGTTATGTGTGTTCGGTGGAACCAACTATGTGCATTCAATGTTTGCTTTGGTTTTCAAAATATTAATTGTTACTTCATTACTTCATTACTTCATTAGGACTGAGTACTTGCTTGTTGGAAAGTTTGTAGAGATTCAAGACAATATTTGCATCTTTCGTATTTTCTTTTGAACATTAGATGAGATTTATATTAGCCGTGGGCATATAAGATTTGGATTGTTGGATTTACACTTTTGAAATGTGCTATTTGTCTCTGTCACACTACTTTTTGTGTCGAATGCGGGAGTGCAAACAAAAGGTCTATGAAAAGGGCTTCTAATGACTATTTGGTGTTGTTAGTAGTGAGAGGCTTTTGGCCCCTCACTAAATAGCTTTTAGTGAGGGGATTTATCTCTCACTAAAAGTTGTTAAGTAAAGCATGGACCCTCACTAAAAGCTATTTTAGTGAGGGGATTACCTCTCACTATAAGCTTTTAGTGAGAGGATTTGCCTCTCACTAAAAGCTATTTAGTGTGGTTGACATCTCATTATATTCTTTTAGTGAGAGACAAATCCCCTCATTAAAAGCTATTTAGTGAGGGGATTGCCTCTCACTATAAGATTTTAGTGAGGGGATTGGTCCCCTCACTAAAAGTTTTTAGCGAGGGGATGTGATCCCGTCACCTAAACTCTTTAGCGAGAGAGGCAATAGCGAGGGGAAAGATGACGGGATTTTCCCCTCGCTAAATATCTTTAGTGAGGGGAAATTGACATTTAGCGATGGGATTTCCCCTCGTTAAAGATTCTTTTTCTTGTTGTGTAAATAGAAACCTCCAATTCATGTAACTGAACTTCCTAATTTATGAACTAATTCCCAATTCTTGTAATCTTCTAATTGAGGACTTAATTATAAATTATTCCCAACATCCCCCCATGATTTAGAATTTGTGTATGAATAAGCATCATTCTTCATCTGGGGCTTTCTATTTTTGTCTTCAAAATTTTGGAGCTTTATCTGTTTCTAATTCATCAGAATCAACTTTTGATGTTTGTTGCTTGCCTTTATTCTTCCTTGACTTCATGGCAAATTTCTTTTTGTCTTCATTGCATGTGGTGCTTCATATGACATTTCTTCTGGCTTTTCCTCATGAGATCTAAGGAAAAACTCTTTCCTTTCATCCCTGCTTTGCATTTGTTGTTTCCTTTTGCTTTTGCATCTTTGATCATGCACTAATTTTCTTCAAATGTGACTTTGAAATCTTCTTCCAGCAATTGTTCAACACTCGACAAGTTTTTGTTTATGTTAGGAACATATATATAGAACATCATGTAAATATCTCAAACCTGTCAAGCATTGAATTTCCACTGTTTTTTCTCGACAGGTCTCGATCGAATCGTCGGCTCTGATACCATGATGAATTTTTTCGGTGGTACATTACCCGCAAGCCTGCGGCACTTCTCCGCGAGCCATTGATCTCCCTTGTACGGTTGTACCGATATTATCTCCAACTTAACCATCTTTTATCTTTTAGGTGTGAGGTTTTATCTCAAAAGGCTTCGGTACTCAATAATTCCTTTGCCTCTAACTGGTATTCAACCTCCGTCGCCAAGTTGAACTTTGCATATATCCGTTTTTTGCATGTCTTTTAAGAGCTTTATATATATCATGACTCATATGGTTTGTGCAACCACTATCAATCACCCATAATATGTCATTAGAGTTTGTATTTGTTGTAAGACATGTTGCAGCAAGCAGTTCGACCACATTTTCTGGTTCTACCTCAATTTCATTGGCTTCTTCTTTATGCTTTGGTGTCCTACATCTCGAACTCTCTCTTCAAATTTATAATCTTCAAGTTCTTTATCCTCTTATTGCCATCATATTCATTGTTGAGGTAATCCCATATTTCTTTGGCAGACTCCAAATTCATAATCCTTGTGAATATTGTATCAGACACTGCAGAATGTAGGCATGCTTTGGCTTTGGCTTTTTTTGTACTTTTCTCTTTATTGTTCTTTAATTGGGCCACTGTTGGGTCTTGTGGTAGTGATGGAACATTGTAGTCGTTATCCACCGCTTCCCAAAGATCTAATGCATGTAGATATTTGGACATCCTAAGAGCCCGTGCTTGATAGTTCTCTCCATTAAACTTTGTAGGTTGGCTTAAGAAAGCTGTCTCTCTGTCCATGGCTTGATAGGTATATGACGTCGTATTTTTTTCAACTCTTGATATGGAGTCTGATATGATGTGAAGGAGGTTGTCTAGTTAAACAACTTCCACCAATTTTGGTTGTAGACTTTAGGTGCTCTGTTGCGTTTTTCCTTTATGCACAACCTCCGTACAGAAAATTAAGAAAAATAGAAAGACCACATCTTTTTTTGTTGATTTATTTGTGCATAGACGCACATATATATAGACATGTACAAAGTAGAGACAACTACAAATAATAACTTAACTAATCTAAGAAAACTAGAAAATAAAAAAAACGTGGCTAACTAAGATAGCCACACTAATCAAGATAACTGCAAATAGCCAATTAAGATTTGAAATCAAAATTGCCACCATTTCTGTGCTTCTCATACATGTAATACAATTGGACAATTTGGTGATTTCTTGTGTAGACCTTAATTTGGTGATTGTAATTTGTTCTCCACCACATTTGTTTTAATTTAATTACACATTGTTGTTTTAGGAATGTTCTCTAATATTTTGGGAACTTGATCCTAATTCGTCTATAAAGTTTTTGCCCTGCGTAGTGTTGCGAATTTGTGATCCAATTGGACAATTTGGGAAAAGAAAAATAAATGAAAAACTCAATTTAGTTGCCTCTTGAATGATGCGAAGAATCTCTTCCATGTTATTTAATTTGGTAAGAATATGCTCAATTTGAGTAATAGGTGATTAGGACGTGCCAAGTTTTAATAACTAACGGGTTTCAATTGTATCACAATCCAAACTTAATTGAATAGAAATCAGTTGGAGGGCTGGGCTCAAAGAAAACCAGTACTAATAGCGAGCACTTTCCTCCATTCCTGCAAGGAGAAAGAAAACACAATTTCTTGAAAAATAAATGTTCCAATTCCACAACTATGATTCCTTTGAAGCATATATAGCAACTAGAAGTGATGAAAAGCTTATCAAAAAACTAGAAGTGATGAAAATCTACTTTTGTAGTTTAGTGGAGTAATTTTTAAACTATTTCTGAACCATTTCCTCATAAAGAAAGAAAAAAAAATACATGTACAAATCGTACATATATACATATGTATTACTTTACCTGGAATATAGTGGATGAGGGTAGAAGTCTTGTATGAACACTTCCAAGAAATTATTTAAATGGAATGGGCAGAGATTGAGATGTACATGATTCTCTATAATGGCTATATATGTGTCTCTCTCTGATCTCCCGTTCTATCTCTACTATGCTTTGTTGACTCTGCCAACACCAACATATAACCTTCTCTTCTCATGTGATAAAATAGTAAATTTGGTGGATTCTTACTAACGGGGGTCGTGGGCGACATGCGTTGGGTTATATGGTAGTATGCACAACAAATTGTAAGTGCGAAAGTATAGGCGAATATATATATATATATATATAATTTATTGAAATCAGAAATTAAAAAAAAATGTGAAATGACCAACAAGGGCATTGATTTTGTTATGGATTGTGAATAAGGATAGGGGTATTTTGGTCATTTGACCCCAAAATATAAAAAACACCACCACACCACCAACACACACACAAACACCAGTTGCTTAAAAATCAAAATCGAGAAAGAGAGAGAAGTGTCGGCGAGAAGAATGAGAGATCGAGAAATTGAGGCCGAGAGCTCGAGGAACCGGTGTTGACCAAGGTGAGGATTCCATTGTTTTTGGCGTTGATGTTATTGTTGTTGTCGTGGTTGTGGTTGTGGGAGCTTGGATGAACTGCAAGAGCAGTTCGTCCAAGGAGGGAGATGACAAAAGAGAGTCATCTCCCTTTCCAAACCAAATTGGGGAGATCTAGTTTAAATTTTTTTTTTTGAAAAACGAACCAGGAGCTCCCTGGTTCGTTAGGTCGCACGTGTGCACCCCCCTTTTTGGGTCATGGGTTGGGCCGATTCGAACTCGGTTCAGCCCAACCCAAGTAAAAAATAAAAATATATATATACATATATTTTTTGGAAATTTCAAAAAATTGGAGAAAATAGGTAAAAATTATGAAAAATTTCGAAAAAAAACCCAAAAAAAATTGAGAAATTAGAAAATGGATTTGAAAAATGGGTTTCGAGGTTTTTCGAGCGTTTTGATACCCTGGTGTAACTCGAAAAATGTGTCCGAACTAAAAATTTGAAATAAATTCTAATTTTTGTTATCAAAATATAAAATCAATTAATTTGACACTAAATCACATAAAATGGTTTATTCAGACACTAGAGACTTAGGAGATTATAGTCGAGCGTCGGGCACGCATTTTGAGTCGTGAACTGGGATTGTTTTCGGGACACGGAGCGTGATTTGAGTTGTGTAGTATCCCAACTGAAATTACTTGAATATTTACTTCTTTTGTCATTTAAATTCAATTTCTGTTATTTCAATATTCTACTCCGGTTGTGATTAGATAGACGAACGTTAAGCGGGGTTCCCTCCGTGCCATTCCAGTGTGTATACCTACTAGACCATAACACGTGCTACCAAATCGGTCTCAATGAATAGCACGACCCGAGTATCACGTAGTGACATGTATTGGTGCGTCATAGATGTGATGTTGGCCACCGAGCGGATCCGAATATTGGTCCTTCTTGAGTCAAATTCGCCAACAGTACTCTGTGGAAGGGTCCGAATTATGGTAGTAATCTGGTCCTAGACTCTAGAAACACACTTTGAGCTTTCACTATTATCTATTCATGCAATTAACGCAGTTGCATGTATTTATTTCCGCATGTTTATTTAATAGCTTTATTTAAATTTCAGAATTTACTTTCACTATTGCTCACTTAATTTCCTTGAGAATACTCACTCTGGTTCGTCATCTATCTTTTGTGATGACTTGAGTGCAAATCCTAGTACAAGGATGGGTAACGTTGATTCAGAGACAGATTGACTGACTCGTACGTTTGTATTATATGTATTTGTTTTCATTTCGAGTTTGGGATTGTGAGATACCTAGTATATTTTGATATTTTGTGACATTTGAAGTAATTTTGGATATCATATGGGTTTTCCACATCAGGTTTATGGTTTATATCACTTCAATTATTAATATTTGAGTTAATGTGTTTATAAGACTTTCGCTGTGATAATTTGAGGTTTAAATGATGACTTAGAACATGAGTAGAGTTCAATACTAGGTAATCAGTAAGTTATTTAATAAGACTTAAAAGGATAAAATGGAGGATATAATCCAATGCGGAGCACAACTGTCGCTGGTAAGACAGACTGTAGGTCCACATTGGCCCCCGTGGCGGTCTGTTTAGAAAATGGGTCATTACAGAATATACACATAAAAATTTATATTTTTTTCCTTAAGAAAGAATGGGGCTTCAAAGGGGTGCGGCTTAGGGCATCTCCAATGGAATACTGCTCCAATGGGGTGGCACTACATTGGGTATTAGCACTGGGTTGGCTGTTCCAACCTAACGCCATATCTTGCACCAAAATGGTGCAAATCTATAGTGTTTGGCGCAAACGCTAATTTGGTGCAAGAAAATACATTTTCTTTAATGAATACGTTGGAGTGGGGCCACTCAAACCAATTTAATAAGGTTAAAATATTAAAAAGTAGATAGAATAGAGAATAAGTTGGTGGGTTCCAAAAACTTTAGTGTAAAAATTGGTGATAAGGGTTGGAGAAGGTAATAATAATTTTTGTACTTTATTTTTGCTCCATATTAGTTTAAAGCAATGCATTAGAGATGCCCTTAGGTGCGTGGCCACCCTACTCACCTCCTTAGATCTGGCAGTACTAGTCAAGACATAAGGCAAGGGAAAAATGTCAGAATGACACTCCAAAGTAATGCCTCAAATCGCACCCTGTGATGTGACGTGTGGGTCTGCATCTTTAATAGTCATTCGTGCATGCCTTGAGATACACATCCCGCATGTTATGCACCAAAAACTTTGTCACTAAAGTTCATTTTTACGTAAGACTCACGTGTTACATTATTAGGGTGTGACTTGAAGTGTGACTTTGAAGTGTTATTTTAGCATCTTCCTAAAGAAAGCCTATCCGAGTATGCTAGCTAGCTAGTTAATTTGTGACATAAAGGGGCGATGAGATGCAATTGGCTATACGAACTACGCACATGTAGTGGCTGAACAAGACTACAACTTATGGGAGCCTTGGGAGGTATGATATCAATTAATCAAATATTACTCCTATATTTTTTATTTTTTTATTTTGACAAAAAAGAAACATTTGCCTAAGCCAATATTTGAATCAATGACGTTTTACAAATAGCATATCAAACTATTAGACCACTCAATTGGTTGGTAATATTACTCCTAAATTTATAATAGCAATGAATCTTTTTGGGCTACTTTATCGGCCTTGTTTCTTTATCGTCGAATATTCACTTTATAAAAGCATATATAGTTGTCCTAACTGTGTGAAAAACACTCTAATAAGAAAAAAAAAAAAAAAAAAAAAGATAGTTTGTATCTTCTTTTCGTCAATGGTAACAATCCAACTCATTTGGCCTCAAAAGAAAGCAATCCAACTCATATCATTTTATTTTTTTTTGAAAACAACTCACATCATATTAAATGCATGAACAAAAAAGATTTCATAGCAACAATCAACATACAGAAATAAATATGAAGATAATTAACCTTCCTAAGTATCCATAATCACATAGTAAATTAGCCAAACTCAAACCATATATGATGAGCTACTGCTCGATCCTTTGTGACATCGTCATTCAAGTGATCGATCATCCTTTATACTGTCCATGGCAATAAGAAGCAAAGGCCCATAAAGAAAGAGCCAAAGACATGCCCTTCTCTCCATTGAAGGTCTCATGGTACGCAATAAACGAAGCTATCTCCATTACTGGGACTAAGACTGATATGTAGATGCAACTAAAGAGCGAACCAGCGAAAAATACAAAACCAAGTGATCCTAGAATAGATGCTTGAAACACTACAGCAATGGCGACCAGTATTGTAGAATAAATGACTTTTCCATGTGCGAACTCAGTTGCTTTTCTGCCCATTGCCTCAAATCACATGTTCAATATTCATAAGTTTAATTTTGTGGCATACTTATAAAAGGAAAATGTTAGAATGACACCTCCAAAGTTACACTCTGTGACGTGACATGCAGGCACGCATCTCTATGTGCACCTCTAGATACACACCCCGCGTGTTATGTATCGAAAACTTTAGTGTCTAACACCCATTTTACGTGGGGCTCACGTGTCATTGTGACTTCGAGTTTCATTCTAACATCTTCCTTTTTAAAATAGCAATAGAGAAATTTAGTTTGGAAATTAATTATGGTATACTTTTTGGTACGGACAATGTTATATAGAGTCATGACAAATTCACAAGTTTTAAAATTAGTAGTTGATCTATGTACTTTCTCTCAAGTCCAATTGATGTGACTATGTAGCACCACAATCATTATATTTACATCTTTTTTAATTAATGATTGATCCCTTCAACTTTTAAAATTTGTGATTAACCCTTTGAATACCCTTTGAGTACAGAGTCATGACTCCATCCAACATTATTGTTTTGTGTTTGTGCTTATATGATAGATATATATATATATATATATATATATCGTACTATTTAGACTCTTAAAGTCTTGACTCTTAGGGAGTTTTTGAAAATAAAAGAAATAAATAACTTTCAAATAATAATTTATAACTCTCCTTTGATATTTATAAAAATTTAAAAAATTCTTTATGAGTCTGGACTCTAAGAGTACAAACATATTTTTTGATATATATATATATATAATAATTTTTTATTGAAATTTAACTACAATTAATCTTATGATCAATCAATTATGTATATGTATGATCAATCAATTGACATGCACGAAAAAGGTCAAGAAGAAGTTGCATAATGAAAATGTCCATGCACCTACAATTAAAGAGGTTTGGAAAATGATGGTACTTTTTGTTTTGATTAATTATTGTACCATGTTCCGCATAAAGTTGAAGTTGGGGGGCAGCCAAATTACTGATCGGCATCGACAAAAGAGATTAAATTAGGAGACTAAAGATAAGAGTAGATAATACAGTGATGTAAACTGCTAAAGCTGAATTCGACGCTGGTTGTTAGGGTCCTTTATGCATTTCGCAAACAAAAAATCTATTTAGAGTCTATTAAGAATCTGGACTCATAGAGAGATTTTTAAATTTTTTACAAATATCAAAGGAGTGTTACAAGTTGTTACTTAAAAATCATTGATTACTTGAAGATGACTTTGAAATAAAAAAATTTCAAAAAATCACATAAGAGTCCAGACTTACGAGTCCAAATAGCACTACTCTTCGCAAAAAGTACACACGTCTCAATGCAAAAATTTATCAACTCAAACAATTAGATGTCAAATAATAGGCGCCCGAACTAAAACTTAGTCAACCCATCATTTTTCTATAGTGCAAGCCCAACTCGGTCCAAGCTTGGCAAAGCCTACATATTTAATAGGTGGGTTTGGATTTATGTAGGGGTGACAATTTCGGTTGGTAAGTCGTAAACATGTCGTGTTGTAAATAGATCATGACTCATATAATGCAAATTCATGACATGACATGTTTATCAATCGTGTTAATCGTTTTCATGTCTAAGTGGGTCGTGTTATGAATATGCGATATTCATGTCATATATGTTAAGTGTCATATATGTTAAGAGAAATGTCATGGTATTAGCTTCTTCATCATATATATGTTAAGAGAAATGTTTTTTCACATCCTCAAGTCACATCGACATTGGGAGCCACTGAACTCACATCCTCAAGTCATGCCAACATTGTAGTTTGTTTATGCGCGCTTCAAAATACATATCTTGAGTGTTGTTATGCATTGAGAACTATATGCATATACATCTTGAGACATGTACAGACGGCTCTTAAAGCCTATGTAACTTAATTAAGGCGTGAGTTGTGATGTCAAATTATGTAGCACTTTCCCTAAGTAAAATTCCGGAATGGATCGAAAACCTTTCTTTCAATTGGACACGTGACTATTATAAAAGGTAAATACGTGCTATAACAAAATTCCAATCGCATGCATAAAGCACATTTAACAAACAAACAATAATGGTGGGTGGTTTCATGACTCAAAATTTTTATAAGAATTAGTTACAAATTTTAAAAATTGAAAGGATCAACTATTAATTAAAAAAGTTTATAAATACATTGATTAATATGGTGCTATATAGTCAAATTAATTAGATTTGAAAAAGAGCCTATGAATCAATCACCAATTTTAAAGTAAAGTGCTAGAATGCATCAAAAGGAACATTTATAACGAACACTTTATCCAGTCAGCATATGTGAAGCCATATAAAAATTTGTTTTCCTTAATTTTCCTTAGTTAAGTTGTGCATACTAGATAGTTGTTACGTTTTTATTGAGAGTAGTTTTTGGATGTCTATTGCATTCCGCATTTTCCTTTCCTTTATAGCTTGTGAGTCGGATGTAGCTGTCCAATATTGGCAGTGGAAGACTTAAAAGGTTGGAGTGGATGAAAATGAAACACTGATTGAGTTGAGACATATGCATATGTCAATGCTGGCGCTAGCTGCAACTTGTTAGCGCGGTTTATCTTATTTATCACGAATAGACGCCAAAGCACGTGACCCGTGATCACTACAATCGATGTAAACAAACGTACGACCATATATCAGTAGGACCCACATGGCATGAGTATTAGTGCTACAGCAGCCACCATGCGTGGGGTGTGGAAAAATAGCGCCATGTATATTATATCCTTGAAGGAGAGTGATCAAAGATTTGATTCTTGATAACTACGATCATATTTGGCTTATTAGTACTCAATTCAAAAAATACGAGTCTTTTTAGCTAAATTTTTATTTTAAAAATAATAACGCCTCCTTTGATTTGGAGGTAGAGTTATTTTTCAAAAACTAATTTATCAAAAGTTAAAAATTAATTTTATTTGCTTGTCAAATTTTTCTGCAAGTTATCTTTCAACTTGTAGAGAAAGGTAAAAGATATCTCTCCCAACCTCTTATAAAGAGTTATCTCTTAGAAATTGTAGACACAATTATCCTCATTAATACCCCTTTAATTACCTCTCTCTCTCTCTCTCTCTCTATATATATATATATATATACATATATCTTTTATTTGAAGGTTGTTTATGTTAATTCATATATTTTATTATTTAAAAATTCACAACTTCCCTGCAAGTTTAAAGTTGAACCAAACATAAAAATATTAACTTCAAGGAGATATCTCCAAACTAACACTGTAAGTTAGCAGAAATGAACCAAACGAGGCCTAAGTCGTTTTTTTTTTTTTTGAAAGAAAAAATATAAGGCATTTTATTAATTCAAGAAGTCATTTATACCTACTAAACTTATTTTACCCCTTGTACAACTAAGTATTTACACCCTATTTGAGTAACAAAAAATTTGTTTGGACTATTGAGATTTCTTAAATTTTTATAAATAACAAATGAGTGTTACAAGTAAGGCCGACAATTTGGGTCATGAAATATTTAACACGACACGACATGACAAGAAATAAACATGTCATAAATTTGGCATAAGTGAGTTTAGGTCATTAATATATTAACCTACTTGAATCGTTTATAACTCGCTTAACACGATTAAAGAATCATGTATAAATAATAAATATGTTATAAAAAATTCTTACCAAAAAAAAATATTACAAAATTCACCTATTTGAATTCATGTTAATAACATGATTTATTTTTTATTTGTAGACATCATTTTCCATACTTAACTTTATTTTTAGAGAAAATATTTATTTTACTTTTAATATATTATTTAGGTTTAAAATTTTATTAATAATTTTTTATTAAAAATATGAAAACTTATATATTTTTTAAAGGATTCTTGTTGTCTTGTATATGTTATTTGTTACGAGTCATATTCCCTTCATTATTAACACTAAAGAGTAAAGACTTGAATAAAAAAGTAAAGTAAAATTTAAGACTACGTCTCCATTATATTTTATTGTCTATTTAATTATGTTAATTTAAATTTATTCATATAGATATTATTAAAAATATAGTAAACAAATTATAAAAATTTATATAAATTAAAAAGTTTAAATAAAATATTTAATAAACATGTAACTCGACATATTTATAACACGACTCACTTAGACACAAAAACGATTAACACGATTAATAAACATCTCATGTCATGAGTTTGCATTATATGAGTCATAACTTGTTTACGAAATGACACATTCACAACTCGTCGACACGAATTGTCATCCCTAGTTACAAGTTATTATTTCGAAGTCATTTATTGTTTAATGATGACTTTGAAATAAAAAAAATTTTCAAAAATTCCTTTAAGAGTTCGGACTTATAAGTCTAAATAGTGCCGCTCTTTGAGTAATTAAAGCATTACGTGTTTTTGTGTCAAGGGATAAATATGTGATTTAAACTCGTTATTAAAGCTATCTTTAGGACTACCTTAAATAGTGCGTTTTCTCTCAAACAACTTTATATATATATATATATATATTTTTTTTTTGAGAACAAAAGGACTTATAAATTTTAGATGGAGGGAATATTTGTTAGAGCATCGACTATATAATTACTCACATGGGACGAATGAATTAAGGTACGTAACAGTGTAACACCTAGGATAAAAGGACCACATGCAACCTGTACACTACCATATTCAAGTTTCACCGAATCACCATACACAACGCTCGAGACCAAGACGAGATGAGACCTATCTAATTTAATTAAATTATCCTTCCACCGGCCTGAAAAAAAATATTAACCTTCCACCGTAGGCACACAACGTTCGAGACCAAGTCCACCGAGACCTCTCATTATTAACTCTTGCCGCGTGTTATTCTTATAAGAAAGATACTATAACGACAATAAGTAAATCACACCTAACATACATATAGATCTATAAAAGTTCTTCATGTAGCCACACTTGCGTATTACATACTCAAATCTGTGCACCCGCATCCTAAAATAGGCACCAATTGCTCTTATGATTGCATCATTTATTGCTTGACTCATCATATACAGGGGAATATCTAAGTATCAAAGGAATTTTATAAATAATAAATCTACTTGGACTCATGAGTCCGGACTCATAGAGAGGTTATTAAATTTTTTATACATATTTAAGGGGTATAATAAGAATTTTACAAGTGATTATAGTTGTTTCATTAATTGCTCGAGGGTGTATTTGAAATTAAAAAAAGTTTTGAGTCCGGACTCACGAGTCCAAATAGCACTACCCTTTTATAAATACTTGTGGTTGCTTCATTTATTGCTTCACAGCGACTTTGAAAAAATTTATTTATTTGAATTCAGTCTCATGAGTCCAAATATCACTACCCTTACTTTTGTAAGTTTTTTTTTTTAACAAAATTTTTATAAGTCGTTTTACTAAAAATATTGTCTTCAAAAATTTACAAGTCCTTTTAGAGATTTGAGAATATATTTATTTATTTTTACATATTTTACTCTTATACATAAAAACATATATTACAATTATTTTCTTCACTCATTTTATGGTAAAGACTCATATTAATGTTATCGTTAAGCCAAAAACGACATATATATATTTTTGACTAGAGGAAGGAAGGGAGAGACTGAGTGTGTCATTTTATTACACAACCCTCTTGATTAATTTGAAAAAATGCTAGAATGAGACTTAAATGCACACTATAATGTACACCACACTTATAATGTACACCACACTCGTGTCTAAGTGTTATGCACTACCAAACATATAAGCCCGCATCTCAAGATGCATATTAATGGATGATAAATGTAAGACCCTTGTGCATTGAGATTTGAGGGTGTTGTTGTAGTGCTATTTCCATTAATTCGTGATCTATCTTAATTACTCTTAATTAATTTTAATTGCATGCGTGAAAAACTGAAAATTACCAGAAAATCCTTGCTCACGGCCATCCCTTCTAGGCAGAAAAATGTTGCAAAAGCAGAAACATTGAGCTGGTACTGCAGCAATGTGGTCTGTGTCACGGCCCGTGTTGCCTTACGGTAGCTCAGCTCAACAATGGGCCACATGACCCCAGTGAGGCACGCACTCAACAGCGTCAAGAAGAAACCCAACCAATACTTCCTCGTCGACACCCCCGCCGGCCTATCCCCATTCGCTCTAATCCCCAACATAACCGATCCAAGAATGACAAGTACCAGAGCGTGAACTTCTGCTTAATGATCAGCTTCGAAAACATTGCGACAAAAATGAAATGAGTTACGCACTCTGCAGAAGGCTGGAGATGGAGGCAGGGAGATATGACAACCCTTGGGAGTACAAAAAGTTGATGAGGCCGTACAGCATGCCCATGCAAGCACTGGGGAGAATCAAATTGGGTTCTAGCAATAGAGAGGAGAGTTGGAGTTTGGGTTGGGCTTTGGAGGTGTGGAGGTATGAAGGATGAGAAGGGAAATGGGGAGGATTAGGATTGGGAAGGCAGCGGTTTGGAGGAAACTAATGAGCCACTGCCGGCTGCCGCCGTTGAGGTAATAGAAGCGAACCAAGAGAGGGCCACCGACAATGCCGATGGCGACGAAGAGGCAGCAGAGGAGGAGAGGCCATTTTGTAGTAGAGGTACTATTCTTATGGTATGGAGGAGGGCATTGATCATGAAGAGGGCCTGCTTCTATGTTGAGGGAATTATTTTCTGCACTAGACATGGTTGATGATGTATCTACAAGTACTTTGGTTGGTCTGTATATATAGAGAGAGAGAAAGTTAATTTGTGCACATGAGAGAGTTGGAACACAAGCGAGAGGAGTAACCTACTTTAATTTTATATCTACATGATATTTTGACATATATACTTTGGTACACAGATCGGCTTCACAATGATCCAGATTTCATTGTGTATTTAATGTATGTATCCAAAGTATATCAAAATATCATTTCCCTTATAATTAATATCACAACAAAAAATTGTTGAAATGGCGACGGGTTGCGATGGGGCAGCGAAGGCGGGATACTGTAGAATTAAAAAAATGTAATTCTTTTAGAGATTGCGAGGGAATGGCAACGGGGTGGCGAGGGGGATTAGCGACAGGCCCCGTCGCCAAATGGTTGGAAATGGCGACGGGGTCAACCCCCCTCGCCGCCCTGCCACCATTTCCCCCCTACGTCCCATATTTATATATTTCCCCCCCCCCTCACTCTTCTCTCGATCGGCCGCACCGCCACTGCTCCACCGCCTCCCAGACACTTTCTTCATCTATTTTTTTGCCAAGTGTCCCATCGATTGCATCTCTATCTCCACTCCACTGCTCTCCTCCCTCTCACCGCCACTCCACCACGCCTAGTTCAGCCTCCCGCCACCACTTCACTGCGGCCAAGCTTCAAATCTATGGTTTGTTTTGTTTTATTTTTTGGTTTTTTTTAAGATTTAGGGTTAGTAGTTTTGATTGTTTTCTTTTTTATTGTTGATTTGTTGTTTGTTGTTGTTGTTGATTTGTTTAGGGTGACTGTGACACGAGGGAAGGTGGTGGCGGAGTAGGCGAAATAGAGAGGCGGCGAGGGCGGAGCGCGGGGCAAATGGAATAGGTGTATTTTTGTTGTTGTTGATTTGTTTGTTCTTCGCTATTCGGTGCTCCTCTCTAGCGAGGGGTGTATTTTTTTTATTTTTTATTTTTTGTTTTTAAATTAGTGACTAGTTCCCCATCGTTGTCCCGTCACTGTGTTTTGACACTGTCGTTGATTTCAATCAGTAACGAAAAATGTAGTGACAGGGTGACCCGTCGTTGTTCCCATCGCTATCATTGGATACCCATCGCCATTTTAACAATTTTTTGTAGTGTATCACATAGGAAAATATAATTAGAATGACAATAAAAATTTCACACTAGGAGATGCATCGATCCATATATAATAGTTGTACATGCAGCCTTAATTTGTGTGTTATGTATCGATATCTAAGTATGCTCGCATATTGAGACATATATATATATGTATATATATGAACAGTTTAAAGGTTGAATGTAATTTTTGGCGTGATATACCTACCATTGTCGTCATTCTAGCACTACTTTTCACATATATAATGAGAATGATTGACGTCAAATTTTGAAAAACAATAAATCTACTTGAACTCATGAGTTCGGACTCATAGGGAGGTTATTAAATTTTTTGTACATATTTAAGGGGTATAATAAGAATTTTACAAGTGATTATGGTTGTTTCATTAATTGCTTGAGGATGTATTTGAAATTAAAAAAAGTTTTGAGTCTGGACTCACGAGTCCAAATAGCACTACCCTTTGAAAAATTAGGTCTAAAGTAACGATGGCCATGATAGTACATATATCAGTGTTATACATTTCGGGATGCTTCAACTTGCATCTCGAGGTAAGAATGGACAACCGATGTGTGGACAGGTGTCTTCTGTTGATTACCTGTATGTTCAGCACTCCGGGTTCCTTAATTATATAGAGTATATTGCTTTGACAAAAAATATAAAATAATATACAGTATATTGCACAACAATTTAATTTATAACGAAAAGATGTCACCAAAACATTTTTAATTCCGATATTGATTCACGCGCCTCACATGTTTTCACTCCATATATATTATATATCAATCTGTATATGATATACTGTATATATATAGTTCCAGATAACAATATAATAGTGTGTCTAGAATATAAAGAATATATAAAGTAAGGCCTAAATAAAATTAAAAAGAAACCCTAAACTTATGAGTCTTATCAATTTAACCTTTTTTTATTTAATTTTAATTATATCTTAAATTAATTTAAGCCCTTTAATTTATTTTGTCGTCACACCCTTTAAGAATTTATTCACATATATTGATTAGAGCTCAATGTCTGTAACATGCAAATAAGTATTTATGCATAATTTATATAAGTAGACAATTCTTAATTTATTTTGCTAAATCTATTAATCGATATTAAATAATAAATTATTATTTTTATGAGTTCTCATAAACTTAATTTTAAGAACAAGCCTTAAAAGATTTTGATATAAATTGATTTAAAAAATATTTATTAATAAAAAAAAGGTAGAAGAATAACTTGATTTTGAAAAAAAGATGCCCCATATTAGTTAAAGATAAAATTAAAATTAAGTTAGAATATAATTAATAAATTTTAAAGCATTATATATAATTGATACAATTTGTAAGCTTTAGGCCATTTTTAATCATTACGCCAAGTATATGCCTATATATTTTTTTTCTAAAACTCTTCCCATCAAACAAACAAAACAATGAAAATGACATGATACATCAAACTTAACAAGGAAATACAAGATTCAATGACTGACCACAAAAATCAGAGCAGGGGTGCGACGGTGGTTCCCTTTTTCGCCTCAATAGCACGAGGTTCCCTTGCTAGCCCTATTGAAAAGTGGTACAAAGTTGAAGTAGGCAAGGATGAACCATGTCAGTTATTTCGACTGTGTAGCTAAACCCCTAATGATTTTTTTCTTTCGAAACTTTGAATTTTTAAAGAGTGAGCAGAAAAAGATGAAGAATAGGGGACGCTCTATCGACGCCCTAACTCGATTTATTTACAAATGAGAAGGCCCAATCAAGGGAGATGCTAAAACTCGAATTTCTCTACATGCCCTGTCATTTCATCTTTGTGTTTATACAGACAGTCGATGGCAGGTCAGATCGGTTGTCTCGTTTTTTCTTATTTTTACAGCAATATCAGCTAGCTGCCTTATCTCGATGCCCTTCTATGTTACTCCAACATTTTCCTTTGATTTAATCTGTTCTATTTTTTTTTTTTAATATTGAGGAAGATCTTATTCTAACTCTTCTTTTTAATCTTAATCTATTTTGATTATCCATTTTATATTCAAATAATGAAATGTAAATTTTAATTTCTATTTTATGTATTCCCAGTTCTACATTATCTCCAACTAGCTATAGCCGGTACAAATAGAAATGGATGTGAAAATATACTGTTTTCTATGAAAATGCAATGGTCATACTGCTTTTCTAGTAAGATGTGAAGTGTGAACTAATGATGTGATCACACTTAAAATGACGCACTCATGATCGTACATTATGCACTCTATAATCCGCATCCGGACGCATGCGACGCCGGATTTTCATCTACCGTCATTCTCCGCTGTACTTAGTCATAAAGCGCCTCCCACATGCTTAGGGGCTAGGGGCAAGACCGCTATAATTATTTATAAAAAAAATAAAAATAAAAAAAAATAGTTGACTGTCATTATATTGTGCTTGGTCGTCACTAAAAACATGCTTTAGCTACGAAGTATTGTTTGTAGGCTTGTAGCTAAACATTTCGTTGCTAAAGAGTGAATTTATTGCAGCGTACCAAATTAATTGAGGACCTGGGTCGGCTTCAATCAAAACATTAACATTTCATTACCAAAATAAAAAAAAGTGGCTTAAAAAATAGATAGAAACAAAGTTTACAGTGTTTGGTTTAACTTTACACTCTTTCCTAGAGTTCGTATTTTTATGTTTGATTTAACTTTAAATTTGTAGAAAAATTGATAATTTTTAAATAATAAAATATATTAATTGATATAAATAACTTTCAAATAAGAGAAAAATATGAGTAATAAAAAAGTTGTTATTAATGAGAGATAATTGTGTCCAACTCCTAAAAGAACTCTTTGGGGGTAGAGATGTTATTTCTCACTCTTGCCTGTAAGTTAGAAGATATTTTACAGATAAGTGGAACAACCAAACAAAACTATTTCCCAACTTCTTGTAAATTATCTGTCGTAAGATAACTCTACTCCTAACCAAAAGGCCTGCGTAATGTTCATATGAGATCGATGTTGTACTACATATATTTTTTAGTAAAATTAATAAAAAATTCATTAATTAAGATCAATGACTCAATATAGGATTAGATATAGAATCAAGTGCCCTAATAAAAATATATTAACTCGCTAATTTTATTTGGTCAAAAAAATGTCATGAATTAATTTGACGTGACTATAAGGCATAGTTATTCTTTATAAATATTTGGGACACATGAAATTACACAAAACATCACTAACACCTCGCAATGACAAACAAAACTTTCAAAAAAGAATAGTAAAACCTAAGTTTTTTGGAAAATGATAATTTAACACACTTTGAGCACACACTTGGAGCGCACACTTTGTATTTTAGCTCATTTATGACTATTTTTTGTCTCCCAAGGTGTGGGACTACATCTAACAAAATACCATAAATAAATTAAAAGACAAAATATACATCCTAAGTGTGCGTATAAAGCGGATCATTTTATTATTTTCCAAGTTTTTTATATCCTCAACTCCAAATTAGCAGTTTTTCACGTGCAACAATAAAATTATTAAAAGGGGCTCAAATGATGAGATGGATCCACAATTACGTTTAAGAGCATTAATTTATTCAATTCGGAATGACTTCAATTTAAGTTGGCAAATAGTGTGCACGTTGGTCATGCTCAAAAATAAAAAATAGTGTGCACGTTGAAAGTAAGTAGCTAGCTCTTCCTTTAGGTGCTTTAGCATGTCCATATTGGTAATTATTGATCTAATTGGTAGAACCCTTATGGTCTCTTTAGTTCAAGAGTGAAGGCCTCCACACTTGCTTGCCTAACACAGTGATACATTAGCTTTGTTTGCTGCCATAGTAATTATATTCGGTAAGGTCTATTCTTGGAGTGTTATACCCCTTCTACGTTTGTCTTCCTCTTCCTCAGCTCCTCTCAATTTCACCAACACCAACAATAATACTCCTCAAATTAGCACTAATTGCATAACATCTAAAGCAACCCCATCTTCAACCACATCTAAAGCACCAATTGCATAACTTCTTATATAAGAGCACTCCAAACACATGTCCAAGCACATTTCTGTCTTATAACTAAGCACAATTGTAGCTAAGTAATCACTTTAAGCAGATGGGTTTTGAAAAGAATGAAAACACTTTTAATCATTAAAAGCATCAAGCGTGTGTTATTTTCTAGAGAGAAAAAAAAGCGTGAGTTATATATACGATAATGATAATTTAACACACTTTGAATGTATATTTGGGGTATAAATTTTGTTTTTAACTTATTTATAGTGTTTTGTTAAATGTGAAGCCCACATATGAGGAAACAAAAAAAAGTTATAAATAGCTAAAAAACAAAGTGTGCCCAAAATGTATTAGATTATCATTTTACTTGTATATAAGGGGCTCAAATGATAAGTTCACCTTCTAACCTAAGCAAATTTAGATAGATAAGAGCACTTATATGAGTTCCTTCGATGTGCCTCGAGAAGTGCATGTACACACGTCGCTGAAAATTAAATCAAAGAACAAACAAGTGGGTGTCCTACTCAAATAACTCTACAATTTTCCATCAAAAATAATTTAAGCTAATCTTTGGATATCACATGCAATTACCAATTAGCAATTATCCTTCCTACTGGGTATAAGAATCTTTCTTCCTCCAGATAAAAGTATGATTTTTCTTATTTTTTATTTTTTGGCTCCCCATGTAATATCCAACATTAACTGCACTGATTAATTTATATTTGGGCATTGTTAAGCCTCATATAAAGGATGACCCTCTCAATTCAATGTTTTTTCCATTCACGAGATTTGAACTCGAGACTTGATTTAAGGAAATCAAGTTTATTATCACTTCAACCAACTTGTTGTTCGCGGGGAAAAGTACTATTGTAAAAGATAAGATAGAACTTTTTTTTTTTTTTTCTTGAAAACAAGATAGATCTTAATTACCTTTCTGAGTTAACTTTTTTCTTTGAAGAACAGCAATTTTCTTTGGTTACATTATTGTTATATAAAATTGAGACAAACACGTATAATAACACTAACTTAACCCAACCCATATAATAACCGCGTGACTGGTAACTTGATCATAAACATCAAAGACATTCTTTATTTACTACATCGACGCCTCGATAGTTAAATCGCTGCAAATAGGTTGGCTATAAACCAAATGCACAAACCAATTACAACATTATTTCCATTGCGTAGGACTATTAAGAATTTTTTTTCCTTTTTTGGTTGGTTTTTTTTTTTTTTCAAAACTAGGATAGAAGCTTTTTCTGAAATTGAAAATAAAACAAAACTCAAAACTTATGTCAAGAAAAAAATAACGCATAACTCTAAATTAGAGATGCGGCAGATATTATTAAAATGTATAAAATTTTTTGTCATAACAAAAAACTCAGGATTACCATGTTCAAAAAAGAAAAAAAAATCTATTTATTTGTCATTTTTTTAACGTTGAACGCATAATCTTCCAAAATCTTACAATGGCAAATAGAATTATTAGAGTAACCTACTTTGTCATGCAATATAAATTAAAATATGAGTACGTATCTCGAAGTGAAAAGGGCAAGTGCCTAGTCCATCACTAAGGATGTCGTGGCAAGTTTATCCACCTCGTTCTCATGGCAAGAAAAGAACATGTACTTCGAAAAAAAAGTACACTTTTGACGTCACACTACAGAGAATTCATTGGCTGTCCTTTAACAATTCAACTCCGACCACGCCAACTCTCCACGTGTCCCAAAGCCTCCAAAAGAAGGTCAAAGTCGTGGCTTATCTAACTTATCAAAAACTCTTCCCTTCATTTTCGGCGATTCCGATCTGTGTTTGCTCTGTTTTGCCCTGTTTTTTTTTGCCCTGTTTTGCTCTGTTTTTTGCCCTGTTTTTTGCCAAGCAGAGAGATGCACCGATCGGCGAGCACGACCAGGGCTTCCGAGGAGTTCGTCGTTCACGGGTCCTCCCCATCGTCGAAGGGCTCGCCCGGATTGCGAAGCAGCGTCGATGCGGACGAGCTGCTGCTGCCCATGTACGACCCCCTCTCGGACTTAGCCAAGAAGGAGAGGCAGAGACTCAAATTCAATCAGAGAGCGATCCATTTGATCCCTGTTGTGGTCGCCTTGTGCTTTCTCATTCTCTGTTTCTTCTCCAATTCAGGTAATTTCCTGGGTATCTCTCTCTTGTTACCCTTTTTTTGACCTCCTTCAATGTTGATTCAAGGAGAGGAATTAGGGTTTGATTTTGATTAGAATGTGTGGAGATTAGGGTTTCTGATGATGGGTATCTGAGATTCAATCCATTGAATGTTGTATGAAATTGATGGTTTTTGTTTGTAGACCCAATTTGAATTAAATGAATTTGAATTTTGATTAAATGTGTCTATGACACTCAAGGTTTGCGGGGTTTTCTTAGGTTTGGCTACTAAACTATTATTTGGTTGATTTGAGCCACTTTTATTTTGTTGCGCATTGGGTTCCCCATAATTTATAGGAAAATGTTTGAATGACAACACCAAATCACCATAGAATAGTGATCGATTCATATTTCATAGAATAATTAGTAAACAAGCACCCGTATCTCAAATTCAACTTTTCTAAATCGAGGAAAACGAGTTCGATTTGGGAGGTGCGAATCAAGTTTGTGAGATAGGAATCGAGTGAGAATATGCAAGTTTGAATCGAGTTGCTCGAGAAGTTGAAGAACCTGAATTTGCTTTTTAGCATATGAGATTCGAGACCCTATAAAAACGCAATACATCGACTAATAGGGTTTGGAGTTTTTTTTGATAGGAAAAAAACATCTTTTGCGCCTCTTACTTTCAAATCTCATACCAAACTATTGAATAATAGTCATGAGGTTAGATCCCAACAAAAAGACAAAACTTGAGGGTGATTTAATTGATTTTGCCTTGATTAAAGTATCAATATGCCCTAGATTTCTTTTTTTTCTTTCTTGATAGAAAAGATACAACTTTTGCATCCATCAAGGTTTGAACCCATGACCACATAAGAGATTGTAGTGTAAATTTGTGTTGATTGGGTTATTGGTACATGTACAGACGTGAGTCTTGAACACAAAGATAGCTCAATTGCTGCGAGAATCGAAGGTTTGACGATCGATGGAGATATCGAAGTTACTAGTAGCGAGACGGGTTTGTTGGAACTCGAGGATTTGGATCCACCAAAACAAATGAGAAGCAACAAAGCGGAAAGATCTACAGTACGCAAACTTTAACGAAAGAGAAATTTTTGGTTCTATCTTTAACTTAATAGAGAATTAGGTAGCTCATTTTGTTTCTCATTTGATATGCTAGCTCTGTAAGTTTGTAACAATGGTAGAACGTTTTGTTAGTCTTCGATGTCGAATGTGTACCATGGATTTTTCGATCTTGAAGGTGTAATTATGGGAAGATGGATTAGTTTTATTTGAATTTGGAATGCAATCTTTTGTTACAAATTCGACGATGGTTTTGATGGTGTTTGAGATTAATATTCTCAACTTCAAGCTGTTATCTTAGTAGCATTTTTCACTGGCTTCCTTGTCTGCTTCAATGGTTCACATTTGTAATTTGTATGCTCTAGCAATGGACCTAGTCTCACTAATTTAGGTACGACGAAGTTGTTGCGAACAGCGCATACGATCGGGCTATCCCATTGTTGGAGAGAACCAACTAGGTTTGCCTGAATTGTGAACTGAAAGACTCAAGCCCATCTTATGGAGCTAATGGAGCGAAATTTACTTCAAGCAAAATTTTGAGGTCCCAATGATCAATGATCCAACCATATTTGGGTGTAGAGTACATAACATAATTCGCGAAGTGGCCATATATTTGCTTAAAAAGGAGAGGTTTGCAGTTTCTATTGATGATCATGATGGACATGATGTTGATGATGCCATTAGGAGGCAGCAGGGTCATCGGTTAGTCATCTCCAAAGAGTACTTGTTGAATCATGACAAGCAGCAGCTACCTTCAAATCTTTTCGCAAGTTATGAAATTCCCAATGACTCCATCGATAAATTCTTTGTAAGACTAAAGCTTGTGAGGGTCTTGAATCTTCGAAATGTCAATTTGCCGAAGTTGCCCAAGGTCGTCGGGGACCTTATACAGCTTCGCTACTTGGCTATCGGTGGGTTAGCCGAAGGTGCAAACCTCCCAACGTCTATGAAAAACCTCGGCGGTTTGCAAACTCTATATCTTGGATGGGGTGGCAAGAGATATAGTATCCGTTCCCAAGTCTTCATGTCAACCAGCAAATTAAGACAGAGATTGTGAACATCCTGAACCTATTGAGATCCCACTGGGGATTAAAACACTTTGTCACCTTCAAACTCTAAGAATGGCGTTTGACGACGTTGGCGTTTTCAAAGAGCTACAATACTTAGCCAACTTACAGAACTTCACATTCAAAAGGCAAAAGGGGGGTCCTATTGCGAAGAATTATGTCACTGCGTCAAGCAATTGCAACATCTGCGTCACTTGGTGATAATATGTCTTGTCCTTCGCGATAACGAGGGGCATTGGGTGGTGAAGGAGAGGCTATAACTACACCATTTGTTCCGCCTCCACCATGCCTTGAGAGTCTACATATAATGGGATGCATGGTTGAGTTGCCAGGATGGGTTGCTTTTCACCCTTGCCTCCAAGTTGTATCCATCGAGCTTTGCGAATTTATCGATGATAGTCATGATCAGCATAATGACACCAATGATCCTCCCAGCTTCTTTGCTCACACTCTAAATTTGGGTTTGCGGAACTTCAGCAAATGTAGAGGGATTAAGAATATGCTTATTGGTGGAAAAGCTGAAGAGTTTCCAAATCTCACAACCTTGTTCCTACAGGAATTAGAAGGCTTTGAAAAGTTTGTTGGTGAGATATCCGAGGGATCGGGAACGTTGAGGAATTTGCGCAAAGTAGTCTTCCGTGGTTTCAAATCTCTTAAGAACCTTCCGAATGGCGAACCTTCTGAATGGCATCAACCGTCTCATCAATCCCCAAGAGTTGATCCTTATTGACATGCCTCGTCGATTTGTTGATACCTACAAAAAGGGAGGAAAGGACTACTGGATGGTTCGACACATTCCTAGAATGATAATTGATTAGGATTTACATATCATGCAATGTAACAGACTTGTGCTCACAAATGCTCATGATCCAATGTATGTAAATTATTTTGCTTTAATTCAATAATGCTCAATTCGCCAAATTCAAAATGCAATCTTATTTTATGAATTCGACAAATGGTTTTTATACATGGTGCGTGAGATTCTCAACTTCAAACAGATATCTTAGCAGCTTTGTTCCTTGGCTGCTTTCTTGTCTGCTTCAATGGTTCACATTTGTAATTTGTATGCTCTAGCAAGGGACCTAGTCTCACCAATTTAGGTACGATGATGTTATTGCGAACAGTGCATACAACCGGGTTATCCCATTGTAGGAGAGAACCGACTAGGTTTGCCCGAATTGTTAACTGAAAGACTCGAGCCCATCTTTCCCTTTCGTACGACCTGAATGCATCATCTACTGCTGCAGGTCCGGCGTTTAGCGCACCTGCAAGCTTGCTTGCCAGAGCTATGGAGTCCTCCAGAGCACAGCAAGCGCCTTGCCCAAGATTAGGAGTCATAGGATGCCATGCATCACCTACTAGAACCACTCCTTTGGATGAAGCACTAGGAGTTAAAGCCGGCCATAGCCATCGGTCGGCTAGTGGTGTCCTTATAATCGTTTCGTCTGGTGTCCGGTCGATGATGTCTAACAGCTCCTTCGGCCATCTTTGAACCAGGTCTCGAGCTTCCTTCTTCAACATGGCTGGATCATTCATCTTAGGCCCTGCCATGTATGATATGAAGTTTGTGAGCCATATATTGTTCTAATCAGTTGTAGCGTCTTAGCAATGCATTCCTTGTACTCTTGTACATAGCTTCTAAACTAGGAGTCCCTAAATCGATGGCAGTCATCAGAATTAATGATTTCTTGAAAGCCCGAATCGAATGATTGCGGCTCAATCTTTATTTTCATAGTTAGAGACTTAAAAGAGTCTTTTTATGCCTAAATCTGAGAAGTTTAATTTCAGAAGCAGACCTGGAGATGGATTGTTGAAGCAGACAAACCAGTAAACTTTTGTAGGGGAAACTGGAACATATCCGGCGCGCACACCTCTTCCATATATGTAGTTAACACTGGGCTCGAATGGCTGACCGCTGGGGTAGAATCCTAGACCTCGGAAGGCGCAGTGCCCAACGTATTGTGCATCTGAGAATCCCATCCATTTTGCTATTGGCGATCGGATTCCATCGCAACCAATAACAATCTGTTGAAAGTTTAGAAATGCTATTGACAAATAGTAATGAATGAAACATATGCAAAACTTGCAGGGGATTTGCTTTCTTTATAGTGACTCAACTGTTGAGGCTCAATTAATATAGATTTGCAGAGGCTTTTAGGATTCAATTGTTAAGTCAATCACAGCAGTGTCTTTCCTACCACTGTGTTTAGCTTATAAAAATGTCGTCTCTACATCTTAGTCATTAAAATGTTGAATGTCATTGTGAAGTGAAGTATATATATATATATACCTTAGCAAGTAATCTGGTTCCATCGGCGAGCTCCAACCGAGTTTCGCCTGCTCTGGTTCTTTCAATATTCGCCAACTTGGAAGAGAAAAGGATCGAGCCATCAGGTAACTTGTTCGCAAGGGTCTCCAAAAGCACTCTTCGCTCCACAGCGCGAACCTCTTGGCTGTTGATCAGTATATACCATTACACTATTTTTTATTTTTTTTTTTTTATTTTTTTTGATGACCCTTGGGTGTCCGAACTTCGCCCGACTAATCCCCACAAGGGGGCGCTGTTGTCTCCACCCATGGTAGTTTGGCCAGTGGCCCGCCGAAGCTTTACACACCAAGGAATTGAAATGGGGTACGTCCACTTAACTCACACTTACCCAACTTCGCCCATTGGCAACCCGATAATGGACATGAACCATAGGGGAAAGGCAAAACATATATTTTGATCGGTCCCTTAACTTTCATTGATGTTCATTTGATACCTGAACTTTTGAGTTTTTGTGTTTTTGGTTCCTAAACTTTGAGTTTTTTTTTTTATGTTTTTAGGGTAAATTAATTTTTTCTTTCAACTTTTGTTGGTCGATGTGAGTTGTTCGATTTAGTAATATAAACCACTTTACTTTTCTTAACTAGTCACACGACACTTTTATTATTCACATTGGCGGAATTTAACATTTTCAATGATGAAGGTTAAATATAGACCTTTGTGAAAGTTCAAGGACTAAATGTATAGTAACAAAAGTTCAGAGATCAAAAACATAAAAAACACGAAGTTGAGGGACTAAATGTTGGGTTTTGCAATAAGGAGTCTAGCTACGTACCCTTTGGCTTCATCCTCGAATATGAAGGAGCGAAGAACCCTTCCGTCGTCGGCTTTCACTCTCAATCTGCAAAGCTGAATTCATCAAGAAGTTGAGAAAACTCACAAAACTCACACAAACAATTCAAAGTGTGAATTGAAGGCACAGGTCACTCACCCTTGAATCTGAAGAAACTGAGGCCTAAGCTCCTCTCCTACACCAATTGCATCCAAAACTCCCCACCCATTCTTGAAGAGTGTGAGTGAGGTTCCGCCGGTGCGAAGAGACTCCCCTTGCTCGATCACCAACGATCGAATTCCAAGCCTACAAGTCCCAAGTTAATTAGTTGAAGTACTCGACTTCATAATCCAATGTTTTCATTCAGCTCGATTTAATTCAGTTGTAATGCAATTTAGTAACATTACCGATGAAGTGAAACTGCGGTGGCTAGACCGGCGATTCCTGCGCCGACAACGACGATCTCCTCCTTTCGAACATCGGAGCGAGGTTGTGGTGTTGATGAGCTAATGGGGTTTGCTCGAATTCGAGTAGGGAGCAATGGAAGCTTTGGTTTGGTTTTGATGGTTGAATGAGATTGAGTAACGGAGAGGAGTAAAAGACATGATGGAGAAGAGAAAGTTGTGGCCATTACTTGTTATGGTGAAGTGAGGAGGGGTCAGTAGAGTTGGATTTTTTTAGTGTTTGAAGAAGAGTTATGTTGAGGGCATTAGAAAACAAGAGGTGGATAGGATATCACAAAAGAATGTTGTGTGATAGGCCACGAAAATCAATTTGGTTCATTTGTATTGGACAAGGGACGAATAGTGTAAGGACCATACTATATATTTTTTTTTTTGGTAGGAAGGACCATACTATATTTTTTATTTTTTGGTTGGAAGGGCCATACTTTTTTTTTTTTTTTTTGGTAAGAAGGACCATATACTATTTTAACCCACTTTTGACATGACCAAATGGACACCAATATATAACATACTACTATCATTTTGTATTTATCAACTACTTAATCAGTTAGTTTTTTTTAATGATCAGTCAAATTATCAGCTTTCAGCTATTAACTATTAAATTATCAGTTTTCAGCTATATTTTATAAGCTAATTTTGCCATTTAGAGCCAATATCATTGTAAAACTTAGCACAAATAGGTTTTTGAAGATCAAAAGCGACAATTAACGAAACCGCGTCAAAAACCCGCAAGAAGAGCTCTAAGAAATAACAACAAACACACATCAAACTGAAAAATGAAGTACCAACTAAGGGTACGACTAATTAGTTTGATTTGAGAATACTTGAGTAACAAATTGGGAGTTTGAACGTATGTATATTCAACCGCAATTCACATAGGCAACCCGTAGTAATGCTAATTAAAATACCAAACCTTGAAACCAAGTGGACCATTTTTAATCAAAGTGAATATTAATAAAAAAACTTAAGTAAATCCATCAATTAAGACCAAATACACCGCCTTAAAAAAAAACTTAAAATAAAATTGAATAACATTTCTGGATAAAAAGTTGAAAAAATGGAAGAGTCAAAGTGTGCCAGCCAAAAGCAGGGCAATATTAATTGAAAATAAATTTGCTCTATATAGCTGTGTATATATGAGGTATAAATAGGCCAATTAAAATTACATCCCCAACTTGTCTCCCAAATGACAAAATACTAGTATTTGTACATCATACTATGTGCCAGAGCATGCACATTGATTCTGCCTCAAAAACTCCCTCTCATCCTTCCTATATCTTTGTATGACTTCATTAAATTTCTTGGATACAAAAATCTTTCAAGAACTTGGGGGACTATTTATTACAAGTCATGTAATAAATGCTACGCCTAAGATAATCCAAAGTCCAATCATGACTTAATTACAATCAATATTTTATGTGTTAAATATATTTGCAGCTTTAGACGGACCATGCAAGTGTGTGCATGAACCTGCTCTCTGAATCTGGACTCCTAGTGTATGCTTAGCAAGAAAAAAAAGATTAAGCCTAATTAAAAGGCTATTTTTCCTTGATTAGGGGTTAATGACCTAATTAATTAAGAAAAATTAGGGCTATTTCTTGGCTCTATAAATACCTAGTGTTAGTGAATGAATGAGATTTTGAGCTAGGTTTCTTTAAGGATCAAGGGAGACCTGCATACACGTGGTCTTGCTGGCTCAAACAACATGACCAAAATCCTAATTTTGATAGGCATGTCTGCATTTATCAGAAAATGCAACTTGTGAAGGATTTAGTTGTCAATGAAGAATATGAGGAACAAAGGTGAGTCAAGTTAAATCTAATGTAGATTCATACATTAATTTACATGTATTTGATCAAGATATATGATACATTGGAGCTATGTTTTTATTGATTTTCTTTTTCTTTTGATAACTTACAAGGCAAGATGTATACATACATGTTGCAAAAAATACCTAATATGATATATTTTTTTATTTTTGGTAGGATCTAATATGATATTTTAAATTAATCAAATTAAGATTCAAAGATTGTTAGGTGGTTTTATAAATTTGTTCAATGAAAAATGTGAGAGCTAGTTTTTTTGGTTAATATTAACTGTGATGTTAAGTATCTAATAATCTAACTTTTTGGTTTTATATTCTCACTCCATCTTTCTATCTTTTCTAATGGCCATTTTTCTCTTATGCATAATCACATGCTAAAAAACATTGGGTTTAGTATCTCAACTCTATATATGTTCATCTTAAATTAAATCTGAATTAATTAAGGATAAGAATCTAAAAAAAATCTTGATATTTATTTTTCACTAATAAAGGTCTAATTTTGTACTTAAAAAGGATAATAAAATGCTCTAATTTTCGAGGTCGATCTAATTTTTTCAAGGTGTTTTAGCAAATGCTTAATTGACTTCTATTTTTGCTCCTTCACCCTTTTGAGATGGCTACACATACATGATATATTGAAGTTCAAAGAAATGTTCAAGTTTTTTTTTTTTTTTTTTTTGCCATCAATTTGTATGATTTGTCATATAGTTTTCTTTTACTAACTTTTTGTTGTAGAGAAAATATATTAAGAAAATTTGGTGCCCAAATGAGGTAAGTCACCCAGTGACTTGACAAGAAAATGCTTTTAGTGAGAAATACAATAAATTCATATAAAATTGGATCTAAAATAGGGAGTAGTTACGTTGTTTCTCGCCATATACATACTGCATAGTTGGCTATAGTGAAATAAAGTCTCGTTCCTATCAAAAAAAACAAAGGAATAGTTTTAATTGGAAAAGTATTGTGTTGGCTTTCGAAAAAAAGTTATTTTCTTGACAAAAAGAAAGTACCTTGTTGGAGGGATTGCATTTATTTATTTATTTTAAATTACCTGACCGTATGCCAATTTTATTCAACTAAGCTGGAATTGATACAATCATTATTTGAAAATATGTGCTCAATTAGATTCGGACCTTCAGTAGAACCCACATAAAAAGAGGTCTATGAGGTCCCAACATAATTTTTTTTTTGTTCCCAAGACTTCAACTCAAAACATCTTAAGAGAGTATTGAATCTCCTCTACTAAATTCGACTTTAAATAATTATTATTCACTTGATTTCTAACAACCATTCTCATCAGAAATAATTTACTAGAATTCAAACATTTTACTGAACCATTTCTTGTTAGAGTAGTGTTCAGAATTACTCCCGACTATCTCTTAAAAAAGACACCTCATCAATCAAGCGATATGCTTCGAAAAATTAAAAGAATCAAACATGCAACTCTATAAAAGCACAGATAAAACTAACAGGACAATGCTTAGCAAATTCATTGAACTTGATTCAGGCACCATACACATACCTGATGAATTCTCTCAACAGCAAACATGAAATTCCTCAAAAAGACCTAAATTCCAAGAGTATTATTGTCATTTCACTGATTCAAATATTGGACCAATAGAAAGTCAGTTTCTGATGCAACAGATTATAAAAACGCCAAAAACTACTTGAATATAAAAGCCCAACTGAAACATATAAATACATTATATATGTCACAAAAATCAAGTGGGAGGTTTCTTTATGTTTTCTCTATTGCTTCATCAAAGTGTTGAATTAATGTTGCTATGATATTTTCATTGTATACAAGACGAAGTACAAGCATTCAGACAATAGATCCAATTACCTCATCAATGGATAAACAGTTCATTGTGATCATCAAAATTAAACTATAAATAGGCAGACATATAAGACATAACACACAACACATATGAGCTTCCCAGTTAGGCCAGTAGAGAAGACAAAAACAAAGTTTAACATGGCAGGTGTTCCTGGACGCTCAACTGCTGCTTCATTTACAACTGCTATGAGTCTGACAAAAATGGAAAAAGTTCCCGAGCGCTTCGTTCTTCCTCTTTCGCACCGACCCCTTATCGATAACCATCTTCACAATTGTCATTCCACTGCCACTCGCTTACCCATCATTGATTTAGCGCCGATACATAACCCTAGTTTAAGGTCCTGAGTTATCGAAGATATCTGCAATGCTTGCAAAGAATTTGGATTCTTTCAGGTAATTTGCTCATGTGTTAGTGTATGTATATACCACTAATTTCATAAGATAGTCATTCATTCTACATGAGAAGAAATTAATTACATTGTCAAGAGCAGGTCAAATACAACTATACAAGTATAAACGCATGCATCTTTGTTTCATTTCCTTGTCATTAATTTGAAATTAAGCATACATTGTAAGAAAATGTGCAAGCCATAATAAGTGTCATTGCCTCTAAGGCGAATCTTCATCAATTTCAATCTGAAATTAAAAAAAGAAAAGAAAAAACAAGAGTTCATAAGGAAGATTTTCGTTTATCGTTTTTTTTTTCGATGTTTGAGCAGGTAATTAACCATGGCTTATCACCCTCATTGATGAAAGATGTGGTACAAGCATGTTTAGAGTTCTTCAACTTGCCTTCAGAGGAAAAGCTGCATCTAGTATCTGAAGATGTCAACAAGCCTGTTAGATATGGAACAAGTCTAAACCATGTCAAGGACACAATACATTTTTGGAGGGATTTCCTGAAACACTACTCGAACCCGCTCTCTAAATGGATTCATTTATGGCCTTCTAATCCTCCATCTTACAAGTAAGTTGCAAAAATCGACCAAACCAATTTGCCAATTATGCACTTCCATATGCATTCATGTCAATTTGCAGTTGTGAAAACTTTTTGCACTCATAAATAACAAGTTAACAATGCAGGGAGAAAATGGGCGATTATGCAAAAGCGACGCATTTACTGCATATTGAGCTGTTAGAAGCAATTTTTGAAAGTCTAGGATTGGATCCAAAGTACATGAGGAGGGAAATTGAAGACGGGTCGCAAGTGATGGTAGTAAATTGCTACCCTGCATGCCCCGAACCAGAGATGGCTCTAGGAATGCCGCCACACTCAGATTATGGCTGCATAACAATCTTGTTGCAGACATGCGAAGGGCTTGAAGTGAAACTCGACAAGGAAGAGAAATGGATGCCGGTCCCTATGATCGAGGGCGCATTGTTGGTTCATTTAGGGGATCACATGGAGATACTAAGCAATGGTGTTTACAAGAGTGTGGTTCACCGAGTTGTGGTGAATGCCAAGAAGGAAAGACTCTCTTTAGCAAGCCTACATAGTTTGGCATTGGAGAAATATATAGGGCCTGCAGCAGAGCTAGTGAATGAGCAAAATCCTAAAGCTTACAAACAAAGCAGTATCAAAGACTTCCTTGATCACATCAGCGAAAACGACATTATGCAGCAGCGATTCATCGACACATTGAAGATTGACAATCCATGAAGAATTTGAATAAAGGGTATGAAGACATAAATAAAATGAACTCTTTTAATTCCTCCACTAGTGTTGGAGTCTATCTTTGTGTTGGGAAAATATCAGGAAAAAAAAATTACAATTAGGCTTATGAATTTGGGGTTTTTATATGACATTAGTTTTGAGTTTGTACCTGAATAGGGTTTATGTTTAGAGCTTTTCTTTTCTTTTTCGTTTTTTTTGGAGGAGTCCGTTGCATGCCCTGACCTCACAGAGGTTGGAGCATCATTTTTTACTGCGCTATAGGCGTGGTTGGCTGTTTAGAGTTGTTTATTTGATGCTTAAATCATTGTCTATATAGAGACCCCAAAGTGATGTAATACAAGAAAATAAGAAAATGGAGATTTGGGGTTGAGATTTTGTTTCAATGCTTTGACACCATATTTTTCAAACCACAATCCTTTTCCTATTAAAAATAGATGTTCCCCCGTAAAAAAAACTTGGATAAGAAAACACTAGTGAAGATCATTTTTTTATCATAAAAAATGGAGTTGGGAATAAAATGAGTCAGTTTAGAAAAGAAGAAAAAACTGAGAAAACTTTTAGATATGGATTCTAAAATCTAAGAGAAAAAAAATTGTTAACTTATATTGAACAAAAAAACTTAATCCCTTAAAAAAAACCACAATGCCTTAAAAAAAAAAAAAAAGCTTAATCCCAAAGTGGGTAGGCAGGAAATCAATCAAAACGTATAGTTTCCATACATGAGCAAAACATAAACAGAGGATTCAAAGTTGCATTTCAAGAGAGGATTAGTGGCAAAACCATCAAACTCTTCAAATTTCTTAACTAATAATCTTTCTGGGCAAGTTGAATTTGGCAAAGAAACCACATAATTTTGGGGTTAAAATCTATTTTAACACTGACAAGATTGAGTTTCAAAGCCAAACGAAATTTACTTGCAAGTCTTACACATAAAAAACAATGAGCTCCTCTTTTGTTTTCCCCTGCTTTGACACCACCAAATTTCTCTGTTTTGTTCTTGAATGCTTAAATGTTATGGCTGTTCAGGTTGGTATAGTGAAGCTGTGCTACGTGTTATCCTTGCTGTACCTTCGTGACACGTGACCTTATTAACCTTGTTTGATTTAATTAGGACAACATATTCTTTTTTTTTTTTTCATATGGACAACATATTCAAATTGGCTAACACCAACGTCTCATTTGATTCATTTTTCTAAGTATATAAAAAGTATATTTCTCTAAATACTTCATTTTTATAAAACTTGGGGATCTGCAAGCATGCCCCGACTTTGACACGAAGCACAAACATGTACTTGTTGATGCACATTCAAGAGGTATTACACTGACGCACGTAAAGGGCATGTTCGTGCTGCATGTCAGTGTTGGTGCACGTCAGCATTTTTCCATCCACGTACGTACTACTCTGGAAGTTAGACTTGGATGCAGCTGTTGATTTTCACTCGAAAAGTGCACTGTGTTAGGGGACTAAAGAAGTGAGCACCTCATGAAAAGAGTTACCACACCACATTGGACCGGTTCTGACCTTATTGCGGCCCAGGGCGGTACGAGAAATGGAGGCTTTTATGTTTGACTTGGTGCCTATAAGAAAAGTGACCCGTTCAAATTATTTTTAATAATCTTATGCTATACATATAATTTTTTGAACTACATATCTCGTTTAGTATATGGAGCGTGTGTTACATTATTTATTTTTTTGGTGATAACATTATACTTAAATTTTCTTAAAAAAATATTAAAATACATATAAGTACTACATATTTTAAGATGGTATGATTAATCCTGATAAAACAGAAGAATTTTGGCAAAAAGTTAATCATGTTTTTGTAATAGGATATATATGTATCAAATAAATTATTTTGATATTATACATACTGCTAATCATTTTATGGGTAATTAATCATTTTAATGAAGACAATAAATTAATTTTTTAATAAAAGATGTTAGTTTTATTAATTTTTACAATTGCCCAAATAGTTGGGTTTTTTTGTTTATATTGCTAATAATTTTAATCGAAACAACAGTTTATTCCTAAAAAAGTTAGTTTTGAAAAACTCAACACATCATAACTATTTGGGGGCCTTTGTTAAAGCCTCTCAAGTGAGTTGGTAAAAATATCACTTGCCAAAAAGGCAAGATCTCTCCAACTAATTAGGTGGTTCAATGGTTTGGTATGAAATTTGAAAGATAAAGGTCATGGGTTCAAACTTTGGTGGATACAAAAGTTGTTTCTTTCTTATAAAAAAATGAAGGACTTCGAGAGATCGTGGTTCAATTCTCACTGAAAAAAAAAAAAAAAAAAAAAAAATTTGGGGGCCTTTCTTGGGGTGGAGGCCTAGGGGGACCGCCCAGCCTACCCACCTCCAAAATTGGCCTTGACCACATTCAAGAGAAGTGGGACAAAAATTCCAATTACATAAAGGAATTATCACTTTTACCCATCCACCAATCAAACGAGGTTCAAAAGTAATAGTTCCACTAGGTGTTATCTATATATCTATACATAAAAGTCGGAGGGAGAGAGAGAGAGTTAAAAGCTACATCCTCTCACCATTCCAATTTTTCATTTTTTTTCAGTTTTCTTATTTTTGTTATTTATTTATTTCTATTATCGGTTGTTTCAAGAGATATAATTATATATTATGTGTGCATCAATTAATAATTAAAAATAGTTATCTTATCAACGAATGGATGAATATAATGAGTACGTTCAACTCAAAATTATGGGTAGATACGTGGAATGGAGTGAGTGCAACTGTGCAAGTTCTATGAAACCATGGGCATCATAAATGAAATGTAGTGTAGTGCAATGTAGTGTAGTGCAAGTTCTATTCCCCCTATAAATTTCACCTTCCATCCATTTTTCTTACAATCCACTTGATTTTTTCCCTTCCTCCAAAGAATTAGAAAAAAAAAAGTACAATTCCACATACTTCATTTCATTATTTTTTTTACCTTTACTAAAAATATGGTGTTGTTTTGAATTCAGTACTTGAACGGGAGGTCCAAATGTTTATCTTTACTGGTATAATTTTTAGTATTGGGTAGATGATATAGTCATAATATCATCCAAAGGTATCGATGTGGACACTTAGTTAAGGATGTGAAATAATTTAATAAACCTTCTATTGTATAGTTTCAATAACACTAAACGACTAGTGTATATATGTAAGTCGAAGGAGAGAGAAAGTTAAGAAGTTACCTCCTTTCCCCATTCCAATTTTTTATTTTTCTCACTTTTCTTATTTTCTGCTATTTATTTCTTTCTATAATCGGTTGTTCCTAGAGATATAATTATATTCTATCATACGACACGCCAATCTATTAGATTCAATGAATTAAGTATTATGTGTGTATCTATTAACAATTATTAATGGTTATCTTATCAACAAATAAATTAATAGAATGAGTAAGTTCCACTCGAAACTATGGACAAACACATGGAATGGATAGTGCAAGTTCTATTGCCCCTATAAATTTTACCTCTCATCTACTCTTCTTGCAATCTGCTTGATTTTTTTTCCATCCCCTTTCAAAGAATTAGAAGAAAAATACATAATATAATTTCACTAATTAACATATTTTTAAGGGTGTAAAATAATTTAATAAATCTTCTATTGTATAGTTTCAATAGCCACTAGTTCTATATGAGGTGGGCTAAGTCTCCTTATAGGGGAGTATAGATCGATTGCTGTTTTCTAGTTGCCGGCATGTGTATATCTTATTAAAATAACATGAAAATTGTTTGCCAATTCTATCTGTTTTTTTATTTTGTTTCTTCTTGATTGTCTTGGGTATAGGGCAATAAATTCTAACTAATTTAGGGATGTGTGGATTCAAAATACTAGAATGACAAAAGCTATATGTCACACCATTGGCTCACATGATATTAAGTCTCAATTATTCAACCCAACAAATCAACTAACCTTAGCTTGCAGTGGTCTTAGTTTGATAAATTTATCTTGCTTGAAAATGAATATATGAGCTAAAAAGATAATGTACAAAATCTATTTATAAGTCAAATAATTAAATATTATACATAGGGGTGCACACGAATTAGATTCAGTCCAATTAAGGTCAATTCATAATCCAATCGAATTATTGCAGATTAAAAATTTATATTCCAATCCAGTTCAAATAATTCATCAATCCAACTCAATCCAATTTGAAAAAGGGGAACGGATTGGATCAAATTCCACGAATTGACATTTTTCTATCCAAAGATTCATGAAATTAGGCTTGATCAAATGAATCACAAGAATTATACATCTCATTAATGACGAATTTACAATATACATTCCATAAATCTATGTATAACATATTTCCCACAAACTTGTCATCACAATAATCTTCAAAATGCAAGTTCTTACATAAATAAATGTCATCCACAAATCTTAACCATACACCCTCACAAAAGCACAAAAAAAGTGCACGTGCATACAACCTACAAAAAAATATTGAAAGCATAATAAAATAGTTAAGAATAAACACAGTCTTTTAGATATTATAGTTTAGAGTTAATAGTTTAAGCTGACGCTCTTCAAGATACTATAGTGCATATGATCATATATGTATATATATTGATGTGCTAAACGAACTGGATCGGATTGGATCCATAGTTTTTTAATGTAGGATCCATAATTCAATTTAGTCTAGTCGGATTAGTGATTTTTCAATTCAATTCCAAGACAAGGGATCAAAAAATTGATCTAATTAGTGATAATTGGTTCAGATTAAACTGAATCCATGAATTAGTGTAATCCGTGTGCATCCATAATTATACTTATCATCCATAGAAGGAAAAAGTTATTAAAAAAATAAAAACTCTATATATATCAATCATACAGCACCTACCTCGAAACTTTTCATAGTAATATGCAGTACCCTACATTAAGGATAACATTAAGTGCTGGGAAGCCAAACCTAGTACTAGTCCAAATCCATAAACTTAATAAAAAGAGCAATATGATCATCACTCGTCAATGTAACTAGTCCCTTCACTTATATCATTAGTGGACAAAAACTTCAAGAACCATCTAAAGCTATTGAACTTGGGTTGTATTAAAATGGGTTTTTCGGGTAGATTAAACCTTTCTTTCCTTATCTGAAAGTACTTCGAATGTCCATACTTGAATGTAGGATTGAGAACCCATTTATAGTTCATAGTATGTCATATGTATTTTTTTTTTCTATATCCGCACTTGTATATCCATATGCACTAGTTTATGTTTCGCAAAGTGTTTTAGGTAAGTTAGACCACTTGCTTGGACTTGGTTCGTGTATTGAGCTTAGGAGATAGTCTAGGCCGAGTTGTCCAAGCTCAGGTGAGGCTCGTCACACAAGGCATGTGGCGCAGACCTGCTTGGTGCGCCTATCTAAGTTTGCGTGTAGCAAAGTCTTTCCAGCTATGTTTGAGATAATGACAAAATTTATATATTCTCAATCCAAACTTACTAGTCATTTTTTCTCAAGTAGTCGATGAGATTATTCCCTATCTTTGATACTCTCCTTAGGTCCAACTGGTCCTATCATGAATTGTAACGTGTCTTTAATTAGTCATCATCAACTGAAGGTTGGGTCTAACTTTTATCATTTTGTTTTTACTAGCCCTTTTGGATCGTTAGTCCATCTCTAATACCATGATAAATTTTGTATAATGCTCGGTTGAAGTCGCATGCGAGTGTACTAGCTAGAGAGGCTAGTTTATGTTTGGGTTTAAGTTTGAGGGTAAGTGTTTACTTCAAAATGTTCGAGTCCCGCTAAATATACTTTGACTTTTAGGAAGTGCACTTCATTTTGTGTGGCACACCAAATTTAAATTTCAATTACTAAGTGCATCCTCGTATTTTTACTAAAATATTATTTCATCCGAATCGAAGCACCAACTCTAAAATCTTGGTCGAGACATCTATTTTAGGTTCGATAGCATGTAGCCAAGACTTATCAATTAGGCTCGGTGTTGTCTAACCGAACTTCTTTGGTGAGATTTAGTCGACAACTGTCGACCTAAAGGTTCGGTGGACTCCGACCGACTCTCCAACAAGAGATTCAAACCTCGAGGCCGAACACTTTAATGATGCCTACAAATCACAAAGAAGAGAATGTGTGGAGTGCACTTAGTAATTGTAATGGGGTACACTAATCACAGTGAGAGCAAAAAGGGTCATTTTGTAGTAGGATTGATTTTTTTTTTTTAAGTTTGACTTTTCCAGGGTGTACTTCATAAAAGTTAGAGTGCATTTAGTCGGACTCAAATGTTAAGGCAAGCTAGAGTTCTCGCTCTAAATTTATGAGCCAATTTTTTTTTTTACTAATCAATGAAGGACTATTTCACATCTAACAGATAATGTCATCGGTCAATTATTAAATTAAGTAAACTTAGTATAAAGTATCTTAAGAAATTAAAATAAATAAAATAGAACAAAATATTGTGGCAAATTCAACTTAGCGCAGCACAATGTTTGGTAGGCCTCAAGGCCCTCAACCATCCCATTCAAACAAGGACAGCAATTTAAACATTATTCTTTACAAGCCAAGAATCATTGACTTTCTGATTAATTCAAATATATAGCACGTATATGTAGAAGGAAAAAATATATTAGTCATATATTATGGGAGAGCAGTTTGCATACATAATATAGGTATTTGGTAGGGTCCGATTATTGTAAGACCAGTTACTCTATAAGCTGGCGGATCCTACTTAATCAGCTTTATTGTTTTTTCGGATCTAATTCATTTGCATTCTTAGTTTTCCTTGAGGTTTAGATTATATTATTTAAAAAAAAAATAAAAAATAAAACTAAATATATAGTGTGCTTCATATTCTTTTTTGCGTTTAGATCGTATTAATTGGTTTGATACAAAGGCCGCTTGTATTTGTCATTTTTTTTTTTCATCAAGGGGGAGGTTAAACGCCTACTTTATTTCAACAAAATCGAGGAAACATAATTCCTCTTACATCCTCTTCTAAAACGGGAAGTTCCTTGCAAAACCAGCCATCCAATCCGTCACTCGATTGCCCTTCCGATATGAATGTTGCACTTTCACTTCCCACTGTCGGTCTAGAAATTGGAGAATAAGTGTAAAAAGACGCCAATGTTTATTCTTATGGGTTACTCGCTTAATAATACTTTGAACCACCCCTAGATTATCCACTTCTAGGATAACCCTCCGATAGCCTTTGTCCCAAGCTTCCAGTAGAGCCAACAACGCCCCTCATAGTTCCGCCTCAAACACCGAGCAAATCCCTAGGTTTATAACAAACTATGATGGCTCCTCTCCTAAACTAGGCCTAATCTTATAATTAAACCCTAATCCTAACCACGCAAGACTTAACTACGTATTAGGCAGCCTTTATAACCTATTCACCTCGTTACTCGTGTTTAGATAAGTAATACACTAGTCATACCAATTATTGGAATTTATAGTTAATTAAAACTTTTAAATAGTTTAATAAATTAGCGGAAGTCTTAATAGTTTATGCGGAAGCCATTTAATTATTTATGCAGAAACAATCACATTAAATCCTAAGTGTGGAAACTAGGTACGTAACGATCATATAGATATATCATAAAATGGTGAATATACAGTGTGAAAGTCATAGTAAAGTCGGGGAACTATCGCTCAACCTAATATACAGCCCAAAGTGTATCAAAAGACATAATATAACTAATACAACAAATATCAAAAGACTTACGAGATCGAAAGTAGTGTTGCTTCGCTGGCTCAAAGGTAATCGTCGATCATCTCCTTGCCCGGCCTGCTGGTCGACGGCTCTGCACCCACCATCATAAAAAGGATGGTGAGTAAAAGAAAATAAAAGTGATCCTCGATGACAAGCTTATTTCGCATTTCCAAACATTCTGATGGTATTTAAAAGCATATAAATAGGAAAGACTAAAAAGTAAACCATATGCGAGTAAATACTAGAGTTAAAAAAGCGATACTGACACTAGGCTAAGTAGTAGTGATCTAAGTCCGGTCGGTAGTGAACCGTGTTACGCCAACTCAATAATCATGTAGCACAAGGGACTCTAACCCAAGTGTCGTCAAAGACTCTAACCTCGGTATGTAGACCACCTCAGGGACTCTTAACTCCGAGTGTCACACAATGTCAGGTAGCATGTGCCGACATCTCCAGGGACTTTAATCTCGTGAGTCGCGCACACCTCGATCGGCTAAGGGACCTAGATGCTAAAACTACTTTATGTATTCAAAAATGACTCAATTATGGATTTATCAAGGCATAGGGACAAGTTAATAAACAAAACAGAGTGAGAACAAAGTCCAT
This sequence comes from Stephania japonica, assembly GCA_039657345.1. Lineage (NCBI taxonomy): Eukaryota > Viridiplantae > Streptophyta > Magnoliopsida > Ranunculales > Menispermaceae > Stephania > Stephania japonica. The sequence continues at coordinate 10,065,845 of CM077557.1, forward strand.
AGAGTCATTCTTAATTCCTCTAATCCTAATAGCATATTATTTATATATAAATTCAATCATTAAAAACAACAAGGAACAACATGGCATCGGAAATAGAGTGAACGAATTAACACAAGGAATAAATATAATGAAGTCAAAACCCAACATATGAGCAACATCAATAAGGCTCATAAGTGAGAACAACAATAATAAAGTTCATGATATCAGAGTACAAACAACTTATAGTCAATAAGACTATTGTAAAAGCAGTGATATTGACAATGAATTGCAAAATAAGTCATCATCGGGTATACTCACAAGTCACGCAAATTCCTTAGCAAATCCGATCTCCCAACTCTTCGACTCGCGCAACCGAACTCTCGAAACAATCCCTTAAGCTCTTGAGATGTTTAGACATATTTTATAGTGTGTTAAGGTCGGTTAAGATGTGTTTAAGGAGTATTTTTTGTGTTGCAGAAAAATTGGGAGAACAACAAAATTTTCTAGCTGTTCTAGACAAATAGCGCGCTGGGGAAAGTCCCTAGCACACTGGGTGAAAGGAGCGCGCTCCATGTTCTAGGGAGACCAAAAATTCTTGAATTTTCGATTCTCCTTCCCTTACATGGCCATCTCCATTCGCCTTGGGTCCTTGTTCTCCTCCACTAGAGACCCAAAAACTTCCTCCACGACCCAAACACACACTAGGCTCTTCAATATTCATCATCCATTCATATAATTTCAAGAAATACGACATGCATGTCATGTATTTTGGGAAGAACACCAAAACTTGTAAAATTCATAACTTTTGATTTTTAAAATCAAATATGGAATTTCTTTATATCAAAATTATCAAAACGATCTGGATAATCAAAATCTAGTGTTTGATTCCAAAAATGAATTTGTTTCAAATATCAAAAACCGAAAAATCAAAAACCGAAAATTTGGTTTCATGAACAAAACCCCCATTTTTTTAGCAAAACCTTTAAAATCGAAAATGGGACTTTGAAACTCAAGCCAATGTTTCATTTTCCTTAAACTAGTTTCAAAAACACTCTCATACCAACCTTGATTAAGGATTTCATCAATAGAGACCCAAATTAGAAAGATTGGATGCATGCATAAGCTAGATTGATCACTTAGAATTGTAGCTAAGGTGTAGAGCTTGATCTTTGAATTCTTGTTGCTCTTACACTCCAAATTTCTGATTTCCAACAATTCTAAACACTCCAACAAACTCTGAATTTTTTGTTCCCATTGCATGCAAATGAAGAAGAAAGCACTAAGTGGTGCTTTTATAATCCCCCTTTTCATCATGTGCACTAAGTAGTGTTTTTAATTACTGCTACTAACTCAGTTATTTCAGCCAAGTAACACAAAATATGACACAAGCTATGTGGGAGTGTGTGCTAGCACACATCTCAAGACATATCAATGTGTGTTGTATTTTAAATTGGAATTATAGGCTACAACTTGAGTTACATTGATATAAATGACTATGGCCATACAAATAATTCATTAAACATGTAAAAATGAATTATGACTTACCATAACACTATCTACCTGGGCCCACAGCTCGACACAACTTAAGATGCTTCCCCATGCACACCGAATCATCGACACTATCGAACTTAATAATTTGTACACACATACAATACACTTGTCATTCACCATATCAAATATAAAATATATCCTGATCACGTGCCTCGCTCAATGCACGTGTCCCAAGGCAAGTCCCACGTCACGGGTCGATGACTCTGATTATAGCCAAAATCTAGGATTAAAAATTTGGGTTGTGACACAAACCCACTCCACCAGTCCCCGTTCTCATTACGGAGAAGGCCCCCCCATAAGTGGAACACCCATCAGTTTTTTACTTTTAGAATCATTAACAACGCCGTTGCGACCTCCAGATTCTAGCATACACAGAATTCCCCTAGCCTGTGAAATAATCGAGTTAAGGTTATATGTAGGATGAGACTTATCATCGGTCAGCACCCATTTGGTATTTTTGTAATTAATTTGCGCCAATTTAACACCTAAAATTAATTATCTATAATTACTTTTCTGAAATAAAATATACCTAAAATTACTCAAAACTTTCAGTAAATTGTTATTTTCATACTTTAATAAAAGATAATTTTCATAAACATCTCCCTTCTCGCCAACATTTATTTTCTATTCAGATCTGAGAGTTTCAACCCTACAACAGCTATAGGATTCATCATTGACGCCACCGCTTGCTCTCCTTCAATGTTTGCATCTATCGTCATTCAAGTCTATCTCTACTTCTATTGCTCATGCGTGGATCTGCGCTTACAGTTGTTGGTTTGATAGTTTTATTAGGTTGTTTTTTTAATAAGTATTTGTTTTCCAATGTTCGAAGTTTGTCTTTGTCTTCCCTTATTAGAACTTTTTATTTATCTTCCCTTGTTGGAAGTCTTATTTTTCATTTTGGTCTTAGTATATCTATATACAACATTACAGACGTTTGTCAAGAGAACAATCACTGATTATCAAACTGTTTTATTATTACAGTCGCAGTTTCTCAAAATCAACTTTATGACAGTTGAATGCTCTGATGAACAATTAGGATTAATGGGTCAATGTGTTTTTATCAAGGCAATTGATTTTATGCCTTGTCCTATTCTACCGAATGTTTTGAGCCATCATGATTACTGAGATTTCTATTTTATTTAAAAAAACACTATAACTCCAAATCACTTGAGATTTGGTTGCATGCATAGATCGGCACATATCACATTCAGCTCGACTTAATGTGTTAGTTAAATTAAATATCGATCTTCAGGCGTAATTTTACGGGTGGGCTGGGCGAAGCGGGCAACTACCCCAGGCCCCCACCCCCAAGAAGGCCCCCAAATATTTTTAAGCTTATCTCTTCAAGCCTAAAAAAAAGTTTTGAACACTTCGTTGGATTGGGAGTCTATTTAGTTGGCTATATGAGTTCCAGGCTCAAACTTTCCCAGATCTGCTGGTGAATGGTGTGTCCAATGAGGAGGCTATCTCAAGCACATTTACTTGCAACATATGGAAGGTCTCGGTCTCTATTTGCCATGTGGCATTTATGTTTGCCTAAGTGGCTATCTCAAGTTGTTTTGAACGAATTTACTCCTAGTGATTAATGAAAATCGTGGTTTATTTTCAAAAAAAAAAAATTATCTCTTCATTTACATGGCCCATCTCATTTCGTAGAGATGTGGAGGGTCCCTCTTAAATGAATATCGCGATATATATGGTTTATACATTAGTCCATTATGTAGCCCCACTTACATAACTCTCTCTCTCTCTCTCTCTCTCTCTCTCTCTCTCTCTCTCATAGTCTAATTACTCCATAGTCTCTATACATAAACTAAACATACGATTATTATTTGGATTAAGTAAAAAAAAAACTAATATGATTATTTGGGCAATTGTAATAAATTAATAAAACTAATAGTTTCTCTCAAAAATAATTTATGTTTTGATTAAAAATTAATTAACGATTAACCAAAAAAGATTAGCATTATATATAAATAATTTTTGTGATAAATTATATATAAACAAATTTATTGATAGATTTATGCCAATTACAAAAAAATAATAATGAACTTTTTGCTATTATTACTCATATCTTAAAAAAATTCTATTGTTTGTATATATCATATTATCTTTAAAAGCATGTATTACTTTTTATAAATTACTTTAATTTATTTTTTGATAGCCAATTTTAATTTTACTTTTTTTAAAAAAAAAATCTCTCTTTACAGATTAAAATGTGCAATGGCCTAGTTAGACCCTATTCATACAGAAAAGAATAAATAAAATTTGTGTTTTATAAAATTATATAATTATAATAGCAGCTTAAGCAAATGTAAAGTAATTTGATTAAATAAATTATTTTTTTCATTAAAAAAACAAGTTGAATAGGGAGAACTAGCCCTACAATAGATGAGGACTACCGTCATAAAAAGGGGACACCTACCTCAATTTGGCGATACATTCGCATGAGGAGACAAAACTTAAATTAAACATAAACTAACCATAAAACAAAATAAAAATTATATCCTAACGGAAGAAGAATTATATTAAGAAAGAGACCTCAAAACACTTTGCCAAAATACATTGTTGATTGCCTCGTAGACGAAACTGCTCCACCGTAACATTGTTGTCAAGACTCCGCCTCCTTTGTTGCTACATACACTTATGGTTGTCAAGCATCATCAAGGGCCATTAACAACCTCTAAACACCTCATAAAATTCCAAAATCTCTCATAAAATTCCAAAATCTCTCGTCTTTATCATCGTACGATCTCACCTTCTTCCACCATTGCTACACCGTCTGCCTCTATCTCATTAAAAAGCCCTAGATCTAAGAAACAAGGAGAATAGAGGAAGAATATATAGGCAACACGAACACATGAAGAAAAACGAAAAAACGAAAGCAGCCAAAAGCATATTTTTTTATGGAGAAGGTTGGTTGCACATTGATGCCACTACTGTTGAGAAAGGTCGGTCGGCAACCATTGCGGCCGTTGGCTGAACAATGAGTGGAGAATTTGAGAAAACTAGTTTTAGGGTTTTTTCTTGATGAAAAGAGAAATGCCTTATACATAGGTCAGATGGAGATTTTATGTACATTTTTTTGATAAGAACTGCCAAATTAAATGTCTCTGGTGAGTTGGATAAGGAATCACTTGCCAAAAAGTAAAGTTTAGAGAGGTTGTGGGATCAACTAACATAAAAAAATAACAATAAGAAAAATAAAAATACATGAGACGTATGCTAATGGATAAAAGGTTTAAAAACAATTGTCAAATTAAATATCTTTGATTAGATGGCAAAGACATCAGTTGTGAAAATGCAAGGTTTCGAGAGGCTGTGGTTCGACTCCCTGAAGTAAAAAATAAAATAAAAATGTTTAAAAACAACTATTAAAAAAATCCAAGTTCAACAGCGCCTGTAGCATAATGGAAAATTCATATTGATGTAGTTGAAGGATGGAGGAAAAGAACAACAAGGTTTTCACAGCTCAACTGGAGCTCAAATCAGCAGCTTCTCATTAGCATTTCAAATTAAAACAACAAAAGTGAGATATAGGGTTTGCATACATATTTAAGAAACCAAAAAGCATGGGCTCGCAAGCACCACTCACATTCCTAACATGCCTCTGCCAAAGAACAAAGAAGGTGGAGAAAAAGAAAAAAGGAAACTGTAACAGCAGAAAGAAAGTAGTGCAGATGATCATCCTCGATATCATACACGATGCAATCTTCAATGAGTGTGAGTCAGTGGCTCTCCCTATTACACATTTCAACACTATACTTCAGTGATCATTCTCGAATGACGTACGAAACCACCCCTGCATCATTGCTTCCCTGTTGAAAAGAGCTCAACCTTGAGCTCAAATCAAGAACAACAACGTCATTTGGAAGAAAATAAGGGCTAAGGTTAGCCCCGTTGAAGGTTAGGTGGTATGGGAGATCAGAAGGAAGCTCCAGGATATAGGCGTTGTCTCCAATGGCTTTCTTAACTGGAAAGGGACCGAGCTTGCGAGGATGCAACTTGGTATTGGGCAGTTGTTGGAGATGACGCTTGTTCAAGTGTACCATAACTAGATCACCAGGCTTGAATATTTGGAGGAGACGATGCTTATCCGCAGAGTCCTTGTACTGTGCATTGGATGACTGGAGTTTAGTTGTGACCTCAAAGTGTAATTTGGTGATCCAGTCAGCCATGGATGTATTAGATTTATGGCCTGGTTTGGCAATTGGTAGGAGGTCCCAGGCATCATTGGAACCTTAGTGTAGATAATCATGAATGGACTGTAACCAGTTGAACGATTCAACATATTGTTAAAGGCAAATTTTGCTTGAGGAAGTGTTAAGTCCCAATGTTTGGGATGCTCACCGATAAGACAACGAAGTATATTACCCAAGGTTCGATTCACGACTTTAGTTTGGCCTTCAGTTTGGGGATCGTAGGCGCTGCTGAACTGGAGTTATGACGGCCCAAGTTCCCACACAAATTGGCCCCACCCGGCCTAGACCTACATAGACCACCAAGTTAGTCCTCGCGAAGTCAACTCAGGCTTAGTCAACCTACAATAGTTACATTCTCATTAATATTAAAATTTTATCATTAAGTTATTATGTTATGTCATTTTCAGATAGTTCGCAGAGGAAATAAACTCAAACAAGGTTAAATAACTCAGTAAATGTAAAGTCAGGACAACCTAAAGTGTGGAACCTCAAAATAAGTGGATAAACATGCATATATGGTGACCAACATCATACAGAACGATAATACATGATATCCTACATTACTCGATCCCAAAAGTTCCCAGTGTTATCAAAAATAGTAATATACAATAATCACAAACAAAAAGGCAGAACATACAGTGGTAAAAGAAAAGAGACTGCTCCGAGAGCCTTTAGAGGAAGTCATCAATCAATAGGCCTTTTCCCTTGCTAGTCTCTACCCAATCTGCATCCACCATCACAAACTAGACGGTGAGTATAGTAAAGTAGAAAGTAATAACTAGAAGGGTATAAACAGTAATTCATGAATCATTTAAAAAGCAGCCTAAATATCATGCGAGTATTTAAAGACAGATAAATAAAGAGAAATTGCATGATAAACAGACTGACAAGAAGTTACAATGATATTTGAGTGCCTAGGAATCAAGGTAGGCAACTAAGTAGTCTTAAATCCACTACAAACCACAACAATCCAGTTCTCGAGGAAAACTCACGTTTGGTTTGGTAGTTGCACCCCCGCAGGTGGTGTTCATATTTGCCCAACTAGCCATAATCTCAGGAGTACCTTCTTGACACATTTAGGCCGTAGACACCCAACTAAAGAATAAAGAATGGAATTCCAAGGATAGCTCAAATCAATGGAAAACAAGAAACATGGAAAATGAATTACAATACACTTTCTTAACTGGATTTACTTACCTCAATCGATGCAAAAACCATTCCTTGCGCGGCTTTTAATACGTCCAAATTTGATTTCTCAAGCCCCTGGTACTCATTTAGACCCAATTTGGTTATATTAGAATCATATTATGTCCCTATATTAATCCCCAAAGTTTTCCAAAAGTTTTGTATTTAAAAAAAAACTAATTTTCACTGTTTGGGACGCCGTAGGTGATGTCGTCGTGTTCAGGCCCCTACGGCGTTGCATAAAGCGTGAAACCAGTAGTCACGCTGGTCCAAACGTCTTGAGTGAAGCCGCCAGGAGCAAATGCTCACGACATCACTCAAAACGTCTCAGAGGTTCCTTCACTGGTTGGAAGGCCGTGGTCGACGTCGTGGAGGTTTGTACTCCACGGCGCCACCCGCGGCGCCTAACGCATAATTGGAATTTTGGGGTTTTGGAAATCTCGGCTCAAGTCGTCGTGTTCTGAGTCTATCCCATTGTTGTAAGGACCTCGGATACTAAACAAAACCTCATCCAAATCACATCGAAATCGTCCAAACAAATCCATTCTTCAAATAAACTCAAAACCTATCCAAAATCACCAAAACTTTAACTTTCACAACCCATTATCAAAAACCTCAACATTCTCACAAAATTTGCTCATAACCACCAACAAATCACAACTCAAAACTCAAAAAATTCATTATACGAGTTGTGTTCAAAAACCTCGACAGAAATTTGATAACCAGAATGAAGAGTACAAAGTAAAGAGTCGAGATCTAACCTCTAATCGTTGTAGCCTGCTCCTACACCTTCGAATCGTCCCAAAACCGCCAATGAAAGTCCTCTAAATCTCTAAATTTTTGATTTCGTGTGTGGTGTTGTGTTTGGTGAGTTTAAATACACAAAATTCCCTTTTTATACTTCCTTTTGCATCAAGTGTCACACACATCTCGAGGTACATCCAAAAGTTCACAAATGAGCTGTCCAACAACTCTTTTGACTTAGTTTTGTGACTTGGTCACTTGATCTTATCATTTTGGGCAATAATATCTCATTCATAGGTATTCCGGTACCCGACCCAGTACTACGACTTGCACTTCGCGTGTAAACGTCTATACTAACGATTGGAACACATTCAATTATTACTCATTTACCCCGTTTATTATTTTCTAATAATTTAATAACTATTAATTTTTGTGTTTAAAATACCTAAAATTTCACCCGACAAACCGTCTAATCACATTTTCCTAAGCGAAACCTTACTCACAAATGCGGCACGATAAATAAAATAAAATCACGTACTAGGACATTCAATAATTATATTCGAGTATAAAATAATAATACTGTGACGACCCATCTCTTAATCTAAGGCACCACGCGACCTAAGCCATAATTCAATCTATAGGACTTAACTATGTATTAGTCAGCCTTTTAAACCTAATTGCCAACTTAATCGTGTTCAGGATAAATAATACACTAATCCAATCAATTACAATAAATTAGAGTTGTTTACAAGTTTTACAATTTAATAAATTAGCGGAAGTTTTTTAAGCATTTAGCAGAAGTCTTTTTAAATAAATAAAAACAATTTGATAAACCTAAGTGTGGAAACCAGGTAATGATCACAATATATATATATATATATATATATATATGAACTATGTGGCAAAACGCATAAACAGTGTGATAATCAAAAGTCGGGGAACTAACGTTCAACCCAATATATACATCCTAACAGTACGAAAGACATAATAAGCAAAAAATATCAAAACCTATAGTCAGTTAGTAGTACGCTCCCCAAGCTTAGAAGTAGTCGCCAATCTTCTCTATACTGGGTCTACTGCTCGATGATCTACACCCACCGTTATAAAAAAGACGGTGAGTACAAAAGTATAACAGTAATTTTCAAATGACTTATTTACTCACATTTCCAAAATAAATTAACGACATTTAAAAGCATAAAGGTAGCCAAAGAATGCTCTAAGTAAACATGCTAGAAAATACCGAAAACTTAAATGAAACTGATACATGTTAAGCAGTCTGATCTAGGTCCGGTCGGCGGTGAGAATGATCACTTAGCCTTTTTTCACTATTTATACGGAGCTGTGCTCTACATATTATCTCATTTCTAATAACCTCAAATGGTGGAGTTATGCTCTACGTGTATAAATCATCTATCACAAATCTCATTGAACACCTCGGATCATTATGCAGTGAGTCGCGTGAGTATAGTGGGGAGTGCCGACATCCCCGAGGTCTTGTGAGTCGCCCACTCTATAATGTGCAATGAACACTAAATTCAAAACTACTTTTAAAATCAATAAATGACTCGATAAAGGAATTTAAGAATAGTAAAGCTACAAAGCACAACAAACAAATAGTACAAGTCCATTTATAAAGTCACATAATCCCAATAGCATGTTATTTATATCACATTATTTAATACTCAATGGAAAAAACATAAGCAATGAAAGAGTTCAATGATTTTCACAATAATATACCATGACACAAAACTCAATTATGAGGGGAATACCAACACAAGTCATGGCACAAGAGTACGAGGTATTTAATTTCCAAATTGACCAGCAACATATAATCAAATGGAATGATATGAAAATAAATAATTCAAATGGGATTACTCACTTTCAAGCAACTCCTAGCTATTTTTGGCCTCCCGACACCAAAACTTGCGTACCTTGAATTCACGACACACGTCCCTAAGTCCATGGGGTGTTTAGATAGGTATTAGGTTGGGTTTAGGGTTGTCAAGGTTGGTTATGTTAGGGTTTAAAAATTGCAGGAATTTGTTCATGAACTGCTGGAATTTGGGTTTCCAGAACACCCAGCGCTCTGGGGAAATTCCTAAGCGCATTGGCTGAAATACCCAGCGCACTCGGGATTCTTCTTCCTCGTCGCCCCTAGACCCCTGTTCTCTTCCACCAAGGATCTAGAACTTCCTCCTCATCATAAACATACACCAGACACTTCATTCATCAATAAAAACATCAATTTAACAAGGATTTAAACATGCATTTAAGGAAATTAGGGAAGAACACAAACTTTCAAAAACTCCAACTTTGATTCAAAACGAAAATGGAAATCCAAGGCTTTGGTGCTACCCAAGTGAAATTTGACAAGGAATCAAAATCTGCCATTAGAAATTACAAACAAACTTGCTTTCAAACTCGAAAATCATAAAATCAGTTTCATAAGAAAAAAAAAAAACCACAAAAAAATGGCAAAACTATGAAAATCGAAAAATGCAACTTGCACTACCAAATTAAAGCCTCCATTTTGATTCAAAATAGTAATAGAACACATTTAAACTGATTTTTGTCAAAAACTCCATGTTTCCACTTAGCTACAACTTACAAATTTGAATGCATTAGGTTGAAGAGTTGATACCTATGTTGTAGCTTGTTTTTTATGTTTGAATCTCAAATTTTTGATGTTGAATTTTCCCTCTCCAACCTCAATTTCCAGCAAAGAATTTCAGCTCTGCATTTGTTTTCTCCTTTGATTGCATGAGTGAGCATGTGATGTTTTGGTGGGTTATTTATAGGAGTGGGTTTCATCTATTGTGCACACCAAGATTTAAGGAAAATCTAATGTCCCTCAATCACTCCTACACATCACTTGTTTCCAGCCAAAGTGACTCTAATGTTGACACAATTGTGTGGGAGTGTGTGCTAGCACACATATCCCTAGGCATATCCTTAGACTAAGTTTAGACTAACCACAAGCCTAGCTACCTGGTTCCCCAACTCGCACGCAACTAGAGGCGCGTCCCTGCTCACGTCTCGGCGCCTATAACTGCATGAACTGACTTAGTTAGCCTATACAAATACATAACACTAGGCATACACCACAAAAAATATAAAATATACCTCGACCAGTTTACGCATCTCATATGGGTCCCACGTCATGGGTCGGTGATCCTGATTAAGGAATTAATTAAGGGTTACGAATTCAAGCCGTGAAAAATATTCCCAATAAAATGGAATTTCGTCATTGAAATTAAACTCAAGTTAAGTTATACTTGACTTGAAAAAAGTACGGAAAACGGTCCCGCATGTATTCTTCCTGCTCCCAAGTGAGTTCCGAGTCGCTATGAAATTGCCACTTGATGAGCACCTTTAGGGATAGACTTGTTCCTCACTTGTTGTACCTTTCGATCCAGGATTTGAATAGGCTGCTCCTCATATGATATATCCTCACTCAAGTCGATCTGACTCAAGTCAACCGTTGGTCGTAGGCCAGCCTTCGACTCAGCTAGTCGAAGCATCAAAATATAAAAGATTGAATGAACTCCTGACATATGTGGAGGAAGCTCTAACTCGTATGCAGCCTTTCCAATTTGTTTCCTAATCCTGAAGGGCCCGATGAAATGCGGTGCAAGCTTACCCTTCATTTAATTCATTTAATCACATAGGCAGGTAAGTCGTGTATTTGGTAACATTAATTTGAAATACTAAAATTTAGACTCGCAATGTCAATCTCTTGTCGGTCCCCATGCCGACATGCATCTCGAGACGTGCTTCCGCTCGAGCCAATAAATGGCAAGTAGAGATGATTTAATAGATTTACACACATACAAAATACTAGGAATACACTATACAAATATAAAATATACTTCGGTTTCGTGCCTAAGTCAATGCGCGTATCTCTCAGCGGGTCCCATGTTGCAAGTCAGTGATCTTAATTATGGATAAAACAAGGTTTAGGAAATTTGGGTTGTTACAGGCTTAGGCTTGCACATATATATCCAAGCTCATCCCAAATAAAATGGGTTTTGGGCGGGTTAGGCAAGTACCTGAGCCTGCGAACAAATCTATATCTATAAGGTCCGGTAATTGAATCTTCAAAAAACAATCTAAATTCTTATGTTTAATTAACTCTCGAAAAATTAATTCTCGTAGATATTTATAACGATTGTACTTGTAAGAACGCTAGTTTTTATAATTTCATCCGGAGATTAATCTTATAGTTTTGATATAAGAATCTTTAACAATTTTTTTTCCTTAGATTATCTAACTAAATTTCCTAACAAAATTTTCCTCCAAACAGCAAAAATCCAAGACCTCTAGTTAATAGGCTTTGAAATCATCAACCTGAACACAACCTCAGTGCTAGCTCTTCTATATGAATCTTTTTGAAATGTTACTTTTTTTAACTTATATCATATCAATAAATCATGAAAGAAAATGACAAGCACATGTTTCTTGATTCTCCAATGTTCATAATTTGTTTACTATGCAACATCATCATCTCCACCATAATCATTACTAATGTTCACACTTCTTATTTAAGAGAACAAATATATAAGACCATGTCATCATCTCCATTTTTTTTTAAATACAATTCTAGCCATGCAATACAAATAAATTAAGATGGCCAGTCCACTTTATCTGGCAGTATATACAAAAGATTCAATTATCCAATTAGTAATGGAATACTTTTTGGTGCATGCATCATAGTGACAAGCACATGGATCCGTAAGTCAATACTGTTCACCCTTGAAATTTTTATTAAGTTATTTAATCATACATATTTTATAAGCTTTTGAAAAATTTCTCCTTTTTCTTTTTTCTCTTGAGAAATTTATACACCTTTTAAGTTAATTTAATGTTAATTTATTTTAACAAAAAAATTAAATGTTAAAATTCTTGTGAAGTTAATTATTTTCATTAAAAAAATTATATGATGAAGTGACTTTACAAAAAGAAAGAAAAAAAAAAAAAACAGGGAAGTGCATTGCAGTTTTAACATTACACGTGGCGAACACGCAGAAGTTCTAGATGTCAAGATGTCATCATCACCGAATCACAGCCATTCATAGAAGGGATGTTGTTCTCTGATCTCTCTGACCACCTAACCCCTAACTGCCTCCCTTAGATGCTACCGTAAGCCATTGACTTTGACCAATTCATTTTTTTAAGCACATGAAGTCAAATAAATTTATTATTACTTTTTTATTATTCGTTATTTTATTTTGTGTATCATTTTTGTTTTGAAAAATGATAATTTATCACACTTACACTTTTGGTGCATACTTGGGGACGTACACTTTATTTTTTAACTATTTATAATATTTTGTCAAATGTGTGGCTCATATCTTGAAAAAAAAGAAAAAATTATAAATAACTAAAAAATAAAATACGGCGCTCAAAATTTATTTAACTATCATTTTTGTTTTGTTTTTTACTTTAGTGAGTTTGGTACTCACGACCTTATTATACGTTGAATAATTAATAGGCTAAATGATAAATAAGATCCTAACTTTTATAACATATAAAGTACACAATTAAAAAATAAAAAAGAGTGTAAGCTGACATATGGAGCCTAATCTCGTTCTTTTTATAGGTCCATACTTGTTCATCCATATTTGTACATGTACAAAATTAATTATCACTCAAGCATTTACATTAAAAAAACATTTTTATATGTAAAATTTGAAGTCTCGATCAATGTATTAGGTAGAGGTGGAAACTGGAATGCAACGAAGTGACCATGAAGTGATAGGTTAATGATATCTAATCTATTCTTGCCAAATAAATTAATAAGAACTAATCAACCAAAGAAATGTGGAATTAGTTTTACACATAACTACTCCCTATCATATTTAATTGATGTGTTATTTATAATATTGGAATATAACAATATGAACTAGTGCAACTCTTAGCTGTCTATATAATGAGGTCCATCTCTCCCACCACTACATCATTTCTTCTTCTTCTCCTAATTCCATATATCTACCTACTACAACATTAATTTGTTCAAGCAATCAAATGGCCATGGCAACAATAGCACTCCTTCTGGCTTTCCTCCTCATGGCGCCAATGGCCTTTGCGGTGGATTACAGGGTCGGCGATGATTCCGGGTGGGATCAAAGTGTGAACTATGACAACTGGGCTAAAGGGAAGACGTTCCGAGTTGGGGATAACCTTTGTAAGTGATTTACCTCTATGGTTAACATTATTGGTTTAATATTATACGATACATATGTATAATTGGCTTTATATAGTTTGTTGAATTTGCAGATTCTAAAAAATGTTTCTGTTATATATCTATAGGCACAAGATGAATTATAATTAATTGGTGTAAAAATTAAGAGTAATTGAGTTGATGTTAGACATGAATAATTAAGTTTGTGTAGTGACCGTTTCATGCATGGTCGTCGATCGGATCTACTCGAGTTCATGTGACGCATAGTTCGAGGAGATCTGATGGCCGCAAGAGAAGTGCAAATATAAATAGATCATTTCACGTAATTAACTAAAAGTCATTACTAGCGCAATGGAAGAATTTGAGTACATACTCATGTAGTTGACCCAACTAATTTTAGGATATTCAGGCTAACTTTTTGTTGTTGTAGCTAATAAAGTCATGAATCCTAATATCAAAAACTCATGAATGTTTCTACTGACCAAGAAAAATTAAGAATGTATATAAAGATGACTTCTTTTTTATTTCAACCGACCTCTCCAAACTTTATCTTTGGTAAATGATGTCTCATCTATCCCACCAAAGATGTTTTTGTTATATATAAATAATTTAATTAGCTCAAACGATTTTTTTAAAACTAAGAAATTCAATAGGGAACTTTTAATTAATATTTTAAAGCATACATTTTACTTTTTTACCTTTCACAATTATATTAGTTTTAATAGATGTAAGCAACTGGAAAAAAAAAAGTGACTTCAACTTTATATGTACAGTATATATTCAGTTGTACAGACATTTTTGTATACAAAGTTTAGCAATTATAAACGAACATTTAACCTTGTTTTTGTGAATATTAATTAGTATTCAATTACGGCGGATCACATAGCGTGGACGTGGTAAGCCAGAGCGATTACAACAGCTGCAACACCGGCAACGCCATCACAACCTATACCGGCGGAAGCAACACGGTGAAACTCGACAAGGAAGGCGCAATATACTTCATCTGCCCTACCTCTGGGCCCACTGTCAAAGCGGAATGAAACTTACCGTCACTGTCTCGCCGCAAGCACCACCCCAAGTGGCGGCTCTCCACCGAACAACACCACGCCACCATCGTCATCCTCGCCTAACGGTTCACCGTCCCCGGTCACCCCTAACTCCCCACCTTCCTCCCCCACCCCTAAGCCTTCTAGTGCATCCACTATGAATGGCATGGTGGGCTTGGTGGTGCTTGGGGCCTCCATGGCCATTGTGGGCCTCATGAGCTAGGAAAGAGGCAGTGCTAATGTTGAGAGGTTGGGCTAGTGGGCCCATTAGGCTCATTTGGTTACTTTTATTTTTATGTTTATGGTTTTCATGGTTGGATTGGTGTGGTAGTGTTTTGTTTATAGCATTTGTTGGATGAGAGGACTTTGGTTGGGCAATATTTGAATATATAGCACCTTGTTTTCAATAATTTATTTTATTAATGAGAAGTTTCAATAATTCTTTTTGTACAATCTTCAAGAGTTGGTGAACCTCTATCCTATCTAGAGAGAGAGGTTGAACGGCAAGCTCTCTACCAACTCCCTTTTTAACTACCTGGCAACTACGCACATTAAAAAGTAAAGAGTTTTCTTGACATTCTATCACTAATTTATTCATTTCTTTTCCCTTACTTAAAACTTGACTAGTTCTAAACCAATATATTTATAGTTGATGCTATAACCTATTTGTTACACTAAGCACATCTTAACAACTTTATTACCACTGCATAAATTTCGTACGCATATCATCATATCTTATAAAAGGTTTTGTTAATGATTCAAAATGGCTCCAGAGCGTGCCATCTGGGACGTAAAAAAACAGAGCAGAATAATGCCAATAATTTTTTTTTTTTTTTTAAAAAAAAAAGCCGACCTTCACATTTGATAAATATAACAGGTAAATGAATAAAGCTAAGTTAATTCACTATATAATGATAAGATAGAGCTGTAAGCCTATAAAATAAGCAAACGACTTGGTAAAGAAAACCATTTTATATATTCACTTCAGTTGGTTAATAAAAATTGGCAAAGCCTGTCATTTGATTCCTAAACTTTTTGATTTTTATGTTTTTAGCCTCTCAACTTTTATTAATACACATTTAGTCTTTGAATTTTTACAAAGATCTACATTTAGACCTCCATCATTTAAAATGTTAAATTCCACCAATATGAATAACAAAAGTGTCGCGTGACTAGTCAAGAAGAATAAAATAATTTATATTATTGAACCGAACGGCTCACAACGACCAACGAAAGTTGAAAAAAAAAATTAATTTTTCTCAAAAAATAAAAAAATTCAAAGTTTAAGGACCAAAACATAAAAAATTCAAAAGTTCAAGGACCAAATGTACAATAATGAAAGTTCAAGTACCAAATGTACACTAATAAAAGTTTAAGGATTAAAAACATAAAAGACTTAAAGTTGAAAGACCAAAAATTATGTTTTGCCATTAAAATTTCACCGTTGATTCTTTCCTAGTATAAATAAATTTACACATTATCTTCTTTTTAACTTCATAATGCTCTTCTATTATCAGTGAGACTCGAATCCAGACTAATGTCGAAGCACCTTCCGCTGACTCAAGAGGTGGATGCCCTCAATTTTCTTATCTAGAAGATTTTTTATTTTAATAACTACATAACGCTCCAAGCCTACAAGATACAATACCCTAAATTGGTTTAGTTTTTCATCAACACCAAGCAAGATATGACAAAAATATGCATCTTCCTTGCTCCTACATATGTTCCCAATTTCTACTCACACTTTTTTTTTCTTGCCTTAGTTGAATAAAATTGAGGTTGAGGCCAAGCTTTATTACTTTATTAAAATATTCAACTAAAATAATAACATACTGAAACCTTCCTCTAACCACAACTGCTCCATCAAACCCTTCTTCTCATAAAAGCCAAAATTCAGTAAACCAACCAAGAAAAGAAAAAGGAACAGCTAATTTAAAATACACAATTAAATAAAAGTTCAACTCTTGCCTCAATTAATAAGCGATCCCTAAAACAAGGACTCAACATTTCAACTCATAATACAACTAGTAAAGTAAATATCTGACTTTGGACACATTTTTTTACACAATGTTGTCCGAGGCCCTCTAATTATACATCGGGGTGTACATACATGTGTCTTGTGACATCCAAAGACGTCGATAATTGAGTGCCAAATAGTCGTGTCAAAAGTTTATCACTTTAACATTTTCCATATAACTAGAAATAAAAAATTAGAAAAGTGCAAATAGAGTGATTTCATTTTGCAAGAAAACCAATTAATTAAGGTGAACTATATAATTGGTTAAGTGAGTTGGCCATCTAAAAACTAACCAACCATATCTTCTTGTACAAAAATGTGTATCCATATAATTATAGGGTCCAAATGCATCGTTTTGAACCTACCATTACTTGTGTGCTTCAATAATGACTAATTTTAAGTTGCTCTTCTTGTTGTATGTTGTGGTTGGACTGGTTGTTCTGCTCAGCACATGCAGAGCAACTCTGTACAATGTTGGTGATAGTGCTGGATGGGACATAAGCACTGATTTGGATTCATGGCAACAAAACAAGGCCTTTTACGTTGGTGATGTACTATGTGAGTTCTTCAACCTCTAGTTTTCTTCTTAATTTTCTTTTCTTTTTTTACTATTCTCTTCTTAGCATTATTTTCATGTCTACATATAGCTTTGTGGAGGAAAAATTAGAGACTATCAATATGTCCTAAAACAATTGCCTATTTCTTAAGCTTAATTTCTATTATTATAGGCTTTAAATTTTGTTAGACTTTTCTAACATTTAGCAATAAGGGCTTGGGGCATGGCCTTTGAATTACAGGTCTCTTGAGAACAAAAAAGTTCTTAAAATTAATTATTTTCATTCTCTTGTAGGGAGGAAGTGAAATGAAAACTGATGTTAATAATTAAAAAACAGTTATAATCTAATATTTAATTAATTGGGTGTATGATATACAATTGCTATTTGCCTACTACGAGTATGAATCATTGATCGATGTAATTTTTGGTTTCCTCTTTTGTAATTACCCGTCGTACAAACATGTGTTCCGCCTGCTAACTGATTTGATAGGAGTATGGTGCCACAATAAGATGGGTTCAAACCTATATATAGTAGTTCTTATTCACGATAAAGACGACATGTATTTCCCTACTACAACATTAGTAGGATTTTTTTTCATCTTTATTTAGAGAAACACATTGTTTCTTGCTATATTGTTTTATTTTTCGGCTAGTAATAATAAAGTCTCGTTCCTATCAAAAAAATATTTAATTAATTGTTATTCCAGGGTTCCAGCACTCCTCTTCCTTTAGTGTAGATGAGGTGACTAAAGAAGACTTCAAAGATTGCAATGTTACCAACCCTATAAGCATAAGCAGCAATGGTAACACAACTATTCCCCTAACAACACCAGGTGAGAGGTACTTTGTTTGTGGGAACAAGCTCTATTGCTTAGGAGGAATGAAGCTCGACGTCGTAGTTCATGCAAACTCTTCGGCTAGCGCACCGGTGTCTAGTGAGCCTGGAGCGGCACCGTCTTCACTTCCGCGACCTTCTGGGAAGAACAACTCGCCTGCAGACCCAACTTCTTCTTCTTCATCATCTAGATGTGCTCTTGGCATAAACAACTCTATTCTCCATGCATGTATTGCTTTTTGTTGCAACTTCATGGTTATGGTTTTTGTGAATTGAGAATTTGTAATTGTTTGATATACTATATGTTATTGTTACCCTAAATTAAATTGTATTATTTCTTGCATATTGAACCCCTTACATTTTTTGGTGTTTTCTATAACATTAATAAATGCTACATTTACATTAAATAAATATGTAAATTAGTACAACCTCCTTTTCTTTAATTCTTTTGAGGCCACCTCTTTTTCTTTATGGGAGAAACATATATATAACCTCTTTATTTGTTTTCGTTTTTCTTTTTTTCCTATTTCATTAGAAGTTCACAAGAAACAGCTAAACCTAAATATATTTTTAACAACGTTTTGTCTCAATTATAAGCTCATAAATCACAAAGAGGAATCTCAATTCTACTTAATTGCAAGAGAAAAACATATAAAGTTTAGGAAGATGAGACTAATTATAATGTACCAAACGAATAACTATCAAGCCAAAGTATCTCTAGTGAGATGGACATGGCATCACTTGTCAAAGATAGTTTAGAGAGGTTGAGGATTCAAAAAAAAAAAAATGAATAACTACCAAGATATCCATTATAGACTGATAAGTTCATAATTAGATTTATATATAGGACTAGTTTAGTAGCATAATTAGTCCAAATACCTCGGAATGAGTACTAATTTATAGTATTTATGTGTTTTCATATCTACAAAGTATAAACGAGACAAAGGAAGGATTCTATGAAGAAAAAAAAAAAAAAGGAGTTGACGCGAAGTGTACAGGGTTGACACCGTAGGCACAACACAGGTGACATCGAGATCAGATGAAAAGATTTAACACCAGACTGGCGCAGTCATGGCTTCGTGACTTTACAAGGACAACGCCAGTAGGGCGTCGAGGAGCACCGAGAGATGAAATAAGAGAGAAAGGTTGGTGCAATGGTAGCATTGTCACAATACACAAACGACGTGGACTCATTTACAGACATCTTTAAGTGCGGAAAATAGAAAGTTTTGGACTTCTAATTTATCTAGAATTGTTATTTAGGGTTTTAATTGTACTTTAAGTATGTTTAGGAATATAAATAAGTACTAGGACGTGGTAAACATAGCCACCACCATAAAATAGTATACATTGTAATAAACCCATTAGTTTTAGATTTTTAAGAGAGTTGTGAGAGATTATTGTGAGTTTTAAAGGAGAATTTATTCAAGACCCAATTGTGGTGATTTAGTATTGTTTTTTTTTAATTCTATTAAAAGTATTATTTGATTTAATCTCTGATTACAATAAATTCAATGATGTGTCTTTTTCATGATGATTAGTGAGTAGTCTATTTATTTTAGGGATCAATGGATCTTATGGTATGAATGTTATGCTATGTATGAATTGATTATAATGTTTTAGATGTGTAATGGTTAGAATTTGTGCTAGATTCTCATTTTTAGATTTGTAATGGTTAGAATTTGTGTTAGATTCTCGTTTAATGTTGTGAACATCTTGATCACATGTTTGTTGATTAGGGAAATTAGAAGTAATCATAGTCGTGAAGCTTTTAAGCCAGATATGATTAACACAACAATGAAACATATAACATCAATAGATAGTTTTTTTTTTCATAATACCTTCTCATATTTTATCATTGATCAAACAAACATAGGTGAAGGATTCACCCAAATATAGTTTACAACATTCAAAAAGGCTATTCTAGCTAAACCATGAGCTTTAACATTCATCTTCCTAAGAATAAAGCAAAAATGAAGAGGATCTCAGTTCTTAACTAGATATTCGAATATCATGAATGATTGGGTCGAAGTCTCCAAACTCCCCTCTCTTCTCGTTGATGGTTGTTGTGACAATCAAAGCATCTGAATACACTTTCCTTATGTGGCGGTATTCATGACAGTGTTGGAGAGCACACCGAATCGCCCATTCTTCCGCAACCTCGATTGAAGATGTGACCCCAACTGCTAATGCTCCTGCTAATTTAATCGTATCTAGTCTCGTGACTAGGATTTCCGTGTCCCCCAGCACGGTCTTTCGCCTCCTTCGACTCAAACCTAGGTCTGACGGGAGAAGATTCCAGGTTTCACGAGTCGAATACCACTGAGCTGGGAGGACTTCCCAGGAGGTCACCCATCCTGGTACTACTCTCGCTTAGGCACGCTTAACTGCGGAGTTCTGATGGGATTCGGTGCCTTCGTGCTGAACCAGCTCAATGGTACTCGACTCGTGAAACCAGGAATCTTATCCCTCAGGACCCAGGTTTAAGTCGAGGGTGGCGAAATACCGTGTGGAGGGACACGGATGGGGTAGGGCTTGTACTACCACACTGTAACTAGCGGTGCCGGGTCACCTGCTCATGTGCCGGTGCCGGTGGGTGCGCCCCGTGGGCCGATGTCCAGTGGTAGCTGAGCACCAGAAATTTGAGGCTCGGGAAGCTGTGGCCGTTACATAAAATGCGCCTTTTATGTAACGACCCGAGCCAGCCTTGCACCTGATGGGGCAGTGGCTTGGACCACCTCGGCTCCGTGGGGGTCTACCCAATTCCTATTTCCCCTGATTCGGGATCACGTGATGCATCCACATAGAGAAAGAGACCTTCTTCCTTCGGACAACTGGTAACCAAATGCTCACCACCTTTCGCTGGCCGCCTCGCCTCATTAAACTCTTTAACTTGTTGATGAACTCTTTGAACCACTTTTCCAGGATTCTCGTGCATCCTCCAAAATACTTCCTCATTCCTATTTTTTCATATTCTTCAAAGCCCCACCACACACCATTGTAGGACCTTGTTCATATCCCCACAGAGCTTTATCGAGTTGAGCAAAGACACCACCTTTCCTTGAATGAAACTCCATCTAATTCTCCCATCCATAAACCCCAGCAAATCGAAAATTCTTTGCAAAATCATAATACAAAAACAAATGACATAGTGATTCCTTACTTGTATGACACAAACTGCATGACTGATCGTTCACTAACTTCTTTTTGAATAATTCTCCCTTTGTTGGAAGAATATTGTGAAGACATTTCCATAGAAAGAACTGTAATTTCCTCGGAACCTTGATCTTCCAAAGTTGCACCCATATAGCATCTGACGGTCTACTAATGCTTGACTCTCCAACCACTGAGCCCCCCTAATAACCTTCTCTGTCCATTTTGGTGGCTAGCTTGTGCGCCGATTTCACTGAGAACAATCCTGATCGTTCATAATGCCATATCACCCTGTCTTCACAGCCTCTCTACTCACTGGGGTAGCCAAAATCAACTGAGCCTCTTCTTTGCAGAATGATCTTCTAATTAAATCGAAGTCCCATTGCCTTGTCACATGTGAGATTAGATTCGCCACCATATTAATCCCTAGTGTCCTAACTGACCATAACTTAGCCCTCTCCCTACCTGTTACCTAGAAGTCCTCCCATACTCTAGTTCTTTCCTTCATTGCCTACCTTCTACCGCACTCCTTTCACGAGCACTTTTTGGCCTTCAATGATACTTCGCCATGCCCATAATGGCCTCCTCCCTAATTCAGCTGACAAGAACTCACCATTTGGAAATTATTTACTCCTAAAAAAACCAGGACAAGGTGATTATCCCCCTTCATGAGTCTCCAAGCCTGTTTGGCTAGGAAGCTTATATTAAACATTTTAAGATCTTTAAAACCTAACCCTCCCTATACTTTAGCTACTGTCAACTTATACCACTTGCGCCAATGTATTTCTCTCTCCTTAGATGATGGAACTACACTAGTAATTTGCCATTACTTGGGAGATAACTGAAGTAATACCTTCAGGGAGCAAGAACACCGCCATTTGATGGTTAGGAATAGCCTGGGCTATGGCTTTAAGAACCACTTCTTTTCCAATAGGTGACAACAATTTTTCTCTCCAATTAAGCACTCTACTCAACAACCTCTCTACAATATCCTTAAACTGTTCTCGTTTGGTTTGTCCCTCCTTTAGCTTGAGACCTAAGTATTTCCCCAACCTCTGGAAACCTGGTATGTCCAATACTCCAATAAGATGTCTCCTGAGGATTGGAGAGACTCTTTTATTGAAGTGAATGGAGCTTTTTACGTTGTTTATCTGTTGGCCAGAAATAGATGAGTTCTCCTGCAGTACACCCTTGACAACATTCAGGTTGGCAACATTAGCTTTACAGAAAATAAGTGTGTCGTCAACAAACATAAGGTGGGAGATGGATGGAGAGAGTCTATTAAGTCTAAAACCTTGAAATAATCCCTACTTTCCCTCTTTGTCATTAGGTATGATAAAGCTTCAGAGCAAATGACGAAAAGGAAAAGTGAGAGGGGATCACCATGTTTGATCCCCCTTGTTGGGGCAAATTTAGGGAGACATGCATGGAGTTTATGAGTCTAAAGATTTTGTATTTAATGTTTTGTGAGACTTACGTTATTCACACGGATAGGTGGAGTTATAATTTGCATATTAGGATCTTTCTCACCACGATAGTGGGTTGAAGTGTATATTAAGGAAATCTATCTATTTTAATTACACATTACATACACATAAGAGGGATGAAGGAAGTTGGATTTGAAAAACATGGTATTTCATTACCTTGGTGAAGTTGTGAACTAAGAGTTTTCTCCTACATGAGAACACAAAAACTTTACATTGCTTTAATAGAATAGATTAGTTTAATTTTTGATTTATTCATAAAAGTGATCTTCTTAGTAATAAAGTGAACCTAACTAAATACTTGTGTCCACATACATCTTTACTAGATGACCGATATCCGTATTCAACCTTTGTTGATCATACTATTACTACAAACGAATCGTTATGCTTATGATTTTGCATCACATCATGAACCTTCATGCATTAGCCAACCAAGATTCATGTTAGGCCCGCCTGCGCCTTTATCTCGCAAGTTTATTGTCCAAACTTAACCACCTTGAGCTCAATAGGAGTGAGGTTTTACTCCAAAAGGTCTCGGTACTATTTGAGGAGAGATAACCACTTATGAAGTTACACTCAACCAATGTGGGACTATAATTTGGTCCATACATCACAACAATCTCCATCTTGGATTGAAATCACAGGTGCCTTGGCTTCACCTAGATCGACTTCCCTCTAAGATGTTTTACCGCATGATCTGTCATTGCTCATCTCGAGGAGACATGAATCAAGGAACCCGCAACCGCCAATAGACATGTCTTGTCCCAATTGAACCATTAGCTCTGATATGACTTATTGGGCCTGTTCGCGCCTTCATCTGCGGGTCTGTGGATCTCACTTAGGGTTGCATGTAGGGCAGGGTGGGTGGGGTGGGGATTAAAGTTACCATCCCCGCGGGGCAGGATCTATTGATAAGTCGTTTAATATGCATTATTTACCATTTGTTTATGTGTGTTTTTATGTCAAAGTCTCCAAAATACCACTAAATTTATACTCATCTCTCACTTTTAGGTGAATCCGAGGTCACGGTTGAATTCGGGGCAGAAAAATACTCAAAATAGAGTATTTACTTGCAGTAATTGGATGCCGGAGTTTTCTCGTAATAAAGTATTTAATTCTGCCACGTGTTATGATTTTATTGGTCAAGCTGCGTCTCACAGGCCTTTTCCACCAATCATGCGCCACAAATCACGCCAATCAGCCTTTTCCACCAATCACGCACCACGTGTCGCGCCAGCACGTCACCAACACCTTCCTCAACCAATGAGATTCCGACACGTCAGCAGAGCACAATTCTTGACCAATCAGAGCATGACAAGTGTCTTGAACCTGCACAAAATGCCCAAATCAATCCTGATGCACAAATCAAGCCATTAATCATGCCATTAATCATAAAAAGAAGTATGATCTATAGAATGTTGTCAAATAATAAAAGGTATACAATTTTTTTTTTGATAAGAAAGAAATAACTCTGCACTCACCCCAGTTTGAACCCATGACCTCTTACTCCAATAACTCATTCTAAACCATTGGGTCACCCAATGGTTGGTGTAAAAGGTATACAATTGGAAACAATATTAATAGTAATGATCTTTGGAGAAAAAACTAGAAAGTAAAGTCATCAAAATCAAAATAAGATGGGTAAAATCAGGTTTTTTACTAGATAATGGAATAAAACCATGAGCTTCACTGGGTTTTATTTTTGAATAACAAAAGTTTTACAAGAGAATTGAGAAGACAAGTGATATAGGAGTGTATATATATTCACATATACTAGCTTGAACTTTGAACACAAAATGAGGGGGGTCAACCTTTTAACACTTGTAATTTTCTCCTTGACATACATGTATATACCTATACATACATATTAAAAACACATAACAATTTGAACTCACCTCGACGTAATATCCTGAGATACATAACACACGATTGCGCTTGAGATAAAATGTCAGCCTCATCTCCTCTTTTCCTAGCTTCTAGTCTTTTTTCATAGAGATTTGAGATGATCCCTTCAAAAGGATAGGATTTCGTCTTAAACAAATAACCCCTGAGAGTAATTATCTTTTAACCTAAATCACAATCAAAATAAGGAAATTCTCTCACCCGTTGTTAAGAACCATTCTTAAGGAAGTTGTTTGCCCCGTCAAGGGAAAACAACAAGAAGGGACATAGCTCACTCTTACTAGATAGCAGTTAGAGTTAACTGATCTTGTTTGCCACATAGGAGGAAATATTCCTTTGTTCTTAACCCTTAAAACCTATTAATTATTTATTACATATTATTATTTTTTATTTCTTTTTATATATTGATAGTAAAAGGTGGGACCATCTCCATGTGAATGCTGGAATTGGTTTCTTTCGCTTTAATTTGCCCCAACAGCGACCACTCCCAGAGCTACCTTCACAACACTAATATTTTTATTTTTTAAAAAAAAACCCAAATTAGCACCACCCATTGTTTAAATAATTACAATGCTAAATATTACATAAACGTATATTTATTTTTCTACATCGAATATTTTAATGTCATTATGCACATCGAATTGCTATTGAAATACTTGTTTCTACTTGTCGACACAATCTTACATAAGAAAACTCAATCAAATTTATAAACTCCGCTGCTCTTTAACTCTAAAATCTTGTTGAAGATCAACATGAATATTGGCGTAAAACTTTCAATTTGGAGTATAGGAACTCAAGACATAAGAAACACGTCACTAAATCACTTAATTTGTTTATCTCCCTAAAAAAAGAAAAAAGAAAAGGTTCAATATATTAAAGCAAAATGATAATCTAACACACTGTTGGCGCACACTTTATTTTTAGCTCATTTTTAGTATTTCGTTAGATATAGGTCCACGCCTGGGAAGACAAAAAAGAATCATAAATGGCTAAAAACCAAAATGTGTGCTCCAAAAATGTTTTAGATTATCATTTTTCTATATTAAATTAATAAAAAGAAGGCTATGGTATTTAAGGAATTTCAGATAATGTAACGAAATAAAGAGCTTGAAAGTGTGCGCCAGTTTGACATGTACTACACAATGGAACCAATTGTTCTTACCTAAGAAAAAGAAAAAAAAAAATTGTTCTTACCTAGATGGCTACATTAATTGTTAAGAGTTTACTAGATAAGAAATGAAAAAAAACTAATATTACTTTTTATACTATTACTTTAAAATGATAAGATTTTTTTTTAATTTAAAGTCTTTTGGTCATGAATTAACAATTAAAGTCACTAGTCCTACAAAAAAAAAAAGTCACCATTGAGCAATCGAAAGCCCCATCTATAACACGACATATATAAATCAATACATTTAGAGTTGGATGACATGAAATTATATAACCTTTTTAATTACAAAATATATAACTCAATATATAACTTTACCATTGCATCAATTGTATTGGAGGCATTTTAATTTTTAGGCAAAACTAGATCATACAAAGTACATGCCAAAGCATATTTGAAGAGATTTGATGAGACATCAATTGCTAAAAAGTAATTAAGTTGGTGGAGGTCATAAGTTCGACTCATGTTTGAATCAATTATATTATCAATAAATCATACAAAGCAGATGTTTTCTCTTACAAGCTATAAATGATGAAGGGCGGTAGATATTATATAACAACCTAGAACGACATGTGAGTTCTTTTATTTTGCTTTAAATGTGTGGAGCTGACATGAAATATGACACAAAATTAATTAGTTAAACTTCATTGCTATACCAAATGGCCTTAAAATTTCATTTGTCCCTACATGGCTCTATACATGTCCTACAAGCCAGCACATAAAAGGCCAAAGGACACCTCTGCTGTTCAAGAAAGAAAACGTCATCCACCTCAAGTCCCTTCCATTCCACCCAACTTTTTCTTATTCTTCTTCTTCTTCTTCATCACCATTATAATTGTTCCCTTCCTTCAACACCACCACTTTGCATTTGCTCCTCATCTCTATATAGCTAGATTAATATCATGAATGTACGTCCTCCAAAATCATCATATATATACAACCAAACAAATTAAGCAAAATTATATACAAGTAAAAATGATGATAAATATTTATTTCAGAGATATTTCGTTATGGCATAAAGGTTTATAGAATTGAAAGAATGAGTTGTGCACAATAGTTGGGAACATGATAATCTAAGGAGCGCACACTTTTGTTTTTTAACCATTTATGATGTTTTATCAGATATGGGGCTCACGCATAGGGAGACAAGAAAGAGTTATAAAAATGCTAAAAAATAAAGTGTGCGCCAAAAAGTGTTAGATTATCATTTTCCCAATAGTTGTTATATCGAAGCAAATTAAGGGCAGAAGATGAATCAACTGGCATATATAATTTTGCAACCAAACTTAGCATTCGAATATAGAATTTAGGAAGGAAAATGGGAGTCACAAATTTTTATTTCATCTTAAGTCAAAATGTACAAAGTGCAAGCAATATGATGTGCAGTAAATTAATCAGAAATTCACCATCATCATCATATTTCCTCCTCACATACAAATCTCCCAAATCTCATCAAGATGAAGAAAGAAAGCAAGCAAGAAAGAAAATAAACTAGAAGAGAAACTAGATCAACTATTAAAAAAATGTCCACATACTCATCAAATAAATAGTTACTTTATGACCAATCTACATATATAAAATGAAGTGAAAATAATGCTCCTCAAAACAATGTTCAATAGGTAACACATTAATTCCTCTAAGCAAGGAGTAGCACTATCATTCCTCCAATCAATGAAACCAACAAGGCCAAGCTTCCTCGTTTCACAACAAATGCACTTGAGTCAGGCGTAGAAGAGGCAGGAGACATAGTTGGTGTAGGCATTGAAGATGGAGAATTGCTACTAGGAGGCATTCCCATGGGAGAAGGTGATGCCGTCGTAGTTGAGGGAGCTGGTCCAGGCGTCGCCATCGGCGGTGCAGGTGGCGAGCTCATGGCCGGCCCTGGAGACATGCTAGTCATCGGAGGGGTTGTCGACACCATTGGAGGAGTCGAGACAGGAGTTGAAGTAGGAGGCATCGCCATGGCGCTAGGAGGTGGTGTTGACATTGTAGGAGGAGGGGTGGATGTTGCAGTAGGTGGAGTCGCCATCATAGGAGGTGGTGTTGACATTGTAGGAGGAGGGGTGGATGTTGCAGTAGGTGGAGTCGCCATCATAGGAGGCGGCATTTTCGCGGTAGTTGGAGGCATTGAGGAGGCCATCGGCGGCATCATAGGTGCTTGAGCAATGCAAGCACTAAGGAGTGCAAGAAGGATTGTGAGACTCAACATGAAGCCTTTGAGAGCCATGACTAGAAATGTAGCAAAGCAAGCTATAGCTATAGATTTTGGGAATTAGAGATGCTATATAAAGTGATGGAAGTTTTGGAAGGTGTGGAGAGAAGTTGAGAGATGGAAAGATATGATATATAGAGTGAATTGAGAGAGAGATGAGAATTGAAGCTAAAGTTGTGGTGGTGATTGACTTGGCCTTGCTGTCTTGGTGGTCCTAACATATGTACTCATCTTTACTAAATGTCTTGCAATAAATCTAATGAAACCTTAAACTTCATGTATAAGTTAAGAAAAGAAAACTAACTATACACTTAAGTGTGTGACAAAGAGAACTATCACATGCGAATAAGCATGTCCTTCCTTTCTTCAAATATGCTAAAATGATTTATTTTGTTGTTTTAACCACAAATTAATCTATCATTTGATTTACTTGCTACTTGGGGGTTTGTTTAGGTTATAAATTGTTGAGAAGTGCTAGAATTACAATCGGTGTGTCGTACACCGATCCAATGCAAACATGGGTCGAGGCCGTATGGACGGCTCTCGTAGGCCGATGTGTCTTATGGTATGACATACTTATCGTCACTCTTGTATTTACCTTAATTTTTTAACATGAACAGGGTAATGCAGGGGAGTTCAAGAAGGTGTCCTAACAAAAATGCTATCGACATCAATGGAAATAGATATATCAAACATAAAAGAAAGCGAAGAAATTGTTTTTTTTTTTTATATCAAAAGTGAAGAAATTGTTTTAATTGGTGAATTAAACCAGACAAGGTGCATTTGACAATAAAGTATTTGATGGAATTGATTCAAAACGAGCCCACAAGTTCTAAAGAAAAAAAATAGGTGCATGGTGAGGTTGATTATAATTTAAGGTTCATCATGAGGTTTCCACCAAATATATACAATGTGAAGCATCTTTAATTCGTTTTTTTTTTTTAAGAACAAAATATTGTTTTAATTCTTCTTTAGATAAATGCTTTACAAAAAGAATGAATTTGGAAATATTTTCCCAGTAAAAGTTAAAATTAAAAGTGAAAACAGGCCTTTTAGAATTCGAATTAAAGATAAAGAAGTGATGAGTTGTTTTGTTTCTTTGATGTGAAAGTTGAAATAATTTGAAAGAGCCTACCAAAATAATAGGGCAATGGCTATTCGGATCCCACATTTTGTTTTTTGTATCCTATTTTTGAATTTTTTATTTCGTTTACCCCACTTTTTACTTAATTTACCCCAAAATATTTTCAAATTTTCAAAAATACCCTTGTTCACCCCATCATCCTCACCCTCACCCTCACCCTCACCCCAACACCCCTCAACCATCTATGTTCTCGATTTTAGTCATTGTAGAGCACTTGTACTAGGTCACCAAGCGTCGTAGGAGTTTTTTTTTTTATGAAAAAGGTCGGATGTGGTCGCGATGTGTCCTTGAAGTGAAAAAGTGTCGCCTTGGGGTTCAATCGCACAGAGCTAACATATCTAAAGAGGTATCGGCCAACTCTAATCGCGACCTCTAATTGAGTAATGGTCGTATTTGACCGAGACCTCTAACCTCTAAAGAGGTATCGGTCGAATCCGACCGAGATTGTGAAGAACACTCAGTCTCAGTGGGTGACGGAGGATCTAACCAAGACTTCTTAAAAGTTGTCGGCCATGTGCGTTTGAACCCCACGGCAACAAGAACGAACAAATTTTGTTTCAAAAATCATAAAAAATACATGAAAATGACAAAAAAAATAGTGGGTTTTGCTTAGAATCGCTTAATATTTTCGAATCATCGAAACTTTATACCAAAATGCAAGATTCAAGCCCCAAATCGAAGCTTTAAACCCAACAACAAGACCACAAACAATACCGACTTAAAACATGAAAAAAAAAACTCCAAAAATCACAAAATTGATACTAGGAGAGATGAAGAAT
This sequence comes from Stephania japonica, assembly GCA_039657345.1. NCBI lineage: Eukaryota > Viridiplantae > Streptophyta > Magnoliopsida > Ranunculales > Menispermaceae > Stephania > Stephania japonica. The sequence continues at coordinate 10,095,986 of CM077557.1, forward strand.
GCACCTACGACGTCAAATCAATGGGGTTTCGCTCTGTTTTCTCATATTTGGATTAATGGTGAGAGTGCGGTTGAAGAAATGGGTGACTGGGTATGCGTGAGTGGGATGACTGAGATATGCGTGAGTAAAAACCCTTTATATAAAGGAGTAGTTGAGTTATTTCATATGGGTAAAGTAAAATAAGCAAAAACTGGAGTCCAAATAGTGGCTGCCAAAAATAATAATAGAATCATTAATTAACATCTAGCATGGTTTCAATTTCAACTCTAGTGAACAAAGAAAAATTAATTTAGAAGATCATTCATGAATACTAGCACAGGAATGTAGAATCCAGCTCTGTTCAAAATAATCAATCAGCTATTTGAACATAAAAAAGTAAAATACACACTTATCGTCCACCCTTTGACAAGATGGATAGACGTCTGAGAATCAAAGGCAACTGACGACTACGTGTCCTTCGTATGCATTCTTACTTTAGTGCCAAAGCATTTTTTAAAGATAATGCTAGAGTGACTGATATTTAGCATGTTGTTGAAGGACTGCTCGATACACCTCAAAAACACGACCTTCACACATGTTGAGGTGTGTCGAACGGTCCCCCACAACTTGATGCCAAAAATGGGTCATTAAAGCATGTTGAGTAGTATTTACTCGGTCATTAATGTTGCGAAGTATGGAAAGTTCGAGAATGGCCCGGAAGCCACATGGATTTCGCCCGTGATGTATCTACCAATCAGACATTATGGTGAAGCATGGAAGGTTCGATAATAGAGAAGAAAACCAATGGGATTTTGCCCGTGATGCACTGGCTACCAACGTACCACTAACACGTGCTAACAGCCAGAATCTAAACCTTTTCTTTTAACTAGTTTTTGACCGACGTTGTATCGAAATACTATAAATATACATGTATTGTGTAAAAAATAAAAACAAAATACAAAAAATTGAAGATAATGTACTTAAGCTATTAACTAGTTTAATTAATTAATACATCAAATCATTAATTTTAAATCTATGTAAAGTTGACATATGTCAACATATATATAGCTTTCTTAAATATATATATATATAGAGAGAGAGAGAAATGCTAAAGTGACCCACTATTGGTACTCAATAAGAGCACGCATTATTATTTTTATTTAATTTTACTTTTTTATAATTTTATGTTTGAGGATAATGCTAAGGTTATTCACTGCGAACACTCACTGTTGGACTAAGTGTTTCATAACTTACAACTCCACTCGGTATTTTGACGTCAACAAACAATGCGGAATAGTACTAACGAGTTTGTCAAATGTTTCAGAACATCAAACTTTGTTAGAATCACAAGTTCAAAGAGAAAGTTGAAGGTTCTACAAGAACAAGTCAAAGTGACAACATGAAGCCAAAAAGTTCAAGATTCGGCTCATACAAGAAAGCAAGAACCGAAAAGACAAGACATTCATATGTATATCATTTGTAAGGTATATAAGTTTCATTCCTACAAGCCAAATGCATTAAAAACATGCATTCCATAAATTTCAAGTTTTAAAGAACTTAAAGTCGTGATTTTTGTGTTTTTCGATTTCATGAGTTTCAAAATAATTTAAATCATGCAAACGAGTTTTACATCATGTATTTGAGGTGCACAAAGTTTCGGAATTACTTTTTAATGCACCGACATGTGTTTAGACGGCTTTTGGATTGTTATTAAAAATATTTGTAAAAAAGCCCTTATGTTTTTTCATAAATCCAGAATTTTTTATTTTCGGGATTTATGAAAATATCCGGGATGTCTAGACATGTTTTATGTACCCTACTAAACATGTAGAAAGTGATTTCAGAGGTTTAGTAGAGTCATAGGGTCGTTAGGGGGTCGTTTTACAAAATCAAAAAAATAATTATTTTTAGACCTTTGCACCCAGCGCGCTGAGCAGTCTGAGCAGTGCGCGATGTCCGTCTACCCAGACGTTGAGCAATAAGCTGGTAATTTTTAAATTACTTAGTGCGATGGACAATTTACCCAGTGCACTGTGCAGTAATCTAACAGCTTTTTTAAAGTGTTAATCTACACATTTAATTTGAATTTGAAAATCATTTTGGGCCCTTAGATCATATGTAACGGTCATATGGGTACAAAAAGGATTTGAACACATACCCAAACAACCATGAATACCAAAGCTACAACTTATCTACATTTTCAAAAATCTAAGTTTTATACACATTTTGGCTAGATTTTTATCACAAACTGTAATGACCCAAAATTCTAACTTGTGTCACGTGTCAATTTAGGTCATACATGGGCCCTGGACCGTGATATAGTCATCTAAATCTCGGTTGTCGACGTCGAGGTAAGTTATTTTTGTTTGGTGTTTGTATTATTTATATATTACCTGAACTGAAATCCAATGTCCCAAACATGTGAGGACATTTTGTGTGAGCATTGGTATGAGTGGTAATGAGTTCGGCTCGATGAGTACGCTAAATGGTGAGCTTTCGGGCGAACGAGGTTCGGGTAGTTAGCATTCTGGGGGACTGAAATGAACTAAAACATTGACAAAATACAAAATAAATAGTAAATTAAGTCAAAAAATGATGAATTATATGTCGGTGCGTCCGGAGCGACGAGATGAACAAGTTTCGTGTTCAGGTCGGATTCAAAATACCGTGTATTGTGAGAGAAAAGACTCACAAAGGAATTTGTGTCACACATTGGTGTCACCATGTTGTATCATGGTAGGTGAATGGAATGAACATGAGCCATTGTATGTGCCTCGGGATTCATGCGTGAAAGTTAATGAGAGGTGGGGGTATATATACACCCAACCACCACCTTTTCTCTCTCTCATCTCTCATTTCTAATTTTCTTTCAATCGATATTACGTGAACGATGTGGTTTTCGGGGGTTTCGATGAGATTCGATGCCAAAGGAACGACCAATCTTCGAATCTAAAGTGAGATTTCGGTTCCCTACGTCGTTATCTATGATTTGGTGATATTTTGTGGGTTTTCATCACGATAATTTTTGTGGAATGTTTTGATTCATTGGGAGTCAATGGAGTGATCAAAACGTAATTTGTGAAGTAGGTTTGGTGTTTGGGGATTTTCTGAATTTTGGGGATTTTTAGTGAATTTTGGATAATTTTGGCAAAATCGATAATTTTGGCGGGTTTTGACGTGAGCCGAGGGTGGCTTGGCGTTGTAAGGGATGTTTAGACGTATTTGGGATAGGCTTGAAGCACGACGACATGAGCCGGGGTGTCGAAAACCCTGGTACAAAGACGTTCTGGGTAAGACGTACGTGGGTGACGCTGTGAATCTCACGGTATCGCCATGACGTCTTAGGCAGGGCCTCATGGGGAAGACGCCGTGAACATTTTAACGCACAGCATCCCTCACATACGAGTTGGACAGTAGGTATCGACTTCACGCCGTGAAGAAGCCGTCCAGTCATTGGACCACGGCGTCCAGGCGACATGTTACTGTTCACGTAAGTGCATTTTTATAAAATTTTTGAGAACTTTCGGGATATCTCGAGTATCCAAATGGGTACGAATACGACCCAATACCCGAGTAATCGACCCAAATGGGTGAACAAGTAAAATTATGAAAAATTGGGTAAAATGGTGAAATTGATAGGGAATTGCAATGAAAGGGAAATAAAACTCTAACACGACCAAATTGGACCAATAATCATCACCAGGTGCTTAGTGAGCGAGTGATGAGCGTGCTGAGTCATTTTGGTGGCGTGTGAAGGATGCAAGCGCGGAGTGTTGCGGAGGTTACGTTGTACAGTGAGTAAAACCAATGAGAGTATTTATATTATTTCATTTGTGCATTTAAATTGGGTTGTTATATTTCTTAGTGAAATAAGTTTTCTTGAATTCCATCTGTGAGTTTTATTCCACGGTGGATTATTGGCGTTGTTTTTCGTGGTTTTCTGAATGAGTGCTTCAAAAACAAGTGAGTTTTATTTACTATTTATCTGCGATATGAGCTCTTATCTGGGCGTTGTTGATATCTCCCGATAGGGTGCTCGTCGGGGGCTCTTATTTAAGTCTATGAATATCTCATAGCCGCAAGGGTTAGGGGTGGTAGGCTGTGTTCTCGTTCTGAACCCAAGTCTGCTGGGCTTTTGTCGTGACTCAACGACCTTTTGGTCGGGACTGCTTGTGTTTTATATGGTATTCTTGGACACTCAAATTATCATGGATTTTTCAGTGATTTATATTCATGCAGACTGTATTATCTTCATGATATTCCTGCGTAATAGTTGTATAGCCATTTATTTGGAATTTGAAATTATATTTAAACTCCACTTGGTTGTTACTGTTATTTTTTGTACTCACCGTTGTAACGACCCCTATTTTCGTCTAGGGCACCGCCCGGCCTAATCCCATAATTAAGCCCTAATTCCAACACGTAGGACCTAATTATGTATTAGTCAGCCTGTACTACCTATTTTTCTCTATATTTAACAATTAATTTATTTAGCGGAAGTCTTTACAAATTAAATGCGAAATTCTTAAATATTTTAGTGGAAATAAATCTTATAATTATAAGTGTGGAAACCAAGAAGTAACAATCACCATATATATATATGCATATAACGACGAACATATATATAACAAAGTGAAAACCAAAAGTCGGGTGACTAACTTTCGTCCCAACAAAACAACCCAAGCAAAAGACGTATATAAAACATAATACAAAAAAAAATATATGACCTACATGTACAGCAGCTACGCGCTACGAGCTCAGAGGTAGTCGCCGATCTTCTCTTTGCCCGGTCTAGTGCTGTTTGACGGACCTACACCCACCGTCACAAACTAGACGGTGAGTATAGTGATATTTAAGTGATAACCGAGGAATTCTATACTTCATTTCCAATTTAAAGACAGATATTTAAATGCATAATAAAGCAGAAAAGGTGTTGAGAAAGTAATGCATATAAATATCACAGTTAACCAAGTTAGATAGACTGACACAGGCTAAGTCGAGATGATCTACGTCCGGTCGGCGGTGAGAAATATCAACCAGCCTTTGTCCACTATCGTATGGAGATACTCTCAACATACTTTGTAAAATTTTGAATATATATATATAGAACTTGCCAACAACCCCGTAGTTCAAGCTACGTGATGCCACCCAAGTAATAGTGGTGAGTGCCGGAAACCCCGAGGTCTAGTGACCCCGTGAATCCACCCATCTCACGTGCAATGGACACTAGATAATCTCTAACTTTTGTTCAAGGATTTCATTTCTAAGATTCTACGATATCCACAATAAGTTAGGCTACAAAGCCTCAAAGGAAATGTAATACAAATCAATTACCACAGTAACCCTAATGCATGCATTTCTAACATCAATTATAACATTATTCATAATCAAATATGACACATTAGGAAAGGAGTCAATGAAATCATCACAAGGCATCATGCTATTTCAACATTCAACTTGAATAAAACAAGGAAAGCATGATGGTAGATTACTAATAACAAGTCATCAAATTGACTGAAAGAGAATTTAATATGAATAAAATAAAGTAGGGAGTTCCCACAGTTTCACTTACAAGTCACAGGATAGCTCTAACTATCCGGCCTCGCGACACTCCGACTAGTGTTCCCGAACTCCCGTGACACCCCTAGGTCCCTGAAAAGTTATTTCATATCCTTTATTTATTTATTAATATTTTGTTACATAGATATATTTTATGTATATATACATATATGTGTATGTGTATATGTATATATATACATATGTGTATTTGTATATATATATATATATGTATGTATGTATATGTGTATTTGTATTTGTATATATATATGTATATGTATGTATACATATATGTATATATATGTATATGTATTTATCATTATTATTTGTTTTATTATTTTATTTTATTTTTTTGTATATATACATGTGTATGTGTATATATAAATATACATACATGTATATATTATGTATACATATCCATATATGCATGTATGTATATGTATTACATATATATATATAGTATTTATTATTATTATTTTTTTTTTTCATTTTTTTTTTTTATTTTATTTTTGAAATTTGGGACCAAGGGTCGGACCGGTCAACCGGGTTTGACTGACTCTCGGTCAACCGGGTCCCCTCTTCTCACCTTCGGATGCGCGTCTCTCTCGCCGCTTCTTCTTTTTTTTTATTTTTTATTTTTTATTTTCCTTCCTTCCTTTCTTTACTTCTTCAATCCACACAACAACAACTCCAACACCAACATCAACATCATAGCATCACAATCCACCATTAATACATTGATTTTTAAAAATCAACTTCATTCAACTTCACCAACACCACCATTAACGTCTCCCACAACAATCTACAACAAAAAGGAAAAACTCACCTCGCCAATGTCGTCGTCGTCTCGTTCCACTCCGGTGACTCCTCTTTCTCTCGGATTTCCTCTTCTTCTTCTCCTTCTTCTTCTTCTTCTTCTTCTTCTTCTTCTTTCTTCTCCCTTCTTCCTTGTTTGTACGGCGGTGGTGACCTTTATTTGTGTTTTGGGGTCAAATGACCATTTTGCCCTTGTAACCCTATCTTTTCCTTAATAAGCCAAAGCCCCTTTTTGTCATTTCACAATTCTTTTCTGATTTTTCTGATTTTTTTAATGTATATATATTTATATTATATATTTATATAATATAATATAAATATATATTTCCAATTCAATTTAATAAATTTATAACCATAGGCTATGATTTAATGTGCATTAATTTAATACATTGTATTTTACTAAATTTAGACTTACCGCAAGTCTCGCTATTCGGTACCCCGGCTTGCACACAACTCGAGGCGTGTCCCTGACCACGTCTCGGCGTCGATAGTTGCAAATACTGACTTAATCAGCCTACACACATACAAAACACTAGGAATATATCAATACAAATATAAAATTTACCTCAGCCACATGCCTTGGTCTGTGTGCGCATCTCATGCGGGCCCCACGTCACGGATTGACGATCCTGATTAAGCAGTTAATCAAGATTAGCAAAATTGGGCCGTGACAAATATTCCCAACAAAATGGAAATTTCGTCCTCGAAATTAATTCAGGTTAGGGTATACCTGACTCAAAAAGGTACGAAAAACGGTCTCGCATATAATCCTCCCGTTCCCAATTGAGTTCCGACTCGTTGTGGAACTGCCACTTGACTAGTACCTTCGGGATAGACTTGTTACTTAACTGGTGTACCTTTCGGTCTAGGATTTGGATAGGTTGCTCCTCATATGAGCAATCCTCGCTCAGGTCGATCTGACTCAAGTCAACTATCGGTCATGCGCCTGCTTTCGACTCAGCCAGTCGAAGCATCGATATATGAAAGACTGGATGAACACCTGACATCTGCGGAGGAAGCTCTAACTCGTACGCAACCTTTCCAACCCGTTTCCTAACTCTGAATGGCCCGATGAAACGCGATGCAAGCTTACCTTTTACACCAAATCTCTGCAGACCTCTCCGAAGAGAAACCTTAAGGTAGACATAGGCTCCCTTGGGATAAGTGAGATCACTGTGATACTTGTCTGCATACTTCTTTTGTCTTTCTTGGGCTCCCTTAAGCTTCAGTTGGATCTGTCGTACCTTCTCTGTATGATCAACAACAATCTCAGGTCCTACAGACAATCTGTCCTCTGGTTCAACCCAACACGATGGCGAGCGACAAGGTCTACCATATAAAGCCTCAAATGGCGCCATCTCGATGCTAGCCTGATAGTTGTTGTATGCAAACTCACACAACGGTAGGTATTCCGCCCATGATCCGCCAAACTCTAGCACACAAGTTCGTAACATATCCTCTAGGACCTGATTGAGTCTTTCAGTCTGTCCGTCAGTCTGAGGGTGAAAGGCCGTGCTGAAATGTAGGCGTGTACCGTACTGCTCCTGCATACTCTTCCACATGCTGGATGTAAAGTTAGCATCTCTGTCTGATACAATAGTCAATGGTACCCCATGCAGCTCGATGATCTCTTTCTCAAACAACACGCTCGGTGATCAAATGTGTAATGTGATGCCTTTGGTAGGAAATGAGCAAACTTAGTTAGTCTGTCGACTATAACCCATATCGAGTCGTGTCGCTTGGCCGTCTTCGGTAAACCTCTAATAAAGTCCATGGCTATGTCTTCCCATTTCCATTTCGGAATGGGAAGTGGTTGTAAGAGTCCCCGGCCTACGATGCTCCTTTCACTTCTTGGCATATTCCACAATTCCCGATAAACTCGACACGTCCGCCTTCATCCCAGGCCACCAGAAATGTCTCTTCATATCATGGTACATCTTAGTCCTGCTGGATGAATGGTAAATCGGGAATGATGTGACTCCTGAAGGATTTCGTCTCTTAACTCTGGCACTTCGGGTATCCACAGTCTGCCCCTAAACCTCAGACATTGATCTGATGTCTCTGCCCAGTCAACACAATCTGAACTCTGCGCTAACTCACTGAATCTCGTATACGACTCGTCGGTCCTTTGACCCTCTGCCACTCTCTGTGTAGACACGGTCTGTACTCTCAACTGCGCGCAAATCTCAACTCTAACATCCGTATGAATATCTATCTGACTTGATGTCGCCGCTACATCGAACATCTCATACTCACGTGTCATATGACAATTGGTCGTCTCCATATCTCCAACCGGTCTCCTACTCAGCGCGTCTGCAACTACGTTAGCTTTTCCTGGGTGATACTCCAGAGAAAAGTCATAGTCCTTTAAAAACTCTAACCATCTACGTTGCCTCATGTTTAGCTTTTTCTGCGTGAAGAGATATTTCAAACTCTTGTGATCAGTATAGAGTGTGAATCTCTCCCCATACAGATGATGTCTCCAAATCTTCAGAGCAAATAGTACCGCTGCTAACTCCAAATCATGCGTAGGGTAGTTCTTCTCATGTATCTTCAGCTGTCTCAAAGCATATGCCATAACTCCACTACTATGACGACCCCAAATTCCCAATGCATTTGGGTACGCCCGGCCTAGACCCGTGCAAGCCCCGAGTCAGTTCTCAGCGACCCTGACGAGCCTAGTCAGCCTCAAAACATCAAAATTTCACGTTTTATGAAAGAGTTATTGCAATTATAACACAGCAGAAGCAAATTACCTACTACTCAAGAATTGGGAAATAACTCAATCAAAGGGAAATTAGGAATTCTATAAGTGTGGAAAACCCCGGGTATTCATGCACAATTCGATAGGTAATTATACATGATACCAATCTCATCAAAATACCAAGTTCAATAATCCCAAAGCATGTATATATAAAAACGATATACATAAAAGCAACACATAAAGAAACCTACAAAGTAGTCTCCAAATCCAAATCGCTAAGCTTCTCAATAGATCACCTAAGCGGGGTCCCTTGCCCTTGTTTGTTCTCCCTATCGCACCCACCGTCACAAACTAGACGGTGAGTAAGCGAATAAAATCGAATGTAATGCCAGTGAGAAAACAACAAGTAATTCATGATAATTCAAATAAAGTAGTCTAAATATCATGCGGTAATAAAAAAAAGACAGGAAATTAAATAGACAAGATGCATGATAAACAGACTAATAGATATCAATCGAAAGTCAAGTGTGTTCCAAGGAATCAAAAGAGGCTCATAAGTGGTCTAGTCCATAGCATACGGCGAAGACCTCGCGAGGTCTTCCGGGCATCGACTCAAACGAAAGCACAACTATGATGGACCGGTAAGGGACTCGAACCCCAGTACTCGGTGTCACACGGTCACTAAGGGTGGTCACACACTCGTGGCCACGAGTGCCCACGTTTTATCCCTCTAGTGCAGGTCCTAGTACTTTCGAGACGAAACACTTACGCCGGGAAACACACAACAAGAAATGGAATGGAATACTAATAATAGAGAATAACAAGACTGAATAAATGATAATGAATCACATGGCATTTTCTTACTGGCTTACAAACATACAAATGCTTTTTAAGGCAAATGTACTTACCTGAACTATCGCGACCCGTGTGACAACTCCGAGATCCTAACGCGTCTTCCGCGACTTCCCGATTGCCTATACCGCACTACAATTATCCAGTCCAGCTTGAATAAATGCCCAACAAATAAAAATTACCACCCGAATTATACCTAAGATCATTTGTCATTAAATTAGCTTCAATTTGATATATTATATCATTTTTTACGTTTTTCGAGGCTAAAACCCCGACTAAATCCCGCCAACATTTCCGAGAGAATCCCAAAACTCATTTATGAACCCATTTCCTAATTTATCATATTTTTTCTGAATTTTTCAATATATATATATATATTTGCTATTTTTCTTCTATACATATACATATATATACATATATATATACATACATATATATAGATACATATATATATATATATATATTATATTTATATACCTTATATTAGAGAATGATGCACATACGCACACACCCCACACCCCCCACCAATTGTGCACACCATAGCCTATTCACACACTCCAAAAACAGTGAGAAAAACGTGAGAAAGAGTGGGAGAGAGAGAGAGAGAGAAAAGTGTCCGTGAGGTGAGAAAAAAAATAAAATAAAAAATAAAATAAAAGTGTTGTTTACAAGATTCGAACCTTGGTCACATGTTTCATTAACGTCCTTCACTACCAACTACACCAACAAGCCAATTTTATTTTATTTTTTTTATATATTTTTTTTTATATGATACACCCCACCATTCACATATACCACGGTTTCAACAACAAACTAACAACAGTGAGATGAAAGAGAGAATACGAGAGATCAGAGAGACCGTGAGGTGAGAGTGGTTACCTTCGGCTAGGGTGGCTTTCTCGGGGATTATTTAACTCGTCGGCGAGAAGAGGAGGGTGGCGGTGTTGGTGAGAGGCCGAGTGAAGAGAGGAGATCAAGATGAAGAGATGGAGAGGGAAGGGTTGGTGGCGGTGATGATTGGAGAAGAAGGTGAATAGTGTAGGGTTTTGTTTGTTGTTATATTTATATGGTCAAATGACCTTTTTACCCCCAACTTACTTCCTACACCATTTTTAAACCGTTGCCCTTATGGGTCTTTTTACTTTTCTATTTATTTCTCTTTATTACACATTAAAGTGTGTAACCATTATATTTATTTCTCTTTATTACACATTAAAGTGTGTAACCATTCTATTTATTTCTCTTTATTACACATTAAAATGTGTAACCATTCTATTTATTTGTACTTTTTACTCGTTTTTCTCCCCCGTTTAATTAGTCGAAACCTCACTCAATTAAATATCGTCCGACCGGCGCGAGACTCGTAAAATACTAACATACTATTACACACAATCAAAGAATCATAAAATCACTTCGGCGTCGACTCCCGAAGTTCGAAATATTGACCAGTATTCACGTAGCCGGGTCACAATTTTGACAATTGCCGTACAAGTCGGATTAAAAATTTGGGGTTGTTACAACTACCCTGCATTAATACACATCCAAGTCCTGTGTATGAAGCATCAGTGTACACTAAGAATCCCTGACCAGCCTCTGGTAACACCAACACGGGGCGTAGTCAATAATCTCTTGGTGAGCAAATGCGTTCTCACACTCCATGAGTCAATTAAATATGACGTCTTTCTGTGTCAGCCTAGTCATCGGTAAAGCAATTTTGGAAAAATCCTTCACAAATCTTCGGTAATAGCCTGCCAACCCTAGAAAACTCCTAATCTTCGTCACGGAATTTGGTGTCGGCCAATCCATGACTGCCTGAATCTTAGCTGGATCTACTGCAATCCCTGCTACCCCAACCACATGACCTAAGAACTTGACCTCTGCAAGCCAGAACTCACATTTGCTGAACTTGGCGAATAGCCTGTGCTCCCTCAAAGTCTGCAACGTCTCCTTGAGGTGTTATTCGTGGTCCTCTCGTGTCCTCGAATAAATGAGAATGTCGTCAATGAAAACTATCACAAAACGGTCAAGATATGGTCTCAAAACTCGATGCATAAGATCCATAAACACAGCAGGGGCATTGGTCAGCCCGAAAGGCATGACCGTGAACTGGTAATGTCCATATCTAGTGCGGAATGCCGTCTTAGACCTATCCTCATCCCTGATCCTAAGTTGATGATACCCCAATCTCAGGTCTATCTTAGAGAAAAATTGTGCTCCCCTCAGCTGCTCAAATAAGTCGTCAATCAATCTCGCAGAATGGGTGCGGTTCTGACGGTGGCCTTATTCAATTGTCTGTAGTCGATACATAGTCGCAGACTACCATCTTTCTTCTTTACAAACAAAACTGGTGCTCCCCATGGCGACATTGATGGTGTAATGAATCCTTTATTTCCCAAATCCTGAAGCTAATCCCTCAACTCTTCCAACTCTTTCGGTGCCATGTGATAGGGTGGTATTGAGATTGGTCTGGTGCCTGGCATAAGATCGATGACAAAGTCTATCTCTCGAGGTGGTGGTAGTCCAGGTAAGTCCTCCGGAAAAACATCAGGAAAGTCTTGGACCACTGGTATGTCCTCAAGTCGGGGTCCCTGACTCTCCGTTATGGCACACAAAGCTACTAGAGTCTCCATCTCCTCACTAGACGCTAATCGGCCTCTCGTGGTGCTAATTTTCGGTGTACTACCTTGATGCACAAATAGTGGACGTCCAGGAATCTCAAATACCACTGACTTCGTATGTGATCAATGTGTGCATGGTATGCCGATAACCAGTCCATCCCAAAAAGTGCGTCGAACTCTAACGTCTCGAGGACTCTAAAATCGGCAGGTAACTCAACCCCGCTAATCTCTACTAGGACTCTCTTAACTAGACTGTTAAGATAAACCTTATCCCCAGTTGCGGTACTCAACATCAAATGTACACTAAGCTTCACCGGAGTTAATCCTAAGACGTCTATCATGCGACCCGAAATGAAAGATATGGTAGAGCCGGAATCAAATAAAACATAAGAGTCTCTCCCAGCGATAGAAATCGTACCCTCAATGAGACTCCGTGTGGCGCTCGCGTCAGGCTGAGCTGGCTGCGCCACCATATGTACTGCCTCCCGGGCCTGTGGTGGATGTATTGCGGCTGGCTGCGAGCACTCCCTGACTACATGTCCTGTCTGCCCACATCTGAAACATGTAACATGTCTAGGCTGACCGAGTTGTCGCTGATAACTCGACCCGGAGTCTGTCTCGTCCCTGACGAGATCCTCTCGGCTTCTGCCTCTACCTCAGCCTCTGCCACCTTGCTGCTGATGGTGTCGTGTCTCTGGTGGTGCCAGAAGTGCCAATCTCTCCGGTGCCGGTAGTGCGGGTCTGGACTGCGGTGGGGGCAAGATCCATGTTGTTGAACTCTGTGCGGAGGTAACATATGATGCCTGGGGCACGACCGAGTGATGTGAGGTCGTCCCTGATCCCGATGCCCCTCGGTACCACCCCCTCGGTGCCTTACCCCTCTGTCGCCTCTTCTCATACTCTGCTATCTGGTCAGATGACCAAGTCTGACCTGGAGCTGCCCTGTCAGTTACTCTACTTAGATGGTAAGTCTCATGGGCGAGGGCGCGCTCATAAATGCCACCAAGAGTTTGGGCTCCCGTGCCGACCACATGCTCTCCAATATCAGCTCTTAAGCCAACCCCAAAGTAGTGCACATCCTCTAATTCCTCTCTGACCAAATCCCCAGCAAACTATCGCAAGTAGCCGTATCTGTCTTGATACTGCATAACTGTCTCATCCGGTCCCTGTCTCAAACTCATGAAGTCTCGCTTCAGTCTCATCCTAACTGCTGGCGGAAAGTACTGCGATAAAACTTGTCCTTAAACATCTTCCATGATGTGAAGTCCCCATCCGTCGCTATCGTCGTGTGCCACCAAACATCAGCATCCCTCTGCAATGTATACGATGATAACTCGGGCCGTAGCCTATCCTCAATGCCCAATATCTTATGAAGCTTCTCCTGAGATAGCACCCATTTCTCGATCATCTAAAAGTCTCGAGTCCCGTCAAAATACTCTGGCTGAAGCCTGATGAAGTCCTTAATCAGCATGATTCCCACTGCTGAGTCAGATGATGTGGAGGTGCGAGTGGTCGTCGCCACTACTATATTTGTCATCGGAACCGTGGCGGCTGGGAGAGCCTGTGCCACAGGAATCACAGTCATAGCCGGAACAGTAGGCGTCTCGATTACGGGTGTGGCCGCAGGAATGGAGGCTGGTACGACAAACGGAGTGGTAGCAGTCGTAGTCGTTGGAATGGTGCCCTGTGGTATAGTGGGCTTTGTCGTCGGAGGCGTAATAACGGTACGTGTACTGGCGATTGACTGTGTGAGTGCAGTGATCTGTGCAGTGATGTATGCCATGAAGTCCACCAACTGCTGCCCCTGAGCAGCCACCCGGTCAGACAGCCTCTGTTGGTCGTCATCAGATGTGGTAGGAGGCTGACTGCCGCTAGCATCCGAGTCACCTGTATCACGTGCGTTCGTCATCGTCGTCTGCATGTTGATAGCGACTTCACATCAGCCACTATGAAGTGTATCGCGTATATATATATATACATAATGAAATTAACACATATACTTTAAAAAAAATTCCCCAGCTCACCTTCACTCGATTCCCAACAATATAGTTCCTAGGCGATGTTCATTTGGTTTCCACTTCTAAGATTTATGTTTTACGCAAGTTCGTGTTTTTCCTTATTTGTCCCTAAGGCTCTGAAACCTGGCTCTGATACCAACTGTAACGGCCCCTATTTTCGTCTAGGGCACAGCCCGGCCTAATCCCATAATTAAGCCCTAATTCCAACACGTAGGACCTAATTATGTATTAGTCAGCCCGTACTACCTATTTTTCTCTATATTTAACAATTAATTTATTTAGCGGAAGTCTTTACAAATTAAATGCGGAATTCTTAAATATTTTAGTGGAAGTAAATCTTATAATTATAAGTGTGGAAACTAGGAAATAACAATCACCATATATATATATGCATATAACGGCGAACATATATATAACAAAGTGAAAGCCAAAAGTCGGGTGACTAACTCTCGTCCCAACAAAACAACCCAAGCAAAAGACGTATATAAAACATAATACAAAAAAAATATATGACCTACATGTACAGCAGCTACGCGCTACGAGCTCAGAGGTAGTCGCCGATCTTCTCCTTGCCCGGTCTAGTGTTGTTTAACGGACCTACACCCACCGTCACAAACTAGACGGTGAGTATAGTGATATTTAAGTGATAACCGGGGAATTCTATACTTCATTTCCAATTTAAAGACAGATATTTAAATGTATAATAAAACAGAAAAGGTGTTGAGAAAGTAATGCATATAAATATCACAGTTAACCAAGTTAGATAGACTGACACAGGCTAAGTCGAGATGATCTACGTCCGGTCGGCGGTGAGAAATATCAACCAGCCTTTGTCCACTATCGTATGGAGATACTCTCAACATACTTTGTAAAATTTTGAATATATATATAGAACTTGCCAACAACCCCGTAGTTCAAGCTACGTGATGTCACCCAAGTAATAGTAGTGAGTGCCGAAAACCCCGAGGTCTAGTGACCCCGTGAATCCACCCATCTCTCGTGCAATGGACACTAGATAATCTCCAACTTTTGTTCAAGGATTTCATTTCTAAGATTCTACGATATCAACAATAAGTTAGGCTACAAAGCCTCAAAGGAAATGTAATACAAATCAATTACCACAGTAACCCTAATGCATGCATTTCTAACATCAATTATAACATTATTTATAATCAAATATGGCACATTAGGAAAGGAGTCAATGAAATCATCACAAGGCATCATGCTATTTCAACATTCAACTTGAATAAAGCAAGGAAAACATGATGGTAGATTACTAATAACAAGTCATCAAATTGACTGAACGAGAATTTAATATGAATAAAATAAAGTAGGGAGTTCCCACAGTTTCACTTACAAGTCACAGGATAGCTCTAACTATCCGGCCTCGTGACACTCCGACTAGCGTTCCCGAACTCCCGTGACACCCCTAGGTCCCTGAAAAGTTATTTCATATCCTTTATTTATTTATTTATTAATATTTTGTTACATATATATATTTTATGTATATATACATATATGTGTATGTGTATATGTATATATATATATATACATATGTGTATTTGTATATATATATATGTATGTATGTATGTATATGTGTATTTGTATTTGTATATATATATATGTATATGTATGTATACATATATGTATATATATATATGTATATATATTTATCATTATTATTTGTTTTATTATTTTATTTTATTTTTTTGTATATATACATGTGTATGTGTATATATAAATATACATACATGTATATATTATGTATACATATCCATATATGCATGTATGTATATGTATTACATATATATATAGTATTTATTTTTTTTTTTTATTTTTTTTTTTTTTTTTTTTTTTGATGGACCGGTCGACCGGGTCGGACCGTCGACCGAGTCCCCTTCTTCTCCTTGAAGAGACGCGCAATGCAGCAGCGGCGTCTCTGTTCTTCTTCTTTTTTTTATTTTTTTTATTTTCCTTCCTTCCTTTCTTTACTTCTTCAATTCACACAACAACAACTCCAACACCAACATCAACATCATAGTGTGACGGCCCCAAATTCCCAATGCATTTGGGTACGCCCGGCCTAGACCCGTGCAAGCCTCGAGTCAGTTCTCGACAACCCTGACGAGCCTAGTCAGCCTCAAAACATCAAAAATTCAAGATTTATGAAAGAGTTATTGCAATTATAACACAGCGGAAGCAAATTACTTACTACTCAAGAATTGGGAAATAGCTCAATCAAAGGAAATTAGGAATCTATATAAATGTGGAAAACCCAATATGTTCAATTCTAAGTCAACAAAATGGATTGATGGAATCCATTTCAAAACATATTCCCCAGTTACAAAATAATCATATATATAAACGTCATACAAAAAGAAATAAACATGAGCCTACATCTCGGTACCTCAAGTCCAGTTGCTCACAAAAAGTCTCCTAGGCAAGGTCCCTTGCCCCTACTCTATCTTCTCTCGCATCTGCACCCACCGTCACAAACTAGACGGTGAGCAACTGAATAAAATCGAATGTAATGCCAGCAGAAAACAACAGTAATTCATGATAATTCAAATAAAGTAGTCTAAATATCATGCGGAAATAAAAAGACAGGAAATTAAATAGACAAGATGCATGATAAACAGACTAATGGATATCAATCGAGAGTTAAGTGTGTTCCAAAGAATCAAAAGAGGCTCATAAGTGGTCTAGTCCATAGCATAACGGCGAAGACCTCGCGAGGTCTTCCGGGCATCGACACAAGCGAAGGCACAGCCTATGACTGGATTTGGAAAGGGACTCGAACCCATCCACCCAAGTACTCGGTGTCACACGATCACTAAGGGTGGTCACACACTCGTGGTCGCGAGTGCCGCGTTTTATCCCTCAGTGCGGGTCCTAGTACTTTCGAGACAAAACACTTACGCTGGGAATCACACATACAAAAAGTATGGAATGGAAGGCCAACAAGTAAATAATAACAAACACAATGGCATGAAAATGAATCACATGGCATTTTCTAGCGGCTTACAAACGTACAAATGCTTGTTTAAGGCAAGTGTACTTACTCGAACTATCGTGACCCGTATGACAACTCCGAGATCCTAACGCGACTTCCCGATTTCCTATACCGCACTCAATTATCTAGTCCAGCTTGAATAAATGTCAAACAAATCAAAATTACCACCCGAATTATACCTAAGATCATTTGTCATTAAATTAGCTTCAATTTGATACATTATATAAATTTTTACGTTTTTCTAGGCTAAAACCCCGACTATATCTTGCCAACATTTCCGAGAAAATCCCAAAACTCATTTATGAACCCATTTCCTAATTTATCATATTTTTCTGAATTTTTCAATATATATATATATTTGCTATTTTTCTTCTATACATATACATATTTATACATATATATATATACATACATATATATATATATTATATTTATATATATAATATGCACGTGTGCATCTTCTTCAAGTTTTTTTTTTTTTTTTTTTTTTTTTTTCAACAAAGAGGCGCGCGGCGCCTCTGTTTTTCTCATTTTTTTTTTTTTTTTTTTTTTTTTTTTTTTTTTCCATATGAATCGATCAAGAGAGGGAGATACACACACACACTTACCTCGGTGACGTAGGCGGTGGTGGTGACCCATTCCAGCCGGGAGAGGAGACCACCGAGAGCGTGAGAGGGCGTGAGGCCGAGAGGGAGGGAATGACCGAGAGCGTGAGAGACGACGAGCGTGGGGAGGGAGATCGAGAGAGAACAACGAGAGTGAAATGGAGAGGGAGAGAGAGAGAGAGTGAGTGGTGTGGTGAAGGGTCGAGATGGAAGAGAAGGAGGGGGCGGCGGTTTTCCAACGAAGGAGAAGATGAATAGTGGGGTTTTGTTATGAAACGGTTTGTATATATTTATAACATCAAATGACCTTTTTGCCCTTCTCCCTTCACTTCATACATTTAAACACATCTACCCTTATGGGTCTTTTACCACATCATCTCATCTTAGCACACACACATCTCTAGGCCAATCTCATGGCTCCTTACCATTAGGTTGTGTCACTTTTACAATACTAATCACATAGTCCGCATGTTACATATTTAACTAACTCCCACGTTCAAACGACGTTCCGGTCCGTATTTCCCCGTCAATTGGCTCGTCGTGTCCATTTTCTCGCCACACCCCATTAACTAATTTATTAAATTAATTAAAATTCATTTATTTATATGTTTTACTCCCCGTTTGACTAGTCGAAACCTCACTCAATTAAATATCGCCCGACCGGCGCGAGACTCGTAAAATACTAAAATACTAATACATACAATCAAAGAATCATAAAATCACTTCGGTGTCGACTCCGAAGTTCGAAATCTTGTCCAAGTATTCACGTAGCCGGGTCACAATTTTGACAAGTGAAATCACAAGTCAATTAAAAATTTTGGGGTTGTTACAGTCTCCCCCACTTATTAGAATTTCGTCCCCGAAATTAACCTAATAAGTAAATTAAATTAACGACTCTTTGTAACTCTTAACGAGACCGATAAAAACTCAGAGTGAGTCATTTCTTGACTCGAACCGTTCGTGACCCTTCAGTAGAGAGATCTTTAGGTATTCATAATCTCCCCGAATCATACTGAAGCTCATCGTGATACTCAACAAGTATTTCCTATGCCACTCCCGGGCAATCTTAAGTCTCAAATAAAATTTCTCACAACTACCCAGACGCTATCATGACCACGAGGAGATCGGGGCAACCACTAACGAAATCCATATCAATATGTACCCAATTCCATCGAGAAATGGGTAAGGCTGTAGTAATCCTCCAGGTCGTCGATACCCAGCCTCTAAGCGCTGGCATATCTCACGTTTGAATAACTCCGACAACTCGGAAATCATCCCTGGCCACCAAAAGAATGTCGCATACCGACGCACATCTTAGGTCAACCCGGACACACAGCAGGATCAAAACGGTGAATTCTCTGAAGTACTGGTCACACACATCGCCCACCAATGGAAACCCCGGTCGCCGCGATACCTCAAGCATGAGTCGTCGACCAACTCTTGTCCGGGCAATCGAACTATCCACCATCTCACCGCACCGCCTGGTATGACGCATCGTCTTCTTGTCCCTCGCGCACAATGCCAAATGAGATGGTCGCAATATCGTTTCACCACGTATCTAGGTCCTGGTAATCATCGGCACGTCCATTGAACTCATCAACTTGATCGCTTCACGTAAACCACGCTCATAGGTTCTTTGACACACGACTACCTCCGCATTCAATCCTTTGAAGTGCAATGCATCAACAACAATGTTGATCTTCTCGTATCCACCAAACAACGCACGTAATGTTTATACCTAATTCGCACCAACCAAGGCTTCGAACTCTAACAACTATAGTACTCGCATCTTTATCGGCAACTCGTAGCCTCCTAACACTATCGAAATGTCAAGACTATGCACATTCAAGTATGTCGCATCCTGACAGAGTGTGACTAGGACTTAGGCCTGCTACATCTATTGAGTTTTTTTCAATCCTAACAGGTCTACCAAACGCACAACAATCAAGGGATCAACATAACTTGAATCGGATACGATATGCATGCAAATACCGCAAATGAAAAGCATACCCTCATTAATGTGTCTGGATGCCTCCTGGTCTGGCTCAACAACAGCCTGAACACGCTCTCTGCAATCTTGGTGATCTTTGCGACGATGCTTTTACTGGCTGAGAGCACTCCCTCTGAAGGTGACCGACCTGTCCGCATCTGTAACACGTACGGTTATCCTGCGACCTCTGAGTCTGACTCTGGCCTCGTCCCTGTGTAGAACCATGAGTTTGAGTCTGACTAGACCTCTGCGTGCTCCTCTCGCTCTAACTCCTCGATCGCATCCCCGTTCTCGAAATCGCCTCTGCGATCGCTGGTCAAGTCGATTAGCTGCGGTGAATGATCGGCAAAGCTTGGCACGGGTGGAACGGCTTGTACCAAACGTGTGGTTTGTTGTGCAGGCAGATCCTACACTCTGTGCCCGATGCTCACGATTCTCCCATCTCGCTCCTTTTTCTCTTCCTGTCTGTCGATAGTGACTATCGATCGGGTCTCCGCTCTCGTTCGCCCTAACCTCATCCGGATGCGTGAGTAAGTAACTCTCCCTCGCTAAACTACGTTCGTACGCAATCCGCAAAGTCTCATTTGTGTGTAGTGACTACGAACCTCCAATCGTAGGTAGCAAACCCTCGGTGAAATAATAGACTCGATCAGTCTCGGTATCTGCAGATCCTCCAGCATAAGGTAATAGTGCAATAAACCTACCCATGTAATCCATCACTGACTCATCGGTGCTCTGCCTCAGTGCCATAAACTCATTCCTCTTCGCACGAAGAACAGTCGGTGGAAAGTACTTACGGTTGAATTGAGTCTTGAAATCGATCCAATCTCTCGGGGTGCCTCGGGTAGTAATGATAGTCGTCCACCAATCATCCGCTTCCCCTGGAGCATAGATGAGGAAATCGTCGCTCTCATGTGATCCTCGGTCGCGATGATAGTATGAATCTTCTCGTGATTCTTCAGGAAAAGCTCTGCGGCTGTTACGTCTGTACCACCAAAGAACTTGACTGGATCGTGTCGCTTGAATTCTCTCCACCTTTGCCTCGCCTCGGCGGTGGCCTTAGTGCTCTTCTCCGGAGTAGTGACCGGAGTAGTAACTGGAGTAGTCTCTGCAGCAACAATCGGCATAGTCGGCGTCTCCGTCGTTTGTACTATGTCCGTCTGTAATGGAGGTGTCTCCGCCTCGATCGGCGTACCTGTCGCATCAACTATTCCCTCGGGGATTGCCGCTAACGGAATCGGGGCGGTGGAATTCGTAGCTACTGGAGTCTCCATTCCCTGAGTAACCGGAACGGGTGGAATAGGAGTGGTCGGGGTTGATGGTGTCGCGATAGCCGGTGCGGGTGTCGTCAACGACCGCACTAGATCTTCAAATCTCTGTGCCCAAGAGCGAAACTCCTCCGTAGTGACAAATCGAGAATCAGTCGTCCCGCTGTCGCCGCTTGGACTCGCCCGATCCGCCATCATCGTCTCGAACCAATAAAGCGATACTTCGAATCAATGGATAGCTATCGATACGATATAATACACACAACAATCATAATATGTACAAAGTTAAATCGACTTATCCCAAACTCCCCATTTAAGTTTTTAAAAGGATTATAGGGTTTTCCACTCTAAGTTCAACCATTCCTAACTTCCATTGTCTTAATGGTTTGTGTTTTAACTTGAGAGTCGGGTCGTTATAACCTTAAGCTCGATACCAAGCGTGATGTTGGTATCGGGTTAAAGAATAACCTACACCTCATCCCTAGGCTCCTCAAACCTAGGCTCTGATACCAACTGTGACGGCCCCAAATTCCCAATGCATTTGGGTACGCCCGGCCTAGACCCGTGCAAGCCTCGAGTCAGTTCTCGACAACCCTGACGAGCCTAGTCAGCCTCAAAACATCAAAAATTCAAGATTTATGAAAGAGTTATTGCAATTATAACACAGCGGAAGCAAATTACTTACTACTCAAGAATTGGGAAATAGCTCAATCAAAGGAAATTAGGAATCTATATAAATGTGGAAAACCCAATATGTTCAATTCTAAGTCAACAAAATGGATTGATGGAATCCATTTCAAAACATATTCCCCAGTTACAAAATAATCATATATATAAACGTCATACAAAAAGAAATAAACATGAGCCTACATCTCGGTACCTCAAGTCCAGCTGCTCACAAAAAGTCTCCTAGGCAAGGTCCCTTGCCCCTACGCTCTCCGCCCAACCGCACCCACCGTCACAAACTAGACGGTGAGCAACTGAATAAAATCGAATGTAATGCCACAGCAAAAACAACCAGTAATTCATGATAATTCAAATAAAGTAGTCTAAATATCATGCGGAAATAAAAAGACAGAAATTAAATAGACAAGATGCATGATAAACAGACTAATGGATATCAATCGAGAGTTAAGTGTGTTCCAAAGAATCAAAAGAGGCTCATAAGTGGTCTAGTCCATAGCATAACGGCGGCGAAGACCTCGCGAGGTCTTCCGGGCATCGACACAAGCGAAGGCACGGCTATGACTCGGAAAGGGACTCGAACCCATCCACCCAAGTACTCGGTGTCACACGATCACTAAGGGTGGTCACACACTCGTGGCGCGAGTGCCGCGTTTTATCCTCTAGTGCAGGTCCTAGTACTTTCGAGACAAAACACTTACGCGGGAATCACACATACAAAAAGTATGGAATGGAAGGCCAACAAGTAAATAATAACAAACACAATGGCATGAAAATGAATCACATGGCATTTTCTAAGCGGCTTACAAACGTACAAATGCTTGTTTAAGGCAAGTGTACTTACGAACTATCGTGACCCGTATGACAACTCAGAGATCCTAACGCGACTTCCCGATTTCCTATACCGCACTCCAATTATCTAGTCCAAGCTTGAATAAATGTCAAACAAATCAAAATTACCACCCGAATTATACCTAAGATCATTTGTCATTAAATTAGCTTCAATTTGATACATTATATAAATTTTTACGTTTTTCTAGGCTAAAACCCCGACTATATCTTGCCAACATTTCCGAGAAAATCCCAAAACTCATTTATGAACCCATTTCCTAATTTATCATATTTTTTCTGAATTTTTCAATATATATATATATTTGCTATTTTTCTTCTATACATATACATATTTATACATATATATATATACATACATATATATATATATTATATTTATATATATAATATGCACGTGTGCATCTTCTTTTTTTTTTTTTTTTTTTTTTTTTTTTTTTTTTTCAACAGAGCGCACGGCGCCCTGTTTTTCATTTCATTTTTTTTTTTTTTTTTTTTTTTTTTCCATATGAATCGATCGAGAGAGGAGATACACACACACTTACCTCGGTGACGTAGGCGGTGGTGGTGACTGTTCCGGCCGGGAGAGGAGACCACCGAGAGCGTGAGAGGCGTGAGGCCGAGAGGAGGGAATGACCGAGAGCGTGAGAGAGAACGAGCGTGGGGAGGGAGATCGAGAGAGAACAGCGAGAGTGAAATGGAGAGGGAGAGAGAGAGACCAGTGAGTGGTGTGGTGAAGGGGTCGAGATGGAAGAGAAGGAGGGGGCGGCGGTTTTCCAACGAAGGAGAAGATGAATAGTGGGGTTTTGTTATGAAACGGTTTGTATATATTTATAACATCAAATGACCTTTTTGCCCTTCTCCCTTCACTTCATACATTTAAACACATCTACCCTTATGGGTCTTTTACCACATCATCTCATCTTAGCACACACACATCTCTAGGCCAATCTCATGGCTCCTTACCATTAGGTTGTGTCACTTTTACAATACTAATCACATAGTCCGCATGTTACATATTTAACTAACTCCCACGTTCAAACGACGTTCCTCGGTCCGTATTTCCCCGTCAATTGGCTCGTCGTGTCCATTTTCTCGCCACACCCCATTAACTAATTTATTAAATTAATTAAAATTCATTTATTTATATGTTTTACTCCCCCGTTTGACTAGTCGAAACCTCACTCAATTAAATATCGCCCGACCGGCGCGAGACTCGTAAAATACTAAAATACTAATACATACAATCAAAGAATCATAAAATCACTTCGATTGTCGACTCCGAAGTTCGAAATACTGTCCAGTATTCACGTAGCCGGGTCACAATTTTGACAAGTGAAATCACAAGTCAATTAAAAATTTTGGGGTTGTTACACATAGCATCACAATCCACCATTAATACATTGATTTTTAAAAATCAACTTCATTCAACTTCACCAACACCACCATTAACGTCTCCCACAACAATCAACAACAAAAAGGAAAAACTCACCTCGCCAATGTCGTCGTCGTCTCGATCCATTCCGGTGACTCCTCTTTCTCTCGGATTTCCTCTTCTTCTTCTCCTTCTTCTTCTTCTTCTTCTTCTTCTCCCCTTTCTTCCTTGTTTGTGCGGCGGTGGTGAACTTTATTTGTGTTTTGGGGTCAAATGACCATTTTGCCCCTGCAACCCTATCTTTTCTTTAATAAGCCAAAGCCCCTTTTTGTCATTTCACAATTCTTTTATGATTTTTCTGATTTTTTTAATGTATATATATTTATATTATATATTTATATTATATAAATATATATATTTCCAATTCAATTTAATAAATTTATAACCACAGGCTATGATTTAATGTGCATTAATTTAATTTATTGTATTTTACTAAATTTAGACTTACCGCAAGTCTCGCTATTCGGTACCCCGGCTTGCACACAACTCGAGGCGTATCCCTGACCACGTCTCGGCGTCGATAGCTGCAAATACTGACTTAATCAACCTACACACATACAAAACACTAGGAATACATCAATACAAATATAAAATTTACCTCGGCCACATGCCTTGGTCTGTGTGCGCATCTCATGCGGGCCCTACGTCACGGATTGGCGATCCTGATTAAGCAGTTAATCAAGATTAGCAAAATTGGGCCGTGACAACCGTCCTTTTTATGACAGTGGGTACAGCCTCGTCATACTGCAGGGATGGTAGGAAAAGGACCGGAACTAGATGATTGAAGTTGAGAGTAGTTAGGCGATCTCCTCTTACCTACAGTGTAGGTTCTTTTATATTATATGCTATATTTTTATACATTTGGAATATGGGTTTTGTGAGTGATTTTGGGATTATTATATCGTAATTTATTCTCCTTTAATTGGTTATACTTCTGGAGGTATACGTATGCAGGGTTTCCACACACTAGGTTGTTCTAACTTATGTCTTAGAATTGTTTTTGGTTAGTTTGATATTTTGATGCTTCTGCTATAACTTGATAACTCACTAACGGAAAATAATTCACCTAATCACATTTAAAATGGCTTAATAAATGGTAAATGTTAAGGGTGGCTGACTAGGCCTGTGTGGCTCAGCGAGAGTGGCTTGGGGGTTCACACAGGTCTAGGCCGGGCGGCGCCCAATTCTAGTGTTGTGAAAGTTTGGGTCGTTACACAAACACTTGGTGATTTTTGGAGCTATTGATTCGCCAGTCAAGGCAACATTAGAAAGGTGTTCTAAGGCTTACAACCACTACTTCAAAATTGATTTTCAGATTTCACACTTGGGGTTGTAAGATTTCTTGATTTCCTACTCTTTTTGGCTTAATCTATAATTTTTATTGGAGTATTATTTGAAAATTGTTTGTTGTGTTCTTGAACACTTTTGTCTTGAGTTTTACACTTAAACTTGATCTCTTTGAGCCTAAGATATATTTGAACAAGTTGTTGCACTTAATCTTGATTTTTGACGAAACCATTTGTTCATTTGATTTGAAACCACACATTTTTTCATCGATATTATTTTGTCAGTTTCTTGACTAAGTATTGCGCATACTCGCTGATTTTATTTACATCTTAGTCGGAGTTCATACTTGCATGCATAGGAGTGGCTTAGCTTTAGGTGGCTTGTAAGAATTGGATTTATTACTGCTTTACTTTATAAAACAAAACTTTCATTGTATTTGAAAATGATTTTGATCGTAAGACTTAGTGGGAACTAAGTCGAAAGTGAAGACCTAATTGAGGCTAGGTCGAGGAGGGAAAATCTTAGTTGCAGCTAGGTAGGGAAAATCCTAGTAAAGTCTAGGTGGGGAAATCCTAGTTGGATCTAGGTGGTTGTATAAGACCTTGTTGCGATATGACATCTTGTAAAAGACCTAGTCAAAACTAAGCATTCACTAAACTTGCATGCTTAGGAACATTCACTTGTTGGTAATATAAGTGGGGGGTTGAAAATCCTAACTGGAGAAGTTAGGTAGTGGATGTAGATCGGTTGGATTGAACCACTATATATCATGTATCTCATTTCCATCTCTTCTACCCCTTTCTTCATTGCATTGCATTGATATTTGTTGGTGTGCGTGTGTGTGCGTGTGCTATTGTTGTTATTTAGCATAAATTTAAAAAAAAAATGATAACCTCTCGGTACACCCAATTCATCCTCCCCCCTTTTGGATGACCTTCACTTACTACAACTAAAAAATTGTTAAAAAAAATAAAAATAAAAATGTGTGCTCATAGCGTATTTATAGTGAGTCACCATAACACACCTTATACACTCCTTTTTATATATATATATATATATATATATATATATATATATATATATATATATATATATTTGGCCACTCAACTATTGTTTGAGTGATTCGAGCCCTTTTAATTTTTTATCCCTCCGATCAAAAATTAAGTCATTTTAGCTAGCCTTTTTCAAAGTTATAAGTCATTTTTGAAATTCGAGAATGTATTTATTGCCTTGTTTTACCCTTTATACAACTTAAACATTTATGACTCTTCAATTCATTTAATATCAAAGGACATATACGTAAATTACACTCGTAATTAAAGTTATCTTAATTTGTATGTTTTTATCAAAATGACTTATATTATTGACCGAACGTAATATATCGATTGGCATTTAGTCTTCCACCATTAAAAACAAACAGATATATTGACGGAGATCCTACCTCGTCAAATAAAAAATTAAAATTGAGAAACAAAAGAAAAAATAAACCTAGTTCAATGTTCTTCAAACAAATCTATAATAAGGAGACGGACAAGGAGTGAAATATAGTTTTCAGCCACATATTTCGAGAGAATAATACATGTGCAGACCACATGGCTAAGAAAACTTTTCAGTATGATGTTAATTTTAAGATTTGGAAACATATTCTCAATCAAATTTTCATGTTGCTAGAGCATGATATCCTGCAGTTACAGATGCAATCTAGACTGAATTTGGTTTTACTAATAAAAAAAAAAACAAAACTATTTGCTCATATATGTACAATTAATTTACAAATCAACCTTTATCCAAGAAATTGAACAAATGTAAAAAAATTGTTATAGTCTGTTCTTGATCAGAAAAAGAGCAATCAAAAGTTCAACAAGAAACAAGTGGTCTAAGGTTTGAACATCGTCTCCCAATACACCCTTCTTGGTTTACTTAGGTTGTAAAAGGCAATGGGCAATCGAGCGATCGAGAGACGAGTGGGGACCAAAGAAGATAGAGAAGACAATGGTTTCAAAAACATCAAAACTAGGGTTTTTTATTTTTTTTCTCAATTTCGATTGTCATTTTTATTTTTTTATTTTTTTTACTGAGTCGGTCTCGCCATCAACAGATGCCACATCCATTTGTTTTAACCTTGGTAAGACTTAATGTCAACAAAAATACTGAAGTTAAAGGGCTTAAACCATCCAAACAATAGTTGAAGGGTCAACTATAAAAAAAACTCAAAGTTTGAGGGTCACCTAATTAGTTTTGCCTTTTTTTCAATTGTCGATTTTTTTTTAATGTCGATTTTGACTTTACATCTATATATATACACATCTATACAATATATAAAAGCACGAATACCAAACAAATCGATGGTAAGCAAAGTTACTATTTTACTCTTTTTAATCTACTAATTTACTAAATTATACATTTTAATTGTACTTGGATAGAGATAATGGGGGTCATATCTTCAAATCGATTCATATCTTCAAACCATGTTGGTTAATAGCCTAACACATCGAGGATCCTTTGGATATCTCTCTTTATATGAGAGGGACAAATTCTATCTCGATTACACAACTTCACCACATTATTCACACAAGTAACCAATCACAACCTTTATAATCGTCAGGTTAAAGACAACGTTTGATTGCGTCAAATCACCGTATTCCTAATGTTGAAGTCTCTGGTAATCTCAAGTCGAGGACCTGAAAAATATACCTATCATGAGAAACAACTATGACTTAATCCATGTGATGTTCTCATAGCGGGTGGCCGGTCAAGACTTTATTCTATAATAAGTACTCATGATCTTGATTCGTATTCCTATACGTATGATCATCGTATGATCATCAATCAAGACTCATACTAGTCTTAATTCATTATAGTTCCCAAGTATAATAATCGACTAGGGACATTTAGGATATTTCAGTAAATACCCATGGATCTTATTATAATGTAAACATGCAAATCAATTATAATAAACAAGCAAATAAAATCCTCTATTATATACAACATTAATTAAGTGTTTAACTTTAACTTAACAACTAATAACTATAGTCTATACCTCATGAGAAAAAAAAAAAACTTAGCTTCATTTCAATTGAATACATTATATATAATTAATCTTTCCAATTGAATAAGTGATTGATTATGAAATATTTTTGACGTGTTTGAATGGTTTTACTAAATAGATATCAAAGTTGACAAACTTATGTACATTTCCAAAAAATAAAGAGTCGCATGTCCTATGAATTAATTTCACATACAACTTTTTTTATTCATTTTTCTTTTTGTCGTCGTTGGTAAAAAACATGTCTTTTTGAAATTAACTTTATTTATGTATATTTTTATGTTTATAAATATAATCAGAATCATACTTTGTGAATTATAAAAATATTGTTTTGTAATTGAATTAATTCGCGCGAGCGTAGCGAGCGGACTCATTCATGTGAAACACATAATGTAATTATATATATATATATTAAAGTTAGAGCTGAGAGAAATTTATCAAGCTCTCTCATCTCACCATTCCATTTTTCTATTTTTCTCATTTTTCTATATTCTGCTATTTATTTCTTTGTATTATTGGTTGTCTTAGGATATATTCATCCCCCAATTTCTTGAACAACGAAAAGCCCAACTAGCTTATATTCTTCCCCCAATTTCTTGGTCAAAGAAAAACCCAACTAACTTGCAAAAAATGAAGAGACCATTACGATTAAGAGCGACGCATATAAATTTAAGTTTTCATTAGCTCAAACACCCAACCTTCACTCAAACCCCACAATTTTTAATCTCCCTCAATTCCCCATTTAGTATGTCCAACTCTAACTTCAGTTATTTTTCTTCATCAAATCCAATTTCTCATATCCAACTGGACAACATTAATAGCACAGATCTGTTTAAGGCTTGGAGTCTCAATGAACTGATGAGGAATTGGCACATCTTAGATCATTTTATGTGAGCGACTGACTATGGGGTAAAAGGCGACTTGGCGTGCTGGTGTTTTTTATTTTTGTTTTTACTGTTGGTCTGCTGGGGTATCTCTGGATTTTAGTTTTTGATGATGGGTTTTTTTTGCAGATCATTCTCTACATATTTTATTTTGCCTACGTCAATTATTGTAACAATTGAATATTAATTAAGGGGTTGGGGTAGATATGTGGAGGGTGACTTTTATGGGACTCTTTTTTGAGTAGGCTAAGATGGGTGGTCACAAGACTCACAATTATGATCCTTCAGAACTTTGGTTCTATTTTCTAAAGAGACAGAATTTTTTTTTTGCATAGCATATAGGTATACAAAGAGAGCTTTTTGTAAGTAGAACTTTTTGTAAGTAGATAAGTAATATTATTTTTGTTTCTCCATTATTTTTGTACATGTATTTTTTGACAAGTTAATGAAATTCTTTTATCCAAAAAAACAACACAAATCTGTTCACATCAATCTTCATCTTTGATTCAAATCACCCTAAACCCTAATTAATCTCATTCTTATTGAATATTTTATTTATAAAAAATATGAGTTGATTATTGTGAATTACAATTCTAATTGTAAAAATATTACAGTATGTTCATGTAAATTAATTTATTAATTTTTCAAAAAAAATTTAATAATCCTACGCAAAGCGCATGAAAACGACTAGTTATTTAAATACAATAAAGGACTTTGCTAGAATTAGAATTGCACCCCTACAAATCACGCCATATGAACACCCTCCTTATTCAACCGTCTGTGTCCACCTTGAAATGTCAGCTTACGCATCTTGAGATTCAAAACACAGTTTCTGTTTGGATAGGAGAGTGTGCATTATAGTGTGACTTTAGAGGTGTGTGGCATGTGTGTTCTAGCATTTTCCTATAATAAATATAGATTTTTTAAAGAGAAACAAGAGTAGAATCAATGTTTCAAAAAAAAAGAGTAGCATCAATGAGTAAAAAAAAGGAAAATGCTAGAACACACCACCACACATCCAGCCATGTTTGAATCTCGAGATGCGAAAACTCGCATCTTAAGATGGACACAGATAGTTGGATAAAAGGTGTGCTTTGGGGTGTGCCTTTTTGCATTGTTACTCTAGCAAAGTGCGAACAAAAAATAGAGAAAGGTAGTTGCAGTAAATTAGATATCTCTAAAGACGATATACAAATATCCCATTAAAAAACTCACTCAATAAAAATTAAAAAAACTCAACGGTGTTTTAAAACATAATATTATTAATTAAGAAGGATTTAATAAATTTTAAAAACACATTGTCAATTACACTACATTAAACACAACGAAAGAATTTGATTTGTATAGCCTACTCCAACTAATTAAAATTGTTCTAGCTCGAGTGGGATTAGGTTCAAAGAGCTTGTCACTTTGGGCACTGATTTTAGACACCGACCCAATCGAATGTCATGCAATGCACCTCGCAATGTGTGCAAACATTTCAACGTCTATCACACGACTTCTGATTGGATTGGTGTCCAAAGGGGTTACCGATCATTTTCCTACATTCAATTTAGATAACTCCTTGGATATATATTATATATATATATATATATATATGAAAATTCTACAATAAAGACCAAATATATTACCATGCTATGGGTACCCCTCAAAATGTGTTGTGCATTTATGTCGCCTCGATTAATGTGTTGAATTTAAATCCAATAGTTCTAAATAGTGTACATATGACATGAGTATATATTTGATTTCCATGGTAAAAGTATATTATATATATATATAGAGAGAGAGAAGGCGCACGCCCCCGCCTATAAATCTATAATTTTTTTTTTCGAAAACCAAATCTGTTATTTTTTTATTTTTTTAACTTCAGCAAGAGCTGCCGAACTCATTCATCTCACCAGAGATATTTTGGCACATCGATCTAAGTTCTAAGGTTAAAAGTGTACAAACACCCAACCATTTTCCTCACTGATTTTAATTTACTGAACCTCCATAGCAAGTCTAATTATAAAGCCCTTTGTGCTCATAGAGAAACATTTATATCAACTAATCTATGCTTATTAAGAAATTGCTAAGTACTTTTTTGTCTAAGCCGCCCGGTATCCTAAGTCCAGTTAACTTCAACTAATCTGGCCTTGAGTTGAGTGAGGCCTCTAAGTATCAGCAAAACTTTCCCTCAAAAGATTTTAAAGGAATTTCTTACCCAAGGCTCTAACTTTACCATATGTGAGCCAAATTCTCATACGGCCTGCCAACACTAATCAACTCTGCTGCATGTTTTGGTTTCTGAGCTTTCTCATTATTCATCAAACCCACCTTTCTTCCTCATCGTATTATCACATTTCTCCTAGAAGGCTTGCTATCATTGTTCATCATTTAAAACCCCCCTACTTCTACATCTGTGGCAGACAAACTTGGGATCTTTCATCAAAGATATGTTTATCCATACTAATAGCGATTAGATTAAATGCGATCTTGCAACAGCATTTGTTTAACAAGCTTATGGCTGATCGGGAAGATCAGTGAACACCGAACATAAAAAATTGAACCAACTTCAATCACTATGGATGACAATTGACAAAGGAGTTGAGTTTTACCATGCTTGCCAACAATGACACTATATTAGAAAGATGGAAGAGTTAAATGAAACTAATGTGCCCTTTAAACATAATGTGGTCGGTCTACTTACTCTCGGTCTAATCTTGTTTAAGGGACAGAATTTGAGATGCGTCAAAAACCTTGTTGATGGAAATTTTTGTGCAGTTTAGGGAAGTAATTACATAAAAAGCATCATCCATTATCAAAAAAATTAAAATAAAATGTACCCTTTAAAACATAAATGCAATGTTCAGACAAAAAGAATGAGGACACTGCATGCAAGTGAGGTTCAATAAGAGCATTATTTCCCTATGAAGATGGAAACAAAATAAAACCGATGTTATCTATTAGAACTTGAAAACATAAACGCAATGTGCTAAAACAAGGAAAAAAGGGTAACGATCCAGATTGAAGCCCTACGTACGAGGGAAAGCAGAATTAACATAAAGAAAGCAAATAACTAAGAATTACGAATAATGCAGAAATGATAACGCGTGTGATGTGACATTAGATCAATAAAGGATCAGTTTTAGTACACAGATTGTAGGGAGCATGACCATGAGGTCCATGACTAAACAGGTTGTTGCTTGTCAAGTTTATCAAGCCAAAAGAACAATCCTATTCCCTTTTTTTTTTTTTTGAGCCCAGAACATTATAAAATTGATGACAAGGTAATGATACATCAAAACGAGTAATGCTAAATACAAAACTCACAGATTTTCAGAATATCGTGGGCAATGGTTTACATTGATTATTTTAATGCCTGCAAAAAGTTGACATTCATCTACGTGCCTTCCCAGAATGAAAGAAGGATATAAGGATTCCTAAGCTACTATCTTCTTTGGTTCCTGAGAAGAGGTTGAGATGCAGAACCTGCAGGGCAGAACCGATACTTGTCAGTAACCCAACTCACGTTTTTGAGTTGAAAGAACAGAAAAGAAATGTATCTGAAATGGAAAATGATAATCTAACACACTTTGAGCGCACATTTGAGGCGCACACTTTGTCTTTTAGCCCATTTATAGCTATTTCTTATCTTCCTAGGCGTGGGCCCCATATCTAACAAAACACCATAAATGAGCTAAAAGACAAAGTGTGCACCCCAAGCGTGTTAGATTATCATTATACTGCAAAGCATTAGGATAAAGCGGCACCCTTGCCCTCCCTGGACAGTAATGAATTCAGAAGAGAAATGAAGACAGCATGATAACATAGAATGATTATGATGTTGAGGTGCTTCGGTAATGTTGTTGACTTCCAACAAATGCTCGTTAATTCAATAGTAATTCTTTAGAGTCTGAATTAGTGACGGCCGCACACAATCAGGGCTTCCCAATCAATGGTTAAACAATTGTGTGCACAACCATGATTAATGATCTCTCTCACTTCAGGTGAACAGGATAGGTGTTTAAATTTTGTTAATAAAAGCGTATTCTTGAAGGTTTGGATAACAAAATTTCATTATCAAGGAGTCCATTTGAGAAACTGGGAGGTAAGATCATAATCTCACAAGATCAGAAATTCGATGTTAATCCTCAACAGATCCAAATTTTAAAATAGTATTTGTAACAAACATATTTGCACTGAATTGAGAGCAATGGAAGTGTTTGATCTATGTAACCAACCCCAACTAACTAATTGGGATTGAGACTATGTTATATTTGTGACACATGCATAAATAGTTTACCTGCAATATCATGCCGCCTTTGTACATCGGAAGGTGGCTGTTTGGCTGTTTTTTCTATAAATTCAGCAAAAACAAGGCGGGACAAAAGAAGACCAGCAACAGCAGCACCAATTATAAGCATTACAAAAACTGCATCCCAACCCCTCGTAGAAATAATCCCAGTAAGAAGAGGTCCAAGAGCTGCACCAACTGATCCAGTCCCATCAATAATTGCAGTCACAGTGGCCAGTGCCCTAGAATTGCCCTTCAAAGACGGGTGTGTGCCAAGGTCTGCAGAAACAGCAGTCGTAATGAGAGCATAGGGCCCATTCACAAATAATCCAGCCAGCATCATCAGCATAACGTTCATGGACTTAGACAGGCCACCATATATTCTGTAAAGAACTAGTGCAGGAATTGATAAATACATGAAGCTTGCTGCAGTAATGGCTCGAGCTTCAAGTCTATCAGAAATATAGCCTGCAAGTATCCCGCCAACAATTCCTCCTACATCAAATAAAGTGGACAGATTCCCAGCAGATTTTACAGACATGTATTCTCCTCCGATCCCTGCAACAAACAACAGGATTGAATAAAAATGATTTGCAGTGACAAGTTTTCAGATTGTAGCAGCCCCTTGTGGACTACTTTGCTTCCACTAATTTAGAATAGTATACTTCGTCATCAGCTTAAACAACTTAATAGAAAATAAAGCATACCGCATACTCACTAAAATCACTATAAATAAATAAAAAGCTACATTGACGCACCAAAGTCACCTACTGAACTCACACGCCTATTTGAAAAATCTCATGATATACATAAGATTGAGTTCGAAATAAGATTGTGCATGCTCACATCTCGAAGTATATCCACAGTTTCCGAACAGCTATATGACCTAAATTTGAAACTTTAGTGTGTCAATATCATTGTCCTCAAAAAAAAGAAGTCGTTGCATCTCAATATACACCACCAATCATATTTGTCCAATCCATGGAGCAAAGTTTAGTCATACTTTACTACTAATTTCTAATAGATCTGCTGATAGTAAATTTCCTGCTAATTACGCTTGACTAACTGATCAACTAGCAAAGAGCATACATTCTGCACAAAACCAGCAGCTTGAGCTGATTGTAGCTAGAGAGGAAATAAAAAGGGAAAGCTGATTGATGTCATTGAAATAGGTCCTCGCCATGATTCAACCAAATAACTTGGAGACTGTATTGCTAGATATAATTTTCATGTACAAGTAAATACTTGAACAAGTCGACACTTTTGTTCTACCAGTGCTATGCAATTTAACCAATCAACCAATACAATGTGGAAAAAGGAAAACACTAAGAGTTTCAAGTTTCAGTTCATCCATGGTAAGAACAGTGCCACCAAGTATTTCGGATTACCATCCCATAAAAAATAAATAAATAAGAAAAAACACGGACGATAACTTACTTGTATGACTCAGATAAAATGGCAACCAAAATAGAAACGTGTAGGCCACAAGTTTTGCAAAGAAAAGGCACAGTGCAAATGGAATCACTCCTGGTATCAAACAAGCTTGCAGAAGCCCGACAGCATTAGATCTACTAATTGACCCAGATCGATGAGCATCTCCAGCTTCTGATGAGTCTAGTCCTTCTTTATGTATAAAAATTTCTGCGTCTTTAGTTCCTCTGTCTACTGTATGAGAATCGAATGCGTAAGGGGATGGAAGTCCAACATCCTCCGGATAAGCGGCCAAGAGCATATAGACCATTATTCCCCCAAGGAAGATCAAACCACCCGGAAGTATATAAGACCAGCCCCAGCCATACTGTAGAACACAAGCAGCAAGAAGAGATCCAGTGATATTCCCAACAGACGTATGAGCATTCCAAACACCCATTATCAAACCCCTCTTTCTCTTCCCAAACCAATTGCCGATAACCGCCACAACCGAAGGCCACCCAGTAGCCTGAAACAATCCGGCAATCATTTGCATAGCGAGGTAAAACCAGAACGCATGAATATCCCAAAAATAACCCATTCCAAACAAAACTACAAATATTCCACTCCCAACCATCCCCGTCGTCAAGAACAACCTGAGGTCCAACGTGTCTCCAAGATGCCCTGCCACATACATTCCCAGCGAATAACAAGCAAGAAACGCGACATCAATCTCCCCCAATTTCACAGTCCCATCTTCTCCGTTAAACGGTTCCCATCCTTCATCATGATTTCCACTGTGATTATCAACCAATTCAGTCTCCTTCACAAATAAATTTCCAATTGGCCATATATTGTGGAACGAATCGTTCCCTACCGGCTTCGGATCTAACACACTCTTAACAATGCTAGTGGGCTTCCTCGATGCATGATAGCACGCGTAAGCTATAAAGGTGAGCAACAACACAACATATCTGTATGTGTTGAGACTCCACTCTTTGCCTCTAAGCCTTCTTATTAGCTGGATTCCTGGTGGAGTCCCTAGCATTGCGTCGAAAGCCCCCGGCATCCTTAAAATCAGAAACTCCCCTCACAACAAAACACAAAAATTGCTGTGCACCAAAATTACTCCATTATTTGATCGTTCTTTCTTCAATGCCGCGAAAACCCTCCCCAACTAAATCTCATGAACACTTTTTTAACAAATGTTCTTCAATTCCATCATTTAACCTAGAAATTCATCACCAAAGATGATCCAACAAACTCAAATCCTCAGCTCTACCAATAACTTCCCCAAATCTTCACCTCTCCAAACAAAATCAAACCAACATTTCAGAAATTCAAACCACTCAGCTTGAAATTCAACAGAAAACACAAGAATACCAACTCAAAATCGCACCAGACTACGAAATCAATCAATTCAAGCGAAACCTCTTCGAATCAGGCCATGGCGGTCTCAAAATCTTTCTTTCATCAAGAACAAGAACATCCTCTACGCATCAATTCACCATTGCAGAAACTCAAACCACTCGCTTACAGAAAACACAATCCAAACCACAAACTACGCAAAACGCATGAATTTCAACACAAAAATCGCACAAAGAAACCAAAACCAAACGCGTACCAGAGCCTACGAAGCAGTCCAACAAAACCGGATCATCACCAAAACCAATCAATCGATCACAACAGCTACAACAACGCTATTCGATTCCTCCACAGAGCGACGAATCGCCTCAACCGCACCGCAATTCGAGCGAATCCTGCGTTCTCTCTCGAAATCTGTTCTAATCAAGCCATGGCGGTTTCGAACTTTCGAGAGCATCAATTCGCCATTGCAGAGATTTTGAAGGATTGGATCGAAACGAGAAATCGGGAATGATGAGCGTCGTGGCGGTTGTAGGGACCGCGAAGACCGTCTCCGTCTAACTCTGTGCCACGTGTCCATCTAAGTCTAAGAAATGATTCCCTGCGCCGGGAGTTAGGAAGTTAAGCCGCGTTTGTTCGATCTTACTCTTTTATGCTAACTGTGATTGCCATGTGTCGGTTGATCCTTTTGAGTGTTGTTTAACTAAATGGTTTTTGGGAGTGGTGGAGTCGGAATGTTGCTTGTTTGTTTGAATTACTTGATAGTTTGATAAGATACATAATTTATGTTTGTAGGGTCCAAAAGGGCACAAATCGGGGAACATATTCTCACTTTTTTTAAAAAAACAAAAAAGCATATTATGACTTATTATATCAATGAATGAATGAAGCAAAATGGTAAGTGTACACAATTGTCACATCTGCGATTGTATGTCATTCAACACACTTCAAATGTGTATCTCGAGGTATATTGATGGTGATTGATTATCAAGTATTCCAACCGAGTGTGAGAAGTATATAACTCTAACATCTCCCATGAACAAATGAGAGGCTGGAATATGTCTCAAATGGTTCGAATATTCTTTATTATTTCTTAGGCCATTAATTAGAGTAAACGGATTTGATGTGATGTTTGCACTTTGCATAAAATGTGACTAACTAAAAGATATCAGAATAGGAAATTCTATATTCAATTCATTGAACCCTCACTTGTTAGCTTGGGCTAGGACTCAAATGATTAGATCCTAAACCTATCTATTTTTACTAGATATACATAAGATGGGTCAAACCCAACTAGAGCTCGAGCTTTTAAGTCCTTTCCCAGCCACTTCTATCTAAATTATTAGGAACTTTTGATAATTTTTATATTTTAATGAAGTAGATATATTTAATAAATATTTAAAAATAAATACAAATGGAAAACTCACCTAGTGCAATAAGTTGTAACTGGTTAATATTTAAAATTCAAACTTTATATGAAAAATACTAGAACGCAAATCCCTAGAAAGCACACCCCCCATCCAATCAAGTGTGAATCTCAAGATGTCCTGAGGTGAACACAGACGATCGGATAAGGAGTGTGCTTTTAGAGTGTGCCTTCTAGGGGTATTATTTTAGCAAAGTTCTTTTTTGCTTTCAACATATTTTCTTATAATATTTATATTAAAAAAAAACACGTTTTAAATACTCGATGGCCTACCAAAAAAAAAATACTTGATGGGCAGAGCGGGTGAGATTGCATTTGAATTGAACCAAACTCATCCCAAACAAGGCGAGTCAAGCACCTGTAAACAGTCCTAATTCCCATCTTAGACACCTTTTTAACTCACAATTGTAGTTTTTACTTTTAAAGGCCACCGAACTATTTGAAGAGAGATCCCCACTTGTATCCTTCGTTATGAAATCACACATTGACGTGGAATTATATTTTAGTACACGCATCTCCAAATATTTGGAGGGGAGCGTACCCTTGCATAAACAAATGTTGCAAGTTAGACCTTGCTTCCCAACCATTTTTTTGTTGATGATCGTGAGTGTCTAAATCACCTCAACTCCTCCCGATTAAGGCCTAACTAATCCTTCGAGGGGATAGGAGCGCACCCCTACCACTAACTACTTAAATGTCAAAGGAAATAGTGCAGTTGTCATTAATTGAATCTATTACTTTTACCTTAGTCAGAGTACTAATGCCTTATTCGTAGCCACTCCACTACACCCTTAGGCGACGCTTCCCAATCATTTTTGATGGAGTGCGCAAAATGCATTTGATTTAAGTGAAGAATTAGTGTGCCATAACACGCAGGAGAGGCATGAACTTGGCATCTGCAATTTTTTATGGGCGCCACATTGGTACACAATTTTTATGAGCGTGCAATCTATTACATACATTGCAGACCTTCTAAAGTGTTTTTTTTTTTTTTTTTGAAATAATAAAATAAAATGAGAGGATATAGCTTTGCCCCCCTTGGCTCTAATATAAAAATGAACTAAAATAAAATAAAATGATGAATGCTCATTTCCACTTTTTAACAAAAATTAAAACAAAAGTTGTTCTAACGACGTCAACCCACAGAGATCAGGGTTCACTTCAACGTGATTTTGTATATGGTTTGACGGTATATGGTCAATTGGTCATCGTCCCCATGGTCATTTAGGCACGAGGCCGTTGGTTCAAGTCTTCCCGTTTGTAAAAAAATAAAAGTGTCGCGCTAAGGGCACCCCACAATTCTCTCAGGGCACCTCACTGATTAAGGCATTCCAACAATTTATCAGAGCACCCTGGTACTTTTATCAAAATGTTATTTTATTTAAAGTACAAGCGCCCCACCACCAAATCGAATGAAACCCTTATTTTCTCCCTTCTATCATGACATCAAGGCCTCAATGTACTGAATCCCCTCACTTTCTTACTTGTTTAAGGTAAATTTGTTGTTTTTATGGTCGAACGATATGTTTAACTTCAATCCCGTAGTGTTCGGTTACACAGGGTCGTGATTTGTCTTTTGGTTTCAGACGTCCATTGCTAATACCATTGTGTAAGTGTCGGTTAATATCAACCGACACCTAAGTGAGAAGGACCTTTAGACCACGTGGTTGTGTATCATCGAGACTACTGGTTTTGGTCTCGGTGACCTGTTACCAAGACATTAAGCTATGTCTCGATTGTTTCCAACCGAAGTGTAATAAAAAGCTACGTTTGGGATTAAACTCGGTTGG
The DNA here is from genome assembly GCA_039657345.1 of Stephania japonica. NCBI lineage: Eukaryota > Viridiplantae > Streptophyta > Magnoliopsida > Ranunculales > Menispermaceae > Stephania > Stephania japonica. Next base: position 10,135,857 of record CM077557.1, read on the forward strand.
TAATAATCGACACCTTTTGTTAGTTATCGGTTATAGGATACCGAGAGATTACAACATGTCTCGATCTTGCGTGACCGATAAATTCGTGTCCATGGTTCACTTTCGAAAATGAAAAAAAAACACACACACACACACAAAAATCATAAAAATTAACTTGTGCGGCGTTCGCCTCCCGCTCATTTTCTTCAACCATTAGACTCTAAAAACACTTAAAATTCATCGAATTTTTGGGCGACGACGGATCGACAAACGCGATTGACAAGGGTTAGTACACACTCTTTAATCGACAAACGTGATGTCCGACCCGCGACGGATCAACTTGACTTTGTAAAAAAATCGAGTTTTCAAAAGTGGGGTGTCCTAAGAGGGCATTTGAATGGGCATGTGAATTTTTGAGTTGGATGAGGGCATTTTTGTCAATTGGTTATAAAAACCAATTTTAATTAAAAATGGCGGGGTGCTCTGAAAGGATTGCGGGGTGCCCTTAGCGCAACTCAAAAAAAAGTCTCTCCATTTGCAAGTTTTGAGAGATTTAAATTGATTTGTTACAAATTCAATTATTTTGAATGAAAAAAATTGAGTTGGGGCGGTCGCCCCCTATATAAAGCTCGACAGTGTCTAAATGTGGATTAATTGGTGTGGTTGGTGCTAGACGCATGTGTGAAATAAAAAAGGTCAATTAGATTTTTTTTTCATTAAAAATTTATGAGGAGCAACTCCTCTCTCTGTATATGCATCTTTGTTTCAATTACAAACCTAATTAATCATATTAGACCTATAAAATATAGGAAGGTCAATTACAAGTCCATAGAGTAAGTGCACTTACCATTCACTAAGTGCACCCCAAAAAAGTCAAACTTTTAAAAAGGTCAATCCTACTACAAAATGACATTTATGCCCCTCACTGTGGTTAGTGCACCCCACTACACTTTCCTCTCGTTTTGTGCACTTCATCATCTTCCCTCTACACACTTTATTCTTGCGATTTGTAGGCATTATTGAGTGGTTCGGTCTCACAAGTCCGAATCTCTTATTGGAGAATCAGCCAAAATCCACCGAACTTTTAGTTGGAGAGGCTGTCACAGCCTGTCGAACCTTTAATTGGAGAGTCGGCTAGAACCCACCGAATCTTTTAGGTCGGCAGTTGTTAACTAAATCTCATCAAAGAAGTTCGGTTGGATAACACTGAGCTCAAAGGATAAATCTCGGCTCTATGTCGCCGAACCTAAAATAAATGTTTTGACTAAGGTTATGGAGTTGGTGTTGGGTTTTGGGGTTCATGCGCAGCGGAGATTACAAAACAATTTTGAGAAAAACCCCAAAAACAGGATCCGAATCTGATTCCATTAAAACATGTTTTAAACTATGAAAACTTAATCATACCTCAGTCGCAATACCTTTCTGAAGGTTAATCGATCTCTAAGGCGCTGCCAATGACGAACGCCCTCTACTAGCTGTCCACACACGAACGGCGGCCGAGATTCAAAGTGCTAGCTTCGAGAGAATTCTAAACCTTTTGTTTCTCTCCAAAACGATCCAGAGGATACCAAAAACTCTAAGTTGTTTCTCAAACGAAAATAGAGTTTCGGCCCTTTTAAAATCTTTCGTACTTGTATTCTAACTCAAAGCGTCTATTTATACAACCCTTGTATATAGACGGTTAAGTAAATTACACATATACCCCTACTTAAAGAAGTATAAGTGTAATACACTACAAGGACGTTTCTGTCATGAATTTTATTATATAAAATTCATTTTTTTGAACCATCTTAAAATCTCGCAAAACCATTCTCAGTGTGCGACCCAATAGGCTCATACAACGTTGGCGAGTGTACCAAAACACATTTTGGTATACAAGTCATAAGCGACCTCTAGCAAGACATTATGACTACCCAAGTTGTACGAATATCAAATCGATATAACCTAATCAATAGTGTATATAACATCCTTTTGTCACACGATATCCTTTTGATCAAACATAAGGCATGGAATTGTCATCCAACATGTTCAATCGTACTAGTCTCGATTTCTAGGTAGATCGAAAACATCTAAGTGACATTGATCAATATCAATTCACTTAGACTAGGCCTTTTAACGAGCCTAACACATCGAGGGATCCACTGGATATCTCTCTTTATATGAGAGGGACAAATTCTATCTCGATTACACAACTTCACCACATTATTCACACAGTAACCAATCACAACCTTTATAATCATCCGGTTAAAAACAACGTTTGATTGCGTCAAATCACTGTATTCCTAATGTTGAAGTCTCTGGTAATCTCAAGTCAGAGGACTGAAAAATATACCTATCATGAGAAACAACTATGACTTAATCCATGTGATGTTCTCATAGCGGGTCGGTCCACTACTTTGTTCCCTAACAAGTACTCATGATCTTGATTCGTATTCCTATACGTATGATCATCGTATGATCATCAATCAAGACTCACACTAGTCTTAATTCATATATAGTTCCCAGTATAATAATCGACTAGGGACATTTAGGATATTTCTATAAATACCCATGGATCTTATTATAATGTAAACATGCAAATCAATTATAATAAACACCAAATGAAATCCTCTATTTTATTAACTAAAATATATTCATAAAGACTGTTAATGGATTGACCTAGGGCACATTTCTCAACAGTTGGGTCCTTCAATTAGTTGAAGGTGTATTTTGGTAAAAATGTGGGGCACACTTATAAATTAAAATTTGAATTTGGGGTGCTACGCATAAACGAGTGCACTTAGTAAACAGTGAGATGCACTTAGGCAGGCTCTAGAATAAAATTCAGCTTAGTATATAAGTGAGCCTATTGGCCTAATGGACCCACACAACTACCAAAGTCCGTCACAAACCTAAATTATTCTACCACGATGTATGATCAACTTTACTATGAATTAATACAAACTAAACATGTGAGCTTTTTAAAGAAAAATGACCAAACGACCCACTTTTTTTTTATAACAAAGACCAAATTCGGTCTAGGTTACATCTATAACTGCATGATATCCTGCTCTAGCAATATGAAAATATGATTTGGAATATGTTCCCAAATCTTAAAATCAACATCACCGTGAAAAGCTTCCTTAGCCATGTGGTATGCACATGCATTATTCTCTCTAAATGTGTGGCTGAAAACTACACTCCACTCCTTGTCCGTCTCCCTTAGAATATCATGAATCAATGGATCTTGAAATTAGCTTTGTGTTGAGTCCATAATAAGATTAATTGTTTCCTGTGAGTCTAGCTCCACAATGAATTTCTTATATCCTTTATCCCACGCCAGTTGCAAGCATGTTTAACTCCCTATAATTTGGCGCAAAGAGGTGAACACCGACCCAATTTTGCTTGAAATGTTGCTCGTAAATCAACTTTCATCCCCCGTATAACTCTTGCCGTTGTGGCTTCCTCATCATCCCCTCGTACCGCCCCATCATAATTTATTTTCAGCCACCCCTCCTCTGGTGCTACCCAATGACAATGTTTTCTTCTTGCTGAAATAGAGTGATCACTCCATAAAAGTCATATGCCACCAGAAAAACCGATCGCATCCTTCTTCTAACACTTACTAAATCCCAACTTCCGAATCATCGCATCTGCCGTATCACCATTGATTCTTGGCTCAAAACCTGCTACGATGTTCGCCTTATTTTGCTTCATTAACTCCTTAAAAACCGTAATAAAAAGAGGATTTTTGGCCCCTTGACAATTTCAATATAGTAATAACATTGATAACAAATAGAATCATTGGTTCAAAGTTTATCTACCAATGTTGAATATGTCAGAAAATTTATGGCAATGTGTTGGTGTATGTTATATGTGTGATTTGTTTATGCTACATATCAAATAGAATCATTGGTTCAAAGTTTGTCTACCATATAATTTTGATATGTTGTAATAAACTTTTCACAAATTAGTTATTCAAATCGCAAGATACCATTATTTATGCATATAATGTTTACAAAGTTCTTGGATCAGTGATCTGTTTATTTTGAAAATGGCGAGGGATTGTTAGACATTTTCAAAAGAATTTGTTGTAATTAAGTGGGTAGTCAATAGACTCAATAAATGGGCAGTTATAAAACCCATGTTAGACATTTTCAAAAGAATTTGTTGTAATTAAGTGGCTAGTTAATAGACCCAATAAATGGGCAATTACAAATTGACCACTCAATTAATGTGGAGCGGTTATCATTTGACCACTCAATTGATAACGGTCCACAATCCCACACCTTTCTCTAACTATAAGAAGAGAGGCGTGGGAGTAAGAAAGGACATGACATAAAATACAAATGTCAAAAACCTCACAGCATTTACTTTGGTTCGATTTTCACTATTGTCAGTGCAAATCGGGACTTCATATTATCCTATGAATTTTTGCTGGACTCTTATAATAGGAGTGCAAAGTTTCCTTTAGGAAAGTGACATTGTTAAACGTTCTGAAGTCATTGCTTATCACTCTGTTGTAACACTAGCTTCACCACTATTTCATTATTCAAAGCTAAACAGAAGTTTTCCTTCTTACTCCCAACAAACACTTTAAAGACCCTGGATATGATGTGTTAATCCTCACTAGACTAATAACTAGAACCTTGGACTGTTCCCATACTGCACCTAAGAATTACTTGAACCATAAAATTAAAACAAAGCAAAATAAACCACAAAACACTATGAATTAAAGATCAACATTATGAAGCACAAATAGTAACAATACTTTGCCTAATGTAAGGTTTTGAAAATAATTTGGCCGGATCGATGTATAAGCACTTGCCTTTTAGAAAGCTGCGGAAGAACAACAAATAAATAAATGATTAACAAACTTAAATTCCTTGATGTTGAAGCATAACCTTCAATCTTCTTTGGTATACTGATCAGTTACATACATTGCAGAATATGTCAATCTGCTATATCGATCTAAGCCATCTCAACATAGCCTCGGTCCCAAGTTATAGTTGGGGTCGGCTACCTGGATCAAACTCTTCCATTGTGCTCGATTTAGTGCAATTGATGGTGAGCATTCCAAGCCATTCAAGTCCCTCCTAATTAATGAATCCCATAATAACTTCGGTCTACCCCTCTATACCTCGGCGAATTTCAACTTCTATACGCATCATCACCACTATGTTGATGCCAATCGACGCACACTCAAATATGTACTCAATCCCCACGTTACTAATTTTAACCACCTAGCTACTGTATAATGTACAAACCCCAACTTTGTTTATGTGATAATTAAGAAACCAACTCATATCTCTTCAACTTGCAAACAATGAAAATCAAATCTAATCCTTTAGTGATCACAGAACAAATTGTGTAGAAGTTGTTCGAGTAATAATTATAGTATACATATGAATGTGGCTCAGTCTTTGGCGATCTCCAAAGTATTAATGGCCGAAATTGAAGTGCAAAAAAAGGTTAACACAGTTGTGAAGTATGGATGACCATGCATGCACACCAACATATTGTATAGTCATGTAACTTGTATTTTTCACTAATGGTACCCTCACTTGTCCGTGTATTGTCATGTTTCTTGTAATCCTTTCCTATGTACACCAACTCTTTCATGTATTGCCAATGTTGCTTGTAATTTGTTGTATGGCATGTGATGTATGTGTTACTTGTAAACATTGTCTAGGTACATTTATCATCATCACCAATGTGCCTATATAAAGGGTGTCAACCTCATTGTAAAAATACACCAAGTTGTATACAATCTTCTCATTCTCAACTCTAGCTCTCTTCTCTCTTGTCTCCTCTTCTCTAATTGTTCTTGTAGTTTCTAGTTTATGTTTTCCTTGCCTTCTATCAGTTCTTAGTTGAAGTCCCAACTTAGTTTACAACAAACACTATTTTATTTTAGCCAATATTTTTAATTAATCTACTATATATTAAAGGATTATTGTGATAACCATGAGAAGGCGAGTAGGGATATATATTGAAAAGAATAAAACAGATCTTATGAACCGATAGGGCAATTTATTTAAGAGACTATACAAGTCACTAAAACAATGCTAATGTCTATATTTCTACATCAACTCTTTGAAGACCACAAAAGGCTGTTTCACATCTAATATATACTATAATTATTTTCGAACAACTACGGCACAAACTTGAACAAAAACAATGTAGGATCTAGAAACTTTAAAATTAAGAGCAGGGTATGCTTTCCTTTGTCCTCTATTAGTGAAGTTAATTTTGGAGGGATGGTAAGTTGACCATCTTTTAACTAGCTTAACCAATCTTTCATATTATTCAAAGCCCAAAACCCTATACTCCCATACTCACATCAAATTCTTCAAGGACCCTTGATATGTGTTCATGCATCTTCACTAAAGTAATTAATAACTTTAACCCTGGATGACATTAATTCTCATACTGCACCTATATATCAGACGCAACTACCTGAAGAATTATAAGGTTAAATTGATTAATTAATATAGCCAAATCGTTAATCGGCCATCAAAAAACACCCAAGTGAGACATGAGGTAGAGTAAGTACCAAATTGAAGAAGAAATCCACAAACAGTACTCGAGCACCAAATTAATTGGTCACACAATCAAGATTAATTCGGTCCTATATATAACACCAAAATAAATAAAGTTGCTTTTCTATCTATCTATTTATATATCTTGAATCTTAATAGATATTGTGGGTCCAGCTGTCCTTGATCATGGTTAAATAACCAAGGTTATCTTGTAACTGTGTATTAATTAGTTGTGGTGTGTCCACCTCAAATGGAAAATAAGCGCGAAACTTTCCTCCTTTATTTTTTGATATGGAAAATGGATTTGGAGAACTCCCTCCTCCCTCCTCCCTCCTCCCTCCTCTATTATCTGCTGTGAAAAATGGAAGTTAGAGTCCTATTTGAATTTGGGATCGACTATGTAGCACATATAATATTCTACATAGGTGGAGTTACCATTTGCAAATCAAGATGAGAAACTAACTCATGAATGAAGTGGTAAATTTACTTATAGTTACATACAACTTTTTTTTTTTTTAACGAGAAATCAACTTAATTACAACACCCTCAACTCTATGACTCCAACATTAGTCGAACCACTAACCTTGCCTTTGGCAAAGTGATGTCAGCCTCATCCATCTCACTAAGGATACTTTGGCGTTTGCATAAGATCAGTTCAACATTTGATAGGAATTTGTATTTTTTTTTGGTTCTTGGAAGAAGCTATCAATGTATTGACAAGGAGAAAACCAGAAGGGTAAACAGAGGATTCATGGCATAGGGAGCTCAGAGATGGCTATGTAGCACTCACCTCCTCTGGGAAAATGGCTTCACAACAAAAAAAAAATGACCAAAACATACGCAGTCTCTTGTCACTGATACATGGAACAGTCATAGGATATATTTCTAGTTTGCTATAGTTTCTTAACCAAAACATACATCCACAATAGTAGAAACTTTATTAGAAAGGGTAAAAGGAAATGCAGGTAATATTCACGACAAAAAAAAAATGACCTGAGACAATTAAGTTACTTTAGTCTTTTAGTAAAAATGACCAAGGTGGGCTTCCAAAAAAAAAAACAAAGAAATGACCAAGGTGAACCACTTTAGGCATATAGGATCAATCATACAAAATGGTGGTGATATTGAAACTAATGTTGTACATAGAATTGAAGTTGGATGGATGAAGTGGAGGAGTGCGACATTATCCCTATCAAAGTAAAAAAAAATTATTGAACAACAATAAGGCTGGCTATGCTTTAGGAAGTGAATTTCGGGTGGTAAAGAAACAATAAATATATAAAAATAAATGTAGCGAAAATGGATGTGTGATAAAACTTGTAAATGTAAAAAAAAATATAGAAACTCAAAGAAAAGTAGTAGTAGAACCAATGGACACAAAGATTAGGGAAGGGCAATTGCGGTGGTTTGGAGATTTTGGATACCTCCAAAGACGGTCTAAAAATACTTAATTATCAAGATAGGTCAGAAGACTATTATATCATTACAAAAGAACAAAAGAAAAGAAAAATTAAAGGTTCCGAAATCTCATGCCTGTTACTGCATTTGACATCATCCACATTAAACAAATACTTAATTATGGGCAACAAAAACAAGTATGCTACCAAGATAGGTCAGAAGACTATTATATCAGTACATTCAAAACTCAGCATTAGAAACAAGTTGAAGTTCAATTTTCTGTATTCGTTCTTTATTATGTATATGAAATTCATAAGCCTAATCAACCGTTGAGCCATTTATAAGAGCAGGAATTCCAGAATAAACTCATGTGTGAGCCAAACGAGATAATCACAAAAATATTTTCAAGTTTCTTAAAAAAGCCAAAGACGAGCCAAAACTCTTGGCCCTAAAATATGAATATACTGATTTTTTTTTTCTTTTTTGGCAGGAGAGAACTGTGGCTTGAACTCTTGACCTCGAGCTTCCATGTCTTGCGTCAAGCCATAGAACAAGAGCACAACCATATGCTGACTTCAATTGCATATATATCTTATATGAGATTCCAACACCCTATACAGTTCGCATACTAGGAGTCTAACCCGGGCTTTGTTGGTAAGATAGTGTAATATCATTGTATTGACTATATAAATGACACAGGAAGGTGACACAGGAAGGTCATAAGGTACTTCACTGATAAAAACCTTGTAGCCTTGTATTTAATTCTATTGGGAATTAGGTAACCCTAAAGTATTTTCAGATTCAACTCATTTGTGGAAATGGGATCATTGCTTGGCAAGTTGAAAGTTGAAACTTTGTCTCAACTCAGGGCACTCATTTGAGCAGATGACTAACTTCTTGGCCTGATGACACTGAAAATCCAAGTAACATGTTAAACCACTAATCCTTGAAGTCGACAGAGGAACGCACGAAATGGTACGTACCTTATTGAAGGACAATATGTAGTAAAGAGAGTATCAGCTGTTTCTTCCTCCATTTTTTACTGATTCAAAGGAGAATCCTACTTAAATTTTACACCATTAATCTTGCACAGGAGCATCCAGTTCTGAACAATTTCTTGTCTAACGATCTCCTAGATATATCACAATTAAGATTGTTTCACACTCCAGGGGAAGAATTAGAGAACTCGGAACTCATTACTTGGGAGCATGTCCTCTTCTTTAGAAACCACTACAAAAGTGAAGACGTTTCATGACGGTTTTTAACCGTTATGAAAAGACTTTAATAACGGTTTTTAACTGTTACAAGGTCCATCACCTTTATGAGAAGTTATTAAAACTCAAGACCAGTAAGCATAAAATGTTAGAGGACAATAGTCCTATGTAAGCATAAAATGTCAGAGGACAGTTTTTCTATTATTAAAAAACATTAATGTTGTAGTGAACTAGTCCTAGTCAAGCATAAAATGTAAGAGGACCAGTAGTCCTGTCACTCCCAATAACTCCATCAGTACATATCCACCGTACCAAGGGCGGAGAACATTTTTAATCTAGTCTAAACTATTACTATTGTTCTTCAAGTTTAATTCAATGTACCAGTTGAAACTAAAAAAACATCCACAAAATGCCAAAATGACATTTTATTTTTGTGCAAGCAAAATGATTTTGCACTAAGAAACAAATGTGTAGAAACTCCACAGCCACACGGCAGATACAATTGACTTTAGACGGTTGGTGTTTCATCTTTTCATTAGGACTTCAAGAAAAAAATGGATCAGCTGAAAAGGAAAGGATCATCCATGATCCGTTGTTGAAACACACACTAAAAAAATATTATGCCTTAACTATTAAAGTATTATACCAAATAAGTGGATGGTTCACTGGTTTAGTATAAAGTTACTTAAGTAAAAGGTCGGGAGATCGTGCTTTATAGTGGGCAAGTCGTGATTTTTTTCTTATCAAAATATTATTTATCTTGAGATACTATACTTGTTCAAATGTATAGTGTGTGTTCTAAACTTCTAATGATGCTTGAATTGTGTATATTTTATACAATTAAGATAGAAGGTTTTTTTTTTTTACTTTCATGAAATTTAGATAAATTTTTACTTCAAAAAATATATATTGATGAAGCTTAGAAAAACTTTTACTTCAATAAAGTATTGTTTAAAGTCATTATAGATTATAAAAATAATAGAATATATATTTATTTTTAAGTGAGCTAGTTAATCAAAATTAATATTATAATAATTTATTTATAATTTTGTTAACTAGAATTATATATTTGCTCCTTATACAAAAGCAAGTTTAATTTATAAAATTTTATAATGTTAGAGTAACACAATTAGATACACTATATACAAAATACTTTTTAAGACAAATAAGTATTGTAGTAATAGTTATATTAATTGACATATAAGTATTGTTAATTTTGAAAAATCACATATTGATATATCATAATATATTACGTTAGTAAAACTTAATCAATATATAATTTCTATATCATGACATATTGTTAATTTTGAAAAATCATATGTAATGATTTACTACATCATATATAAACTTAATAATGCAACAACCAACACATATTTAATTATATGCTAAATTTACATAATAAAATTTTTATGTATTAATTATGCATTTAATATATGTTGATAATGTAATTATAAACAACAGTTTTTATGTAGTAAAATATTTTTATTGAAGGCCACATTTTAAACTTTGGCCTAAGGCCCCATAAATGTCAAGACGCACAAAACACATGCAATCCGTACAAACCAAGCGAGTTTCTCGATCCAATTCGCGCTGTCAATCGCTTTGCACTAAAATTACACAAGGCAATCCGTCATTGTCGTGGTTAAGTCATTCGTCGAACATCAGAAATTGAGATTCCTTTGTGAGCCTTTTCTGGATCCTGAACTTGCGCTCGTCTTTCTTTTGTGTTTCTAATTGTGTTTTTGACGATCGATTTGGTTGTGGATCAACGATTCATCGTTGCGAATATGTGACTAGTTTTAGTTCAGATTCGAAGGTTTTGCGTGATGGAAATCATGAGTGGCGATGGGAGCGATTGATCACGATTCAACCTGAAGACCTTACTTTTCTCTGTAAGTGTTGAATATGGTCTCTGTTTTCTGAATTTTCATGTGATCTTCCTTTGATTTTGTTTTGGAGGCTCGGTTTCAATGTCGTCTCTAAATGTGGATCGGAAATGCTAGGGTTTTTGTGTTAGATTTGAAGTAGTAATTCTATTTAGTTCTGTAGTTGATAGAGAAAATCATGAGAATGCAATGTTTTGAATGTTTTTGGGTTTATTGATAACCAATGAGAGGCCGACTTAAGAATTAAGATGAGTTAGCAAAAACCTAATGTAAATTATAGATGAAGAAGCAATGAGTTAGGCATCGTGTTGTTTGCAAATTTGCATCTAGAGCTCTCAAATTCAATGGCCTAGAGAAATAAATATGTTGAACTACTTGAAAAAATAACTTATTTAGCATTTATTTGCATGACGAATGTCTAGGTTGTAATAGGCCGCATGCAACAATTGTTGGTGTCCCTTAAATATACATTATTTTGTGTGTGCACAAATATCGATGCACAAATCAATAGAAACCAATAAGCAAGTGTCCAAAACGGGCCACCCCGTCGTTTTCCTTCTCCATTTATTGGAAATTTATCCAATTTGAAATATATGATCATTTAAGAAGATTAGACCACATCTTTGTACATTCAAATCATATGTGTCTATAAACTTATTAATTCCTTAATGCTATAGGAAACCCCCCATTTTCTTATCTTGTGAGAAACTAGTACATTGGGTCTTGTGGACTAATTAAAAAGGCAAAAATGTATAGCAAGGGGTTTTCTTGTTTGAACGATTTCCACCTTTGAGCTAGAACAGATATTCAGTTATTTCCTGATCCTTTTACTGTTGTTGATGATTGGTCTGAAACTAGCAACTTTTAAATTTAAAGAACTTGGCAGATTTAATGCTATGCACGAATATGTGGAAACTTATACCAATAATGACATACCCCTGTAAAACTATTATTTCGCTTGATTACTATATGGTCTATATTATAATCGTAACTAAAAGATGTCGTCATCACATGATGGCAAACAACTCTGTTTTTCTTTGTTGGAGTATTCAATGAACGACAACAACCTCAACTCCTAAACTCTTTGTTGGAGTATCACATTCACATTGTTAATTTTTCTTTGCCTTGTAGTTGTCAGTCCTAACATTTTTGGGGCCCAGGGCCCAAAACTATAATCATACATTTTTGGGACCTTTATAATTGATGTGTTAAAATTGTATTGGCACATTTATATTATTTTTAGATTAATATAGTTAACTTGGGATGCATTAATTAAGAAGTAATTTGAATGGTTTGGAAAGCTCACCATCAATTGCATTAAACCGAGCACAATGAAAGAGTTGATTCATATAGCCCAACCCAATTAATTTAAAACTGAGGCTTTGTTGTTGTAGTTGTTGTTGTGTATAATTTTATGAACTGCACACCTTTTTATACACAGACTTGAGTATGAAACATTAGACTAACAATTTAAGTTTTAAATTTAATCTAAAACCTTTTTTTTTTTTGTTAGATAAGGTTACATTTCTTGGTAGTTGCAAAATCCTAACCCAATAAGTAGATAACTATAGCCACTTGGAGCTCTTGAAAGTAGAAACTTGATACCACATCTCCAAGTTGGGCTTTAACATCATCGTGCTCCTTAGTGTAACTGTTATGCACAAGGATCTAATTGCAACACCCCTCTCAAACACACAGACATACGTTCAACATCCAAGCATATAATAATTGATTTCCATAAAATTGGACTAGTTTGAAATACATCTCAAGCTAACTCACAAAAGTCCCATGTATAGGAGGGAGGATTCAAACCCACAACCTCATGGGCCGTGGGTTTAGTTCCCATACCAATCGAGAAAGTGATCATTGATATTTTTAGGCCTTTTAGTAACTATAACTTTGATTGAGCATAAATACTTAAATCTTAAAAATCAAACATATAGGCATGAGGAGTTGGTCTGGGGACTGAGAGTGAAATTAATTTAAATTTTATATATTTTAAGATTTAAGATTTTAGGAGTGAGCACAACATTGAAAGGTAAATAGAAAGCAATCTAAGTTTTAGGGGAGAGAAATATACCCACTAGAAAGAGAGTTGACTCGTGGGGGTGTCCAAATTACAACAAGTTTTTCTACACAGTGTCTGGTGCTCATATTTTTGTTTGCCGCTATCATGTGGACGGGAATGGGCCCTTAATTAGTTAAAGAGTAATAACACGCAAACTAACCTCAATTTGAATGATTTTTTTCCCCACAAGTAAAGAATGAATGTTTCTTATGGAAGTTCAATTTTCACAAGAATTATACTTTTCTATCCATGTGGCACGTTAATGTATCAAGACTATTCAAGAGCGTTAGTAACATAAAGACGTGAACATGATGTGGCTGATGATTGGATTTGGTGAGTGGTTCCACTATATGTATCAATCCACTAGTAAAGAAATTATCTAAATTGATCTAGCATTTCATTAATGGAATGGAACTAGACCTGTTCAAGGGCTTGAGGGGCTGCCCGATCCGCCCAAGTTCTTGAACAATTATTCAGGCTTGGGTAGCCCCTTTCAAAGAAAAGTCGGCCCGACCCATGCCCCGTTAGGTCCGCTGAAAAATGGGTTGGCCTGGGCCACCTTAAAAAGCCGAAGCTCGGCCCGGCCTCTACCTGAATATAAGTTATTAACTAATATGTTTTAAAATAGTTCGTGTTGTAGGTGAGATTTGATCATAGGATCCAATGCACACATTATGTGATGTTTGTCATTTAAGCTACTTTTATTTTTTGCACAATAAATGAATATATAAATATATACATAGAAACACACATTATGTCCAAAAATTTCATAAAAAATTTATTAAAGAATAAATAATTTTTGTTTTTATTTTTATTATTAAAATATTTATGATTGGTTTGATAGGTTGGGCTTGAGCCTATGTGTAGACTTGCATATATATGATGAGCTGGACTTGGGCTAAAGTTGTTCGGCCTGGCCCAACTCATGAACAGGTCTAAATGGAACATTACAATAGAGTAAGAATAGAAGTCCAAGGTTAACCCAAAAAAAAAAAAAAAAAAAAAAAGATTGCACGTGTTTCATCATTTTCTCTTTGGGCATAGACTGGAAGACACCTGAGAAGATTTCTTGGATTATGGTTGAAGGTATATCGAACCTATCTCCATTGTCTTAAGCTTGTTGAGGTCTTGAAGCTCCACCGTGTCGCTTGTTGAACTCATACTTGATTTGATGCTGAAGATGCTATGAATTCACTGAAACGAAGAGATTGTAGATTGAGGCTTGAGTTGGACTCTACCTCCGTAAGACAATAGTGTCCCGCTATTCATGCTCGCAGTTGATGACACTTGTCTCCAAGGATACAACAATCCCGAACTTACAACTATAGCACTTCAGAATGTAAGAACCATTAGACCAAATTGTTTATACTCCCTCACTAAACAATTATATAAATATAGAGAGAAAATAGGACTGTTTTCTTTTTAGAAATACAAAAGCCGAAATCAAGTGTCTTTCCTTTACGTAGGAGATATTTATAATGTGTGTGTGGCGACTATTCAATAAACGCACCACTTAATTGTATTGATTCACATACGAGGGTACATGATTTTTCAAGTATCAGTACACGTATCCAATGCATTCATGTACACAATGTTTTGTGTTGAAAGTTCAGCATGTCTTGAGGTTGATTAATGAACGAATTTGAAAGGGCAATTTAGATCATTCAGCAAATGAAGAGTCATCTTTTGGAGTTTCATCAGTAACCAAAGGTCAGAATTTATTATTTTTAATTTGAATTGTCTATAAATAGAGTTGTATCTCAGTTGTAAAATCAAGAGAGAAGAAAACTTGTTTAAGAGTTTAGAAAAAGATATTGTGTTCTCTTGTTCTTTCTTCCAAAATAAAGAAAAAGCACTCTGTTTTTATCAGTTTCATTAGAATATTTGAATTGTTGTAGAGTTTTTCGTGTTGTACTTGATGGAAAATCAATTTCATGAAAGAATAAAATCAGTTCGATATGGAGATTCAACTGTTGTGATAGTCTGGTAGAATATGTGCTGGCTTTTTGCCTTTTTTTGATGACTTTCTTGGTATTGATTCTCATTGTGCTGAGGGTGATCATTTATTGCTTCTCTCCTCTTAAGACACAAACACACACCCTCACTGTCATATATGCTTATAAATTGTTGAAAAGTTTCTGGGAATTTATTGCAAGTTTCATTTCTTTTACCAGATGAACTGGAAAAGCAAAGTCACTGTGATCTTAGAATAGCAAACAAGACTGAGCACCATGTTGCCTTTAAGGTACTTTATGTTCTCGACTAATTTTCTGTCTGTTGTTTGATATTTCTGTATTGATGGAATGAGCATCCATTTTGTTGACTAGGTCAAAACTACATCTCCAAAGAAGTACTTTGTACGACCAAATACTGGTGTTATTCAACCTTGGGATGCATGCACAGTGACAGGTGTGGTTATGTCCCATTTATTTCTATTTATTGCAATCCGAATGTATGTTCTTGTTTTATACATTATTTATGCTTGCTGATTCTTATTTTGAAACATGCTTTGCATAATAATGAAGTCACTCTTCAAGCCCAGCGGGAATATCCTCCTGACATGCACTGCAAGGATAAGTTTCTCCTTCAAAGTGCAGTAGTGCCTCCTAATACTGATGTAGATGAGCTTCCGCAAGATACTGTAAGATTCTTTGAGGGGAATTTCGTATTGCTTATTTTACTTTTATATCAGCTAGTTAATTGTGTATAATCTGATTTGCATAGTTCAATAAGGACAGTGGCAAAGTGATAGATGAGTGCAAGCTTAAGGTTATTTATACAACTCCTTCGGGTAATGAGAATTCAGAAGATGAAACTACTTTAAAAGCTTCCAGAGAAATCTTTGATGCTAACATTGTGAGTTTTCCTTCCCTTTGGCTTTAGTTAAAGTTTTTTATGCTTAGTTGGTTTTAATTGTGTAATGTATCATTTCCTTCTGTTCCTTGATGAGTTGAGCAGTTTAGTCCTCTATGACATTTCCTCTTGATATGGTTCTTTTCTTTCTGTTTTCTGCCATGTTTTTATTGGGAAAATGTAGTTTAGTTTTATCTTTTCAAGTTCTATTTTTATTGCCAGATGCCATAGGCAGATGCTGAATTTTTTATTCACCAAACCATATATCTGCAGTTTAGGTTGCATGTAGCATACTTTCAGCATTCCATAATTCTTTGTGATTTCATAGGTTTCCTAGTTTTTTTTTTTTTTTCCCTTTTCTTTTGAAAAAGTTAGATAGCCAACTTGGTCTGTTCCCATGCTACCACCATGATCAGTATTCAGCGAATCATTTTTTGAACATTTAAATTTGAGAATTCCTACCAATCATTTCAATGCATTTTTATTTTTTGTTATGCTTCTGAAAATGAGGCATCTTTCGTGCTTACTAATTTTTCAATTAATCTCAAGGGCAACTTGTGATATACTGATAAGATTGTCAAAACTATACGAAATGGGTGATGTTGATGAAGTTTTCAAGAGCTAACATTTGTTATCTTTCGGTAGAGGTTTTACAAGCATTGTTGGTGTCAAAGACTTTGTTAAAATATTGAAACACATTTCTGATGGATGGTAAAATTTACAGATAAAGAAACAAATAACTTTTATCCGTACATGTTGAACAGTTTATTTAAAGGGCAAAATAAATATGGAATAATAGTTTTGCTGCAAAGGTCAGTTCTTTCAAAATAGGAGAGTGCTTTCCTACTTTTCTTCGCTTTTTCTGCAATGTCATTGAATATCTCTTGTTTGAACATAAAATGGACAATTCCCAATGCATGGGCTATCTTTCCTTCGCACTTTCACACTCTACTTTGGTCTGCATCAGTGGCAGTAATTTGATTAGAATGTAAATGCTAGATAATGTGATACATGTATATGTATGTGTGTGTGTATTTATCAAAATAAAAAGAAAGTTAAGGCCTGATGGGGACTCTTACGAGACGTATCATTATGAGATCAAAATTATACCTAATGCATTGTTTTGGACTCCCTTTTGTTTTCTATGCTTACTGTTGATGCATGGGCTTGAACATGCTAGGCTATATATTTGAAATCATAGTCAATGAGTCATGCGTTGCTGTTTGTTTCTGTTTCACGTTCTTCATCAAGTTTATGTAGTGATAGATTAGTGTCAGTCTTAAATTTTATCATTAGTGGCTAATGGATGAATTTGGTTAAGGTATATAAATTTTTGTGAGATGATCGTCCAACAACTAAGTAATAATCATGAAAGTAGAACAAGAAGAAAAAAGAAAGAAACAACAATAAAAAAATAAAAATAAAAATAAAGAAAAGAAAAGAAAAGAAAAGAACTGTGATTTGCCTTAGTTTGTACAAGAAATATGTTTGATTTATTATATTAATAATAATTTCTCCATGTTTTTGAGGAGTAGCATCAATTGACACAAAGATTAAGGAAAGGTGGTTGTAGTGGTTTGGTCACCTGCAATGACGGCCTACAAATGCCCTCCACTAGAAAACTTGACTCAATAGAAACTAAAGAAATTGACGAGGTAGGGGTAGACCGAAGTTAACTTGGGATGCATTAATTAAGGGAATTGATAGTTTGGAAAGCTCACCATCGATTGCATTAAATCGAACATAATAGAAGAGATTGATCTATGTAGCCGACCGCAATTAATTTGAGACTGAGGCTTTGTTGTATGTTGAGTTGCTTGTGCTTGATTAATCCCGTCACCCATCCACTTTCAAGATAATGTTTAAAAAAATTTAATGGTACTGAGAATTAGTTAAATTGAGGGATATATTATTGCTCCTTTGTTTCATCATTCAGTTAAGTATGGCGATCGAATGGATAGAAAGAGGGGGTTGCTCGGGAGATTTTATTAATAGAATCACGAACCAATTATGATATACAACTCAAGAGAGAGGATCCCTACCCAAAGAAGGAGTACTATCCCTCTGAATTTAAACATTACAATAGCATTTATAATGTTTATTGGCAATGACGGTTTATATAAGTCTGGTCGTGCAGGGTTCTCAATTTATTGAATAAACATTATAGATGCGTTAACTTGTACAAAGCTTTGTGGAGTTATTCAAGGAACATGTGGATTTTTTCTACAGCAATATCTTTCAGATAATATCTATGTAAAGTTTCTCCTTGTATTTATTTCGTTTTTTCTTGCAGATGCGTACAGTGCAACACTTGAAGGAAGAAAGAGATGCAGCTTTTGAAGAAACTCGGCAGTTGCAAAGGGAGCTGGTACGCATAGACCACTTTTCTTCTTTTTCTTTGTTCTCTACTATCGTCTCTTTCAATTTCACCTGATAATTCTGTTATGGACAAATACTATACTGCCTCGGGTCATTAATCTTGCAAAGATACAGTGCTGCCTCACTACATTAACATATTTTAATCTTTGAAAGTCCAAATGGCGCATCTGCGGCTGAAAAATCTGCATATTCATTACTTGAATAAATCGCACCATTGATCATCTTGCTAACAAATAACAATTAATATCAAGATAACTTTCGTTGTCTTGAAGCAAAAAATGTAAAATGAATTGATGTGACTTTAATTTCTTTCCATCGTTCAGGATTTGCTGAGAAGAAGAAGAAATCGGAATAGCGATCAAGGTTTTTCCTTGGCGTTTGCCGCATTTGTGGGTCTCATTGGTATCATGTTAGGCTTTCTACTAAACCTCATGTTCTCCGCGCCACCTGCCGAATAACCACAATGTGAGATTCTTCTTGTGCATGCAGTGTAACTTTGCACAGAAAATTTCTTTACTGCAGTCTGTTCATGTATGTCCTTTGCATTGCCAAGCCATATACATGTCATTAGTTCTCTCTGGACATTAGAAATGTCCGTTTGTATATTTTTGATCATTGGCGTACCACACGAATGTGCTTCATGTTGTTGTCTCTGATTTCTTCAATTGTATAAATGAATTTTGAGCCTCCTGTTGTGAATGTTTTTGAATTGCAATATCAGCTTTTTTAATGTGAGTTAGCAACCAGTGATATGTTCTTTTTTTTTAATGTCCTCGTCAATGTGACCATATAAGAATCTAGTTATGCTGCTTGTAGAGGTTTTACCCGGTATGAGATATCTAATTTTTAGAGGTACCCTAGATGCTGTGGGAGTAAAGGGGGTGTATTCAATCTAACAAATCAATGGATTCTTTTAAGTGATGGATTTTCATGGATTTCATAGATTTTGGAGTTATTCAAAATCTATCCAAATCTCATGGGTAGAGGTGGGATTTGGTTTTTGAATAAAAATCCATCACAATCCATTAAAATCCATCAAAATCCTAATGTGTTTAAAAATTGAATACACTTAGATTTTTTTGAATTCCATTAAAATCCATCCAAATTATAATTGAATACCCCTCGACTTTTCAAAAGTCCATTAAAATCCTTTGAAATCTGTTAGTTTCTGAATGGAATAAGTTTATTGTATATTCATCTTGTGTACAAGGACGTCTATATATACACGTACAAGGCATAGAATACAAAAGGAAAGTGCAATCACAAATGGAAACTATTAATTACACGAGATACTATTTTCCTTAACTGTTGAATATATTATTGAGTTGCCATAATTGGTAGTTTCCTTAACTAACCAGTTTCCTTAACTAACCAGTTTCCTTAACACCCTCCCTCAAACTCAAGATGGATTTGTAGAAATCAACTTGAGTTTGTCAACCAAGGCATGAAAGCGACCCGGAAGATGAGCTTTAGTAAAAATATCAGCCGTCTGATTGGAGGAGGAAACAGAGGAAAGCTGAAGAGTGCCCCGAACCAGATGCTGGCGGATGAAGTGACAATCATTCTCAATATGTTTTGTTCTCTCATGAAAAACATCATTGTGTGCAATTTGGATCGCACTTTGATTGTCACAATGCAGGATGGTAGCAGAATTATGTTGAACCCCCATATCTTCAAGTAACCATCGAAGCCAAAGTAATTCAGAGGTGGCATCAGCAAGAGCCCGATACTCAGATTCGGTGCTAGAGCGGGATGTTACTGTTTGTTTCTTGCTTCGCCAGGATATTAACGAGTTGCCCAAGAAGAAAGTAACCAGTGGTGGAACACCGGTCGGTAGGATCACCCGCCCAATCTGCATCTAAGTAACCCGATAATACCAATGGAGAGTCGTCAGAGAAGTGGAGTCCATGAAATAAAGTACCTTTCACATATCGAAGGATGCGAAGAACAGCAGTGAAGTGAGCAGTATGAGGGGCTAACATGAACTGAATGACAACATGCACTGCGTAAGCAATGTCCGAACGACTAACAGTAAGATAAACCAAACTCCCAACAAGTTGCCGATATAAGGTAGGATCTGAAAGAAGTGTACCATCTGACGGAGTCAGCTTGACATTTGTGTCTAATGGGGTGGATGCAATATTAGTATCCGTGATGACAGAACGAGATAACAAATCAGAGGCATATTTTGCTTGAGAAAGATAATACCCATCAGAAGTAGAATTGACTTCAAGACCGAGAAAATAGCTCAAATTACCCAAGTCTTTCATCTCAAAGTGGCTTTTGAGATATTGTTGTAAGTCAGAAATCCCAGTTGAGTCATCCCCGGTGATGATCATGTCATCGACATAAAGGAGGAGCAGAACCATGCCTCTGTCCGTTCGTCGTGTAAAACAATGCGGAATCATGAGGATTTGACTGAAAGCCGAACTGTGTGATAATGGAACTGAATTTGGCAAACCATGCACGAGGAGCCTGTTTAAGCCCATATAATGGGCGACGGAGAAGGCAAACTTGTCTTGGAGGATGAGAATAGCCAGGAGGTGGAGACATGTAAACCTCTTATGCAAGATCACCGTTCAGAAACGCATTTTTAACATCCATTTGAAACAAAGGCCAATGACGAACAACTGCTACAACAAGTAAACTTCGAACAGAGGTTAGGCGAGCGACAGGGGCAAACGTTTCTTCATAGTCAATGCCATATTCTTGTGTGTAACCTTTAGCAACCAGACGAGCCTTATACCGCTCAATAGAGCCATCAGAGCGAGTTTTGATTTTGTAAATCCACTTGCATCCAATCGGAGTTTTGTCAGAGGGTAGCTCCACTAAGTCCCAAGTATGAGTCTTCTCTAGTGCACTCAGTTCTTCTGTCATTGCTTGCTGCCATAAGTGGTCAGAACTAGCCTCTCGATAGGAGGAGGGCTCATGTAAAGAAGAAATGACAGAAAAACAACGATAATCCTGGAGGTAAGGAGGAGGTTCAGATACCCGTGTAGACCGGCGAGGTGGGACAGGTGCAGGAACAGGAGAATCAGAGGGGGCAGATTCTTCTATGACGGGTGCGGGAACAGTAGCACGATCATTGAGCTCATCTGACATACCTGTAGTAGGAGATGGAAAAAGCTCGATAGAGGGGTTAGTGAAAAGTGGTTGAGGACATGATAGCGAACCGTCGAATTTGGATAGGGTAGAGAACATTGTATTTTCCCAAAAAGTGACATGGGTGGAGATGCGTAGTCTCTTAGAAAGAGGATCCCAACACCTATATCCCTTATGTTATGTGCCATACCCGAGGAAACAACATAGATGAGCACGCGGTTCAAGCTTAGTATGTTCAGGGGGGTTAAGAAGAACGAAACATGCACAACCAAATACCCAAAGATGAGAATAATTCGGTAGTGTACCATACAATCGTTTAAAAGGAGACGTTCTGTAAAACTAGTGTAGGAAGGCGATTAATGGTAAAAACACAATTCAAAACAGCTTCACCCCAAAACTTTTCAGGACAGGACATAGAGAGAAGTTGGGCTATGACAGAATCTAAGATATGTCGATGTTTTCTTTCAGCTCGACCATTTTGTTGAGAGGTATACGGGTAGGAACGTTGAACAATGGTGCCTTATTGTTTAAGAAACTGAAGAAGCATAGAATCACGGTATTCTAAAGCATTGTCAGTACGAAGAATTTTGATTGAACAGACAAATTGAGTTTTGATCATATTAGCAAACTCAATATATGTTTGAGATATTTCAGATCTATGCTTTAGAAAATATATCCAAGTGAATCTGGAATAGTCATCAATGAACAGTACAAAGTATCGATAACCATTCACAGTGAAAGTAGGTGCAGGACCCCAGACATCAGAATGAACTAACCCAAACGGAGTATTATTGATGGACTCGTTAAGACTGAAGGAAGAAGCATGTTGTTTTGCTAATTGACAGTGCACACAATTAAAAGACTCAAATTTATAAATACCCAAAGAACCACTGGAAACAAGAGTACAGAGTTTACTGGCTGATGTATGACCAAGACGAAGGTGCCACTGATAGATTGAGGGGGTAGAAACTGCTGCAGAAATTTGTGTGATGGCAGGTATGTGAAGTGACGTGAGCTCAAATAATCGTCCGACTTTGATCCCCGTTCCCAGAATCTGACCCGTCTGAATGTCCTGTACCTGACAACCAGTGGGAGAAAATAAAACAGTCAAGCCTTGATCACATAATTGACCAACAGAAATTAAGTTCAGAGTGAGGTTGGGGACGCAATGGGTTTCTGGGAGATTCAAACTATGGTTGGACACGGTTCCTGAGTGGATAACAGACATGGAGCTACCATTTGCAGTTTGAATTCTCAAAGAATGTAGGGAAGGACTATTGTTAGACAATAGAGATAGATTTGGTATCATATAATTATAACACCTAGAATCAAAGAACCATTGGTTACCTGATGTCACAGATAGGGCAGTGGGTTGGGTAGGTATCACCTATTTGATGATTGCTTCCACGTCACTCATAGAGAACATCGGAGAGGGAGGTGGCCCATCAGAGACAACAATAGCAATAGAAGAATCGGTGTGAGAGACAGATGCAGACTTAGGTGTGCCTTTGGGATGAGCACGTTTATTTGGGCAGCGCGGCACAATGTGACCGCGTTCATGACAGTATCGGCACTCAATTGTGGGACAGTTGCCAAATGAATGTCCCGTTTTCTTGCAGTTCTTACAAGGGTAGGACGCAGATTTAGGCCATGATTGAGTGGTGGCGAGGGCCATTTCCGATGAAGAGGTAGAGTTGACCAAGCCAAGCTGAGTTTCCTCAAACAAAATTTCTTTAACAGCTGCGTCAAGAGAAGGTAGTGGATCGCGGTGCAGGAGGGCCGCACGGACTGATTTATATTCAGGGCGAAAAGCCATGAGAACTTGGATGAGATGAAGGTGGTCTTTGCTTGTAACGACCCAAATTCTCCACGACCCAACTTATGAGTATTTTGGTAATTTCATGATAAAAATATGTTGGGTGTTTGGTGTGGAAATACAATTCTAAACGTGTCAAATTAAATATGAGTTAGGGAGTAAGTAAAGTTTTATTTTAAATAATAAAGCCCAATTGAGATTATGACCCAAAAGGGCATTTTAGACAAGTTGTAAATAATCATAACCCTAATCCCTAACCCTAATGTTATTTAAGCAAATCAAAGAAAACCCTAGCCTCAATCTTGTTAAACACCCACGTAGAGAGGAGGAGAGCAAGAGGAGGGTTCAAGTTCAAGAGAGGTACAACCTCACTTCCCTCCTTAATTTCTTTATTGTTTATTAAAGATTTTGAGACCAAAGGGTCGATGGCATCGACAACGGCAATCATACGAGAAAAATAGAGAAGAAAAGAAGAAAGGAAATATTTGATCTATGTTAGAATGAGATTTTGGAAAGGATTTTGAGTCAAAGACTCCATTGAAGGCATGGTGAGATTCTAATACTCTCTAGATTTATGGTCTTAGTGTTGGTATTGGCAATGAGAGTTGATAATTTTCAAAGTTTGTTCAATATTTCTTAGATCTAGTCTTGAAATGGGTTATACAAATTTTTTAAGCTTTATGATAACGAGTATTATGGATGAATCAATCTTGTTTTCCATAGTTTGATGGTACATGAAAGGGTTTTCCGCATTACCGAGCTCCGTTGGTTCTTTTAGCTTACCCCACTTACATCTCAGGTATCCACGACAGCGCTAGGTTAAGGCAAGGGAGAGACGAGCTTGAAGTCTCTTCTTGATGTGAGCCTTTGTTGATATATATAAATCATGTATATTCGATTTTGAAACTATTAAACTTGGGTTGTAATTAAAATAAGTCTTTAGGTAGTTTGAAACCTACTTACCTTTAGTTGATCCACTTGGGAGTTTTAATAGTTTAACTCAATACGAACCCATTTATATTCATAGATATTCTTGTGAACTTAAATCTATTGGCTTAAGGATATCTTTTTGTATTTATTCTGCAATTATTATCCTTTGTTTAACCAATGTACTTTCCGCAGGTTTATTTGTTTAGGCGTGCCAGACCGTTATTTGGGTCTGGTTCGGGTATCGGGTCCAAGTGGCAGTTTGGCCGGGCGACCCGACTCTAGGTCGGGGGTGGGTCTTCACAGTTGGTATCAGAGCCTAGGGATTAGAACCTAGGGAAATGTTAGGTTAGGGAAACCTAAGATGTAGGGCCTTTAAGTTTAAAGGTCAAGTTAAGTCGAACAAATCAGTGGTATGGGACATTGGTTCAAAGTCGACTTAACACGCAATAATGATAAATCCTAGGATAGGATGGGACAAAATAAATTTGAAAAAGATTTAATGTGATGATTATTTGCTACTTTGTATATATAAATATATCGTTAGATATATAGGTAAATGTCTTTCCTTAAGACGTGAAATCTTGGTTCCACGAGTTGAAAATGACAATTAACGACACAAGAAAATCGAAGGGAAATCCGTAGAAGGTTCCACATGCGCTGCAAGGAAGTCTACAACGCTTTGCTGCAAGAATGGTTCTGATAGAACGACTAAACTTAGAGTGAAAATTGTATGGCGAGATGTGCCTATACTTAACTATTGAGTGGCAAATAAAGATTTAAGCAAGAATCGATAGACTTGAAAGGACAATGAGAAGCCACGCTAAATACGCAAGATGGAATTGTGACGCGGTCACATTTCAGAGAAGTAACTCTGACGTTGAAAACTCTATTAGGATGATTAAAATTAATGATATCTTGTTGAAAACGGAAGTTAATGATCCTAGTAAGGATGCAAATGCATCTTTGGTTTCAAACAATGATAAGCAAGTTAGTCTGGCCAAGAGGCTGAACTTAATTCAAGATATAGATGTCAAGTATACTCTTAAAACCTCTAATGCTCGATTAAGAATGTGAATCATTGGTCTATAAATTCGATTTGAAGGTATTTACTATAGATCGAATTATGTTGTTTCAGGTGATCTATTTTTATCAAAAAATGAATTTTCAACTATATTGGACCATGATTTTTGTATTGATTTTCGAGTTGATGTTTGCCGCACTTTATTGAAGTTTTGATGAAAGGATTCAACGTGTCTTTACAAAATTTTGAAAAGGCAAACAAGTACAAAAAAAAAGAAATCATTTATTTTCCTTGGTGTTTAAATATATATATATATGCATATATATAAAATAAAAATAAAATAATGTGAATTGACTTGTACGCATTTCAAGGGTTTGACATCGTATTTTTAATCTTTACATAAAGAGTTTTACTGAATTTCAAAGTTTTGACTTGATGAAAATGCAAAGCATTGTTTGGATCTATGTTACCATTTTGTAGTGTTGGAATACAAATTTTCTCGTGGTCGTGATTTATATTTTGAAAGTATATTGATCAAATCGATTCGAAAGAGGTAATTACAATTTGCTTGAAATGCGAGAAAACTTTTAGATGATTCCATAAAAATAAGCTAGACTTAGCTTGAAAAATCGAAACTTAATACTTTGAAATGGACCTTGATTTGGATTTAACTTTTCGATTGATTGAATTATGGCATTCAAGTTTCGATCGAACTTGTGTAAAAGAAAAATAAAGCTAAGCTAGTTATCGATAGGTTGAATACTAAATATGAGGACCCAAATTGAGAGTTAGCTCGAAGCGTAAATGCATAATGTATGAAATGGCGAATGAGAAATTAAAGAATACATTGAAAACTACTCAATGAGAAAATCTAGTGAATACAAAATGTCAAATTAGTAAACTCAAAGATGGGTGAGTTACTAAAATTGAGAATCCAAAATCAAAGACTATTTCGGTGAAATAGTCCTGTGTGAAGATCGTGTTGCCAAGTAGAAAGATTTGTAGATGTTGTAAAGACTCAAGATCTGAGGTTAAAATGACACAAATTAAAGGTAACCATTGCAACAAAGAAATTATTATAATATAATCAGAAGCGAGTTAACTCATAAAGTTGGAAATACCAGGAATTGATAAATTGTATTCGAAATGAATGGAGAGTATGCAATAGCAGTACCATGACTGAATAATTAAAGGAAGCCCCAAACTAAACGGTATGTATGAGTCATATTAGTAAGTTTTAAAGAGCGTACGACGCAGTTAATTATATTATAATGAACTCGATGATAAGTGAATCATTAAAATCGGGGGTACACCAATAAAAAGAATATTTCTGATATGATTAGACGTGTGGATTCATAACTTTTGAGTCAAAAATGAAACCTAACCAGATTGGTAGGGAATTGTTGAATGAAAAATGAAGTTGAAGAGTAATCGAGGCAAATGATTGTTACATAACCTTAGTCAATAATGACTTGGTTCTTAAAATTGGGGATCCTAGAATAGGATCGACCCATAGAAAAACGAATGAGTAATTTGGTGATGAGAAGAATTGCGAACTCAAGAAAGACAATATGTATTGCGATAGTACCATATTCAAGAACAAAATTTGTAATCGAAATGGTGACGTCACGAAGAATCATGTTGATCACTTGTGGGAAGTAACTTGTGATCTTTTGATAAAAGTCAAAGATTACATTAAACATATAAACTACCAAACTAAATGGTTGAAAGGAAAGATGAAAGATCTGATCAGTGATAGGTCGACTATTAAAAGTGAGGATCCTAGGTTAGGATCGAACTCCAATAAGATTTATACTGTACAATACATACGAAACAATTAAGGATGGTGAGGAAATACCCTAAACTAGCAATGAAACATGAATATATGAGTAAAGATCAAATTTCTTAAATTTCACACTGTTAATAATTGTTGAACAAAATGTGTAGTTTACACTTGAAAACCTGAGGGCTTAGTATAAGTTTAAAAGTGAAAGCCTTAATTTGATGGCATAGAAGAATTTGAGGTTGCAACCCAGATGGGTAAGCAATAGGTTTGCAATTTGTTAAGTGTTAAGGATATCAACACATGGAGATAATGCTCGAATAATCAAGGTCGACACCGTAACAAGTGACAAAAGCATAAGTAAATTATGTGGTATAAAGGTTTGCCTAAGTATGAGGTCACTTTAAATTAATCCCATGAGAATTGATTAGTGCGAGGATGCAATACGATATATCTCCTAAAAATCAAGATATAGTGATAAGAGATCTTGGTATGAAATAAAAAAAAATGGTGATGCAATGGAGCGCATTCTGAAATCTACTTAGAAATAATAACGATGTTAAAAATATTCCACAAGATTTTAAAGGTGGAAGCTTGTTTACGTCAATTAACAGTTAAGTGTGACAGAGGAGTTACAAAGTGGATCATTAGTCAAAAGTTGACTTGAATTATGAACCTACAAGAATGAATGTCGATAAACATGTGATGCCAATAATATTAAGGTATTATTCTAGAAAGGAATACTATGTCTGCCTATTTGTAGCCTTCACAGATAAGCCGCAAAGACATGATGAGTCGTTCAATGAGATACGTAACCGAGATGTTGATAGAGATGGTGTGCTAGTGCTTATGTTATAGCAGACAATTATCCTTGTTTTTCCTACTACCAGTTGGTGGTATGGTGTTAATGCCAGATAGGCAGAGACATTCTTTGTCACAGATAAGCACCAGATCACATCTCAGTATAGTTCTAACTCTCTGTAAGTTGAGCGGCTTGAGCATATATTGCGATTTCAGTGAAGATTATAAAGGAATACCTTAAGAACACGTGACGACAGAAGAACTTGGCAAGTGGCTGAGTATAATGATGCTATTGAAACCTATAAGAGAGGCCTTATGAATTTCAGTCAGTGGGACGGAAATGAAAATGTTGAGATAGTAGAGTTAAGAGTAAGACTTTATTTTATGTGGGGTATAAGCAGAACGTGTAAGAGAGAATTGACACCAAATAAATAATGGGTCATTAGGGAAACCATTACGAATGGACCAGTCAAATTATAAGTGTACATTATTTTGACTTTCGAGGACAAAAATTCTTAAAATTGGGGATATTGTAACGACCCTAATTCTTCACGACCCAACTTATGGGTATTTTGGTAATTTCATGATAAAAATATGTTGGATTTTTGATGTGGAAATACAATTCTAAACTTGTCAAATTAAATATGAGTTAGGGAGTAAGTAAAGTTTTATTTTAAATAATAAAGCCCAATTGAGATTATGACCCAAAAGGGCATTTTAGACAAGTTGTAAATAATCATAACCCTAATCCCTAACCCTAATGTTATTTAAGCAAATCAAAGAAAACCCTGGCCTCAATCTTGTTAAACACCCACGTAGAGAGGAGGAGAGCAAGAGGAGGGTTCAAGTTCAAGAGAGGTACAACCTCACTTCCCTCCTTAATTTCTTTATTGTTTATTGAAGATTTTGAGACCAAAGGGTCGATGGCATCGACAGTGGCAATCATGCGAGGAAAATAGAGAAGAAAAGAAGAAAGGAAAGATTTGATCTATGTTAGAATGAGATTTTGGAAAGGATTTTGAGTCAAAGACTCCATTGAAGGCATGGTGAGATTCTAATACTCTCTAGATTTATGGTCTTAGTGTTGGTATTGGCAATGAGAGTTGATGATTTTCAAAGTTTGTTCAATATTTCTTAGATCTAGTATTGAAATGGGTTATACAAAATTTTTTAAGCTTTATGATAACGAGTATTATGGATGAATCAATCTTGTTTTCCATAGTTTGATGGTACATGAAAGGGTTTTCCGCATTACTGAGCTCCGTTGGTTCTTTTAGCTCACCCCACTTACATCTCAGATATCCACGATAACGCTAGGTTGAGGCAAGGGAGAGACGAGCTTGAAGTCTCTTCTTGATGTGAGCCTTTGTTGATATATATAAATCATGTATATTCGATTTTGAAATTATTAAACTTGGGTTGTAATTAAAATAAGTCTTTAGGTAGTTTGAAACCTACTTACCTTTAGTTGATCCACTTGGGAGTTTTAATAGTTTAACTCAATACGAACCCATTTATAGTTTCATAGATATTCTTGTGAACTTAAATCTATTGGCTTAAGGATATCTCTTTGTATTTATTCCGCAATTATTATCCTTTGTTTAGCCAATGTACTTTCCGCAGGTTTATTTGTTTAGGCGTGCCAGACCGTTATTTGGGTCTGGTTCAGGTATCGGGTCCAAGTGGCAGTTTGGGTCGGGCGACCCGACTCTAGGTCGGGGGCGGGTCGTCACATTGCTGATTTCTGACTGTTGCAACTGGTTCCATATTGGTTGAATGAGTGCTAAAAATTCATTGATAGATCGACCAAACTTCTTGTTTCAAACTGTTCAAGGTGGTGAACATTGATAATCGTGCCAAACCGATGTTTTGTATCTAAGGGCCAAAAAATCCCAAATTTCTTTAGCCGTCTCAAAATCAATAAACTGAATATGAATAGAGGGAGTAGATGTGTTACAGAACCAGGTGATGATCTGATGATTCTTACTGTCCCAATCGTCAAGTCGGTCATGAAACTGTGCTTGTGTCTCCGTGGCATCCTTTTCTGGTTTAGAATTGTCTCCTATAACGATTCTCCAAAGTTTTCGACCAATTAAAAAACTTTTAATTCGTTGGGACCAAAGTGAATAATTTGCCCCATCAAGAATCATGGAGATAGGCTGTGAAATTTCAAGTTTCTCCATTGAATAAGAAACTTCTCCGAGGTCGGAAGAGATGATGTAGAAGCCTTGGATGTAGCGGCAGGCGGGATCAGGAGGGATCGGGGAAGGAGCGGCAGACGCGGGAGCGGCAGGAATGGCAGGCGGAGGAATTCGGTGGCAGATCTAGTCAGTGGGCGGATTGTTGGTGCAGCGGCGGCCGGCGGGATCAGGAGGGATCGGTGAGGGAGCGAGCGGTTCAGATCGTGCATGAGACGGGCTGTGGTTCAGGTGCAGGGGCGGATCGGGTAGAGGAGATGCGTGGTCGACGAATCGACGCGGTGGAGCGGCAGAGCGGATCGTCACGGGCGGTGGTTCAGGTGCAGCGGCGGATCCGGTGATCTGGATGGCGCGCAGGTGCAGGAGACGTGGAGTGCCGACGGCGGCGATCAGATTTGAGCGGCGACGACGACGAGCAGATTTGAGCGGCGACTGCGGCAAGCAGATCGGAGAGGCGGCAGCGGTGTGTCGCAACGGCAGAACAGAGGCGATTGGTGTACCGGTGGCGAGTTAGGCCAACAGAGCGATCAGACTGGCGGTGGTGGCTGTCGCTGGTGTATCGGGGCGTGACAGACAGTGTTGTGTTTCACACAACCAAGGTGGACAGAGTTGTGTCTTGCACAACCAGAGAAACCCACAAGATGGGCTCTAATACCATGTTAGTTTCTGAATGGAATAAGTTTATTATATATTCATCTTGTGTACAAGGACGTCTATATATACACGTACAAGGCATAGAATACAAAAGGAAAGTGCAATCACAAATGGAAACTATTAATTACACGAGATACTATTTTCCTTAACTGTTGAATATATTATTGAGTTGCCATAACTGGTAGTTTCCTTAACAAAATCCAAATTAAATACACCCTTATTTCCAAATCCTTCAAACTCTTTTAAAATACTTTCAAATCTTTCAATTAAATACACCCCCCTAAAAGAATAAGTGGATGAGTCTCTTAGTTAAGGGAGGAGAGGTTGGTGCCATCCCACCACAACTCAACAACTCACTCAGGCTTTAGTTAGAGGTGGAGTTATCTTTCGGGAGATAACTTGCAAGAAGTTGTGGACTAATTTTGTTTGGTTGCCCAGCTTTCCTGCAAGTTAAGGGAGGAGGGGTTGGTGCCATCCCACCACAACTCAACAACTCACTCAAGCCTTAGTTAGAGGTGGAGTTATCTTTTGGGAGATAACTTGCAAGAAGTTGGGGACTAATTTTGTTTGGTTGCCCAGCTTTCCTGCAAGTTATCTCCCAACTTACACCCTGGGGTGAGAGATATCTCTCACATCTAGGGGTGCACACGGATTGCACTAATCGGCGGATTCGGTTCAATTCGGACCACTTATCACTAATTGGATCAATTTTTTGATCCATTGGATTGGACTGGATTGAAAAATCACCAATCCGGCTGGACTGGATTGGATTACGGATCCTGCATTAAAAAATCGCGAATCCAATCCGTTTAGCACATCAACACACACATATATATATATATGATCGTATGTACTTTAGTACTTTAAAGAGCATCAACTTAAACTATTAACTCTAAATTATAACATCTAAAAGACTATGCTTGTTCTTTAACTCTTTTGTTATGCTTTTAACCTTTTTTTGTAGGTTGCATATACGTGCACTTTTTTTGTGCTTTTGTGAGGGTGTATGGTAAAGATTTGTAGATGACATATTTGTTTATGTAGGAACTTGTGTAGGAACTTGCATTTTGAAGGTCATTGTGATGACAAGTTTATAGGAAAACATGCTATATATAGATTTGTGAAATGTATGTTGTAAATTTGTCATTCATGAGATGTATAATTCTTGTGATTCATTTGATTAAGTCTAATTTCATGAATCTTTGGATAGAAAAACGTCAATCCGTGAAATTTGATCCAATCCGATCCGTATTTTGCAAATTGGATTGAGTTGGATTGATGAATTATTTGGACTGGATTGGACTGTATTTTTTCAATCCGCAATAATTGGATTGGATTACGGATTGACCCTAATTGGAATAGATCCAATCTGTGTGCACCCCTACTCACATCCCCCTATAGGGAGTTATCTCCCAGGAGTTGTGGACACAATTACCCCTCATTAATGGCCCTTTTATTACTCATCTCTCTTTTATTTAAATGTTATTTATGTCAATTCATATATTTTATTAATTAAAATTTTACAACTTCTCTGCAAGTTTAAAGTTGAAACAAACTTAAAAATATTAACTTCAAGGAAATAACTCTGAATTAACACTGTAAGTTAGCAAAAATATTAATGTTTGTGTGCACAAAAATTGAGTGCATATTCAAAAGTCAATAAGTGGAATCTCGATGTCAAAGGTAGGTTTTCTATTCATTAACATTTTACGAAGTTACTCAAAGAAAAAATAAAAATAAAACATTTTATGTCAATTATTTTTGGATTCTCCTAAGATGATGGATAGGTCATGAGATCAAAACGTGTCATTCAATGAAAAAATATCTTGGTTTTTTCCTAATCATGAAATTAGAGCGTCCATTATTTAAAAAAAAAATAAAAATTAAAAAATTAGAGTTAAAATAGTCAACCTAAAAAAGAACAAGTTTGTTCTAACGTTCTAAAACAATTTCAACTTGCCGTTTTGGCGGGAACTCTGCACGTGCCAATTCTCAAAAACTTCCACACGAGTCTCGTTCCCGCCTCTTCTCGCCCTCTCTATCTCCCCAAAAAGCATCTTCTCTCTCTCTCTCTCTCTCTCTGAAATCATCGAAACCTCTCCAATTCTGATCTCATTCACTCTATCAGTTAATCAATCTCTCCACTCCAAAACCCTAACTCAGACGATCTGTTCGCCATTTCCTTCACTAGATCCACAAACCCTAATTTCTTCAATCTTCACTCAGATCTGCGCCGTATGTCGCCGCCGCCGATCACAACGCCATGGTAGCATCTCATCTCATGGCGTCTTCGTCCGAGATCGAGATCGAGAGAGAGAAGGCTTGGCACGTCCTATCTGTGCTTCTGAGCATCGGACGGCCGGCATGCGCCGCGGAGGTCTCGGCGAGATGCGGTCTGTTCCGCGCCTCGGCGGAGTACGTGGAGTTCCTGTGCTCGATTCCGGAGTCTCCGATTTGCTTGGCTGGGGACCGCCTCGTGCGGTCTCTCTGGCGGCCTTTTTGGCCGTTGGAGAGTTTGCGAGGAGGTCGATTTCTTGTTGCGTTCTGCCGCGGTGTGGGCTTCGTGTTTTGGGGTTGGGGCTGGGGCCGAAGAAGATTTGGGATGATGTGGTTAGGACTTATTATAGGAAGAGGAAGGGGGTGAGGGTTGGCGTGGCGAGTGTGTTTCCGGTGGCGAAGAGGAGGTTGCTTTTGCATTCTGAAACAGGTAATTGTCGCAAATTGCTTAAGAAGGATTTAAAGGATTTGAAAGTGTGCCATCAAATGCACTAAATCGAGTAGAATGGCAAAATTTGACCCAGTAGCTGACCCCAACTAATTTGGAATTCAAGCTTTGCTGTTTTTTGTTTTGTTTTGTTTTGTTTTGTCGCGAATTGCGTAATTTCTTTTATTGGTTTGCGAGTTCTTAAGAAGGATTTAAAGGATTTGGAAATCAAGCCATCAAGTGCATTAAATCGAGTAGAATAGAAGAGTTCAATCCATGTTGCCGACACTAACTAATTTGGAATTGAAGACTTATTTTGTTTGGTTTTGTGGTTGCTAATGGAAATGAGCTGATAACAGGTGAAGGAAATCAGATTATGTCCATTTCGATGCCCAGTTTGCCGAGCGATTCGTTTGAGGTATTTCATGAACTATGTGCTTGAGCTGATTTTCTTAATTTTGAGAACTGATCTATAGTTAGTCTAAACTAGAATTTACAAATACATGACATTTTGATTCCATTTCTGTTATGCTTGCAATACTTTAATTATTCATGCAGAGGCCTGAATAATCTAAAGCTTCAATTGCAGATTTTGAGGTATAGAAATAAGGGACTTTCAATATGAGTTAGGGAAGAAACCTATAGGAGTTGGACTGTGCTTATGCACTTTGTGAATTGGATTCTCATGATTGTTTCTGGAAAGGGTTTCAATAAGTTATGGATCACAATTTACTTTATGTTTTATGAGTTTTCATTGGTTTTACAACTGTAACTGTGAGGGTGACAATACCCAAGGAAGTTTTAGTGCATTTAATGTTGCATGCTTCGCTTTATTTGGTTAGAATTCTATAAGAGACTCTTTTACAAAACAACAAAAACAACAAACTCTCGATCCCAAATTAGTTGGGGTCGGCTGTTGGAACAATTATACTATATGCATATCACTGAACTATAATATATATCATATGTGAATTCAATTACAAAGAACTAAATTAAATCATACCAGAGGCTTGCACTCAATAGCAATGTCCTAAGACGAATTTTCCTCCAATTCGGTGTATGAATGCTTCAAGAGGTTCGTCTCCAGGATACAACTGGATTGATCTTTGATTACACACCAATCAAAGAACCTTTCTTGTGCAACAGTAAAGCTTCTCTCAACTAAAAACTTTTTTATGTTTTTTATCTCTTTCTTCTCGTATTTTTCTTCTTGTTTTACAAACTATATATAGACAAATAATGTGTCTGTTCACATACAACCGTTACAATTGTTCACATAATAAGTAATTATGAAATTACTTAATTTACGACCGTTACAACTGTACACAACCGTTACAATTGTTCACATAATAAGTAATTATGAAATTACTTAACAAAAAATTTATTTGGGAATTAGCTAAGTTATTTTAACATTAGCCCCAAGGCCTAAGGCCTAATCAAGTATTTAATATATATTAATTAATGGGAAATACCCATGGTCTTTGCCTCCAACCCATATTCACTTAACTAAGACTTGTAAGTGAAAGATATCTTATAAGGAAAGAAACAAAATTGTTTCTTTCCCATGTGGGACTAATATTGGGTACAATACAAACTCACATATATTTCAACAATACCCCACATTTGTATTGTATCCATCTGAAACCATGACCAAGTTTACTTTGCCAATTCACAAACACAAATTAAAAAAAATATCATTATTACTTCAAAATAGTTGAGAGAGATTATCATGTCATGTTACTCAGGAAAGTGTCGTATAGACTTGAACTTACCCTAGTAAGATCATATCGAGTTTACTTCGCGACGCAGTGATGTATGTATCTTGAACTGTTCACTTTTTGTAGTAAACTAAGACAATATGTCTCACTTATGACATGATTACTGATGCACGTTATTCTTTGTTGTTCATTTTGGTCCTGAACATATCTTGGATTCATGATAGCTTTAGAGAATTTAGCCTATTCATTCTCATAAATGCGACCCCACATTTACTATCATATAGGTGACTTATCTTTAATCATTAAATGCGTATTGCATACCCTAAACTTCTTATCAACACACTTACTTCATCATAGGAACAGTAATTGTGTGTCCCTGTTTGTTAAGTCAGTCTAACCAGTTTGCCTATTGAACCTAGACCATGGGATCTCCAATCGCCTAGGTTAGGTTTCCGCTGGACTTGACTTACTCTATAGGCTTTAAGCCCATTCCCTCGATAATATCTTCACTTGATCTCTTGGTAAGCCTTTAGTCAAAGGATCTCGCAATGTTTTCCTTAGACTTAACATAATCAATACTAATTACTCCACTTGTGAGTAATTGTCTTATAGTATTGTGTCGGCGCCTTATATGTCTCGACTTACCATTATATATATTGTTCTTAGCTCTTGCTTGTGCTGCCATACTATCACAATGTATACATATTGCTGTGACTAGTTTTGGCCAGCAAGGAATATCTTCTAGGAAATTTCTTAGCCATTCAGCTTCTTCAGCTGCCTTATCAAGAGCTATGAATTCATATTCCATAGTGGAACGTGCTATACACGTTTGTTTTGTTGATTTCCAAGAAATCGCTGCTCCACCTAAAGTGAATATATATCCACTTGTTGATTTGGTTTCTGTATTATCAGAAATCCAATTTGCATCACTATACCCTTCAAGTACAGGTGGATATTTTGTATAATAAAGTCCATAATTTAAGGTATATTTAAGATACCTTAGAACTCTTATTAATGTTGTCCAATGAGCATCATTAGGATTACTTGTGTATCTACTCAGCCTGCTTACTGCATAAGCTATGTCAGGTCTAGTAGAATTCATCAAGTACATCAAGCTTCCAATTACTTGAGAATATTCCAATTGATAAACTGCTTCTTCATTATTCTTCTTAAGATGACAATTAGCATCAAAAGGAGTTGGAGCAGGTTTACAATCGAATTGATTGAATTTTTTTAAGATTTTCTCAACATAATGAGATTGTGTGAGGATATAACCTTCGTTATTCCTTTTGATTTGAATTCCTAGAATTACATCAGCTAGACCTAAGTCTTTCATGTCAAAACTAGAATTCAACATCTTTTTGGTTGACATTATAGCATCTCTACTTGTGCTCATAATCAACATGTCATCAACATATAAACATACTATGACGCAAAAGTTTTTCATTTCTTTAATGTACACACATTTGTCACATTCATTTATTTTGAAACTATTTGCTAGCATAGTATGATCAAATTTTTCATGCCATTGTTTTGGAGCTTGTTTGAGTCCATATAATGACTTAACAAGTCTACAAACTTTATTCTCTTGGCCTTTGAATATGAACCCTTCAGGTTGGTCCATATAGATTTCTTCTTCTAACTCTCCATTTAGAAATGCTGTTTTAACGTCCATTTGATGTATTTCCATATTGTATAATGCAGCCATGGCAATCAACATTCTAATGGAAGTTATTATCGAAACAGGAGAATAGGTGTCGAAGTAATCTACACCTTCTTTTTGTCTATAACCTTTTGCAACCAATCGTGCTTTGTATTTATCAATAGTACCGTCAGCTTTAAGCTTTCTTTTGAATATCCATTTATATCCAATTGGTTTGATTCCGGATGGTAAATCAACCAATTCCCATGTATTATTATGTAAAATGGATTCAACTTCACTATTGATTGCTTCCATCCATAAAGACGCTTCCGGCGAAGACATAGCCTCCCTATAAGTCTGAGGTTCATTTTCAGTTAACAGACTTATAAAATCAGGTCCAAAATTCTTTGGAACCTTAATTCTTTTTCCCCTTCTAGGTTCCAATTCTTGTTCTTGAACCCTTGAAGTGGATGGTTCTTCTAGACTCTCTTCAGCCGTCCTTTTTCGTGATGAACCATTTTGTTTTTCCTTAAAAGGAAATATATGCTCAAAAAATGTAGCATCCGCAGATTCTATGATAGTATTATCACTGATATCTGAAATATGTGATTTAACTACTAAGAATCTATATGCTGCACTATTCTTAGCAAAACCGATGAACACACAATCTACGGTTTTAGGTCCTAATTTAGTCCTTTTTGGTAAAGGAATTTGAACCTTTGCTAAGCAACCCCACACTTTTAAAGTTTTGTAAGTGGGTTTTCTCTTTCTCCAAATCTCATATGGAGACTTATCGATTTCTTGAACGGAACTCTATTCAAGATATGATTTGTGATCAAGTAATGCTTCACCCCACAAGTTTTGAGGAAGCCCATAATCATTCAACATAGAATTAATCATATTCTTGAGAGTTCTATTTTTCTCTCTCGCCACACCATTTTGTTGAGGTGTATATGGCGCAGTGGTCGATGAATAATTCCATTTGTATTACAAAATTCGTAAATTCAATGGAATCATATTCTCCACCTCGATCAGTTCTTAATATTTTTATCTTTTTGTCAAGTTGATTTTCAACTTCTGCCTTATATATTTTAAATATATCAAAGGCCTCGCTTTTATTCTTGATCAAAAAGACATGACAATATTTACTACAATTAGCTATTGTATGTAAATCAGTGATAATATTAATAAAACACATCAATAATTCGTCTTAGATTGTTGGAACAATTATACTATATGCATATCACTGAACTATAATATATATCATATGTGAATTCAATTACAAAGAACTAAATTAAATCATACCAGATGCTTGCACTCAATAGCAATGTCCTAAGACGAATTTTCCTCCAATTCGGTGTATGAATGCTTCAAGAGGTTCGTCTCAGGATACAACTGGATTGATCTTTGATTACACACCAATCAAAGAACCTTTCTTGTGCAACAGTAAAGCTTCTCTCAACTAAAAACTTTTTTATGTTTTTTATCTCTTTCTTCTCGTATTTTTCTTCTTGTTTTACAAACTATATATAGACAAATAATGTGTCTGTTCACATACAACCGTTACAATTGTTCACATAATAAGTAATTATGAAATTATTTAATTTACGACCGTTACAACTGTACACAACCGTTACAATTGTTCACATAATAAGTAATTATGAAATTACTTAATTTACGACCGTTACAACTGTACACAACCGTTACAATTGTTCACATAATAAGTAATTATGAAATTACTTAACAAAAAATTTATGTTGTGAATTAGCTAAGTTATTTTAACATTAGCCCCAAGGCCTAAGGCCTAATCAAGTATTTAATATATATTAATTAATGGATCAACTCATATTCACTTAACTAAGACTTGTAAGTGAAAGATATCTTATAAGGAAAGAAACAAAATTGCTCGACTAATATTTACATATATTTCAACATCCCATAACATGGATCAAACTCTTGAGTGCTCGATTTAGTATTTTTAAGAGGATTTTTTTTTTTTTTTTTTTTTTTTTTTTTTTGTATTTGAGACTCATTTACATTTTTTTAGCTGTGTTTATAGTGCAGTAGTATTCATGGATTCTGTACATTTTACTTCTGATGCCATTTCATACATAATCAATGCACTTCTGATGAAGGATTTTTAATTTTACAAATTATGCAGGCAGATGATCATATTTTTAATGACTTAATAAGAAAAATGAATCGTTTGACGGGTCAAATACCAGTATTGGAATTTGGCTGTAGAATTTTCAATCAAAAGATACCAATAAGAGGAGTATGTGGTGATAATATTTACTTTCCAAGTGAAGCATTGTGCAAGATTGAAGAAGTAAAAAATGATTCTGAAGAAGAGGCAACTACAAATGTTTGTGGAAGGATTGAAGAATCTGTATATCCACAGGTGCGGAATCAGAATTTGTTAGGCATCGAGCTAGACCAAAACTTTCCAAAAAGTAATGTTTTGGAATATCAGGAGCCTGCGCCTTTCCTAGGTATGGTTGAGAGTGTGCCATTTCAGCAGGAAAGTCAAATAGATTGGATACAGATTGACTCTTCACCACAGGGGGCTAATTGTCGCATAGATAATGATTTCAAAGATGTTGACGTAGTTGAAGACACTGAAGAAATTAGCAGCAAGGACAGATGCAAGCTGATAAATTCTGGTAATCAAATTGAAGGTCAACAAGATTTAGATGATGGAATTGTGCCCTCATTCATGGAAAACAGAACAGCCAAGTCGGGAACTCAGTTTCCTTCTCCTTTAGCCAAACACCATAGTATCATGAAGCGGCAAAAGTTGTCATCCGGCAAACTGAAAAGGGCGCTCTGTGATTCTTCATTGCAAACCCAGCTTCCACTCAAGTCTGTTGAGAACAAGCCAATTACTCCTAAAAAAGAGAAATCGAAACTAGAGCAAAACCATACCTACATCAGAGATAAATTAAAAGCGAGCCACAATAATAACTTGCTTTCAAAAGAGAACATAAAAGACTCGGCATCCAAGGTGAGTTTGTTTCCAATTATTAAACAATATACGTAAAAAAAATAAAGCATTTTTGTTGTCAGACATGAGCTTTCTCTGAACGTACAATGTGCTCTTACTATGCTTTTATGATCATTCAACCTTATATATGGTACTTTGCAGAACCAGCCAGAAACAAAAGCACTACCAACATTTGAGTCTTTTGTCATAGAGGAAGAAGAAGGGTCAGGTATTGAGCCTTGTTTTGACTGTTTCAATTATGCAGTTGTTATTTATCCATAACTTCATATCTAGGGACATACTTCTCCGCTTCTATGCAGGTGGATATGGGACTGTTTACAAAGCCAGGAGAAAAAATGATGGAAAGACCTTTGCCATTAAATGTATGCCATTTGATCACTTTTTCTTGTTATATCTCATGCTTGTAATTCTGAATATGGTTGTTCAGCTTAGTACTTAAAAGTTAAAACTTCAAAGATCACCCTAGATGTATTAAAAATCTAAGATTCTCCATGTTTGTTCTTAGATTACTGTAAAGCTCAAGCAGCAGTATGCTTTTGTATTTTATTCAGCTGGCATGGTTTTAGAATCTGTTTACTGTATATGGTTCAGAAGGTTAACAATTAATGGTTTGTGTAAAAGCATTTTTGCAGTCATGTTCTGATTGTAGTACTGTCACTAATATGTACAGAACGTGCCAAGCTTTTCTATCACAGGCTCTAACAATTTTGGCAATGGTGTTTTATTCGTCTTTATAATAGTTTTTTGTATTCTAGAATTTACAGTAATATACTTGAACTGTTATAATCTTGCCTAAAAATATGTTGTGCAGGCCCTCATGCCAATGCACATATGCATCATGTAAATAATGAACTGAAGATGTTGGAAAGATTTGGGTGAGGAATATGGTTTCTTTGATGTGGAAAGTTCTTTTTTGTTGCATTCAAGAT
Organism: Stephania japonica; assembly: GCA_039657345.1. Taxonomy (NCBI): domain Eukaryota; kingdom Viridiplantae; phylum Streptophyta; class Magnoliopsida; order Ranunculales; family Menispermaceae; genus Stephania; species Stephania japonica. Next base: position 10,176,457 of record CM077557.1, read on the forward strand.
ATTGTTCTCACTTAAGTGTATGACAATAATTTGATGCAGAGGTCGTAATTTTGTGATAAAGTATGAAGGCTCTTTCAAGAGTGGCAATGCTGATTGCTTTGTTTTAGAACACGTTCATCATGATAGACCAGAGGTAATGTGAGACGCTTCAATAATTTGAATTGTTATTCTTGTACTAACACTTTTGAGCAACAATATGTAGGTTCTGAAGAGAGAAATTGATGTCTTTCAGCTTAGATGGTATGGCTATTGTCTGTTTAGAGCCCTTGCTAGTCTCCATAAGCAGGTGATGGTGTTAGCTATAACATTTGACCTTTCCCCTCCCCTCCTTCCTTTTGAGAAAGTAAAGAGCTGAAACTTATATCCTCTGCAGGGCATAGTGCATAGGGATGTCAAGCCTGGAAACTTTCTCTTCTCTCGAAATTTCAATAAAGGTTACCTTATTGATTTCAATCTAGCAATGGTTAGTGGGACGTGATATTACTGCTTCACTGATCATTTTTACCTGCATATATAAGTGCATTTGACGTTTAACTTGTTACTCTTCCTCTTGCAGGATTTAAACCAGAAATACAACTCCACAAGTAAGCTCTCTTATTTTTGTAATTGCTTAATGTTAGTCTTTAAAATAGAACTTATTAATTCCTCACGGAGCTAACATTAGATGCATCAGATTACATGCATTTGGAAGACTATGTGATGGATTCTCATGTTTCAATTTATTTTTCTTATATCTCCTTCAAATTATTGGTTGATAATTTAATATTATTTTGAATCTGTCAGGCCATATACTCTGTAAATGTGCATATGCATTAAAGAAAAATGTGCAATGCAAGCTTTTTCTTGCATTTTGTCATTTCTAATTACACTTCGTTTTTCATTGATTTAGTTGTTACTTGTTAAATCTTTAGCATTCTCCCCATGTAGTCAAAAAATTGTTTTACAGTTGTCCATGAGTTCCACGATTTATATAGAACAATAAACAGAAGTTTTATGCAAATGAATGAAAAATAATCTGGAGGAATCCACCTTATGAAATGAGTGATCAACATTGTAGGTCTGACCTTATTTGACCCTTCAGTTCTTGACTATTCATGATGTTGGTTTTAGGCTTTTAGTCCTTGACTCTAGAAAGGATTGACTAGAATTTGTACAACACCCCTTATTTTTCAAATGCAAAGTCTTGATATCCACTTGGCAATTCTTCGACACGTGGCACTTTCTAATTTCTATTTTTATATCTATTTTTCGGATTTATTTTATGCAAGTTCGTGATTATTCTTTTTTCGTCTATTTTTTAGCATTTTTTGGGACTTTCTAATTTTTTTAAATGGGACTTTCTATTTTCGTTATTTAGTACGTTATATTAGCTATTTTTTAGGTAATAAAAGAGAAAAAGATAACATAAGTTCTACCAAGAAAAAGATAAAGTTACCAACCAATTGGAATCTATGTATACATGCATGCACGCCTATTTCTATGGCTGTATTTTCCTTTTTTTTTCTTTTCTATTTTTGGGTTAATTTTTTTAGCATTTTGATCGGACTAGGGGTATTGTGAGAATTTTTATGTCTTTAGTGGGAAACCTAATTAGGGTTTAGTGAGAGTATTTAAATAGATACAAAGTGATTAGAAGTATTATGATATTCTTTTTGTTAAGTTAAGGAACTCATTGTGAATTAGGAGAGTACGGCCTCTCGAATGTCGTTGGTTGTTTGATTTTCTTATTCTTAGTAATAAAACTATTTATTATCTCTCTCAGATCTGATTTGTTTATCTTAGTTGTGTATATTCGACGCATTGATAGAACATGGTTCTATCAAATTGATATCAGAGCTCACGATCTTCAATACGTTAGCAATTTCTAAAATGGCAAGATCGAAGGAGATTTCGATGACAAAATTGAAGATTGCAATGAGTCGATTGTTTCATAAACTGGATGAGTGGATGCAAGTTCAATCTGCTTCTCAAGTTGCAACTCTGAATCTAAATCCTTCATGCTCCAGTTCCCTAAACTCAAATCTTGCAGATCCATCTCAAGCTACAGACACATCCTGTCCTTCACGCACATATCTTGAGACAATCAATTCACCACCAGTGTTTGATCCTCCTCTAACTTGTCGTGATGATTGTATTTTTTTTCAAAAGGGAAAGATCCAACAATCATGGAATCATAAATTGATGATATGGTAGTGGACCATATTGATAAAGGTAATAATGATGCAAATCCTATGATTTTAGAAACTGTTATTGAAAAGGAAATTGAAAGAATATGTGAGATTGGAGGCGATGAAATATATTATAAAATGGTAAAGAATCGGATGAAGAGGCGTCACAAAGGATTGATAAGGAAAGTGTGGTTGTAGATTTTCCTACAAAAGAAAGTTGTTTCAAGAAGGAAAGTTGTCTACATTATCTGGAAAGGAAGGTTGTTTCAAGAAAAATGGTGGGTAGCCTACAAAGGAAGGTTGTAGAGGGCACGCTTGAAGAAAAAGGTAACTATATTGAGTGCAAAATCAATTGTTGGATTGGTGTCGATGAACCTGCTCTCCACTTTGCTATCACCATTATGTTCTGTCTGTGTTCTTTCTATGCGTTTAATATGGATTGTGGCATGGTCATCACTATGTATGTTCACTCGTATGTTTCTTATTACATGGGTTTACAATCCGGGAACATTGTGACATGGCGATTAGGTACACTCCACCTTGAGGACAAGGTGGTTTTTAAAGGGGTGGGTAAAGATAGGACTAGGGGTATTGTGGGAATTTCTATGCCTTTAGTGGGAAACCTAATTAGGGTTTAGTGAGAGTATTTATATAGATACAAAGTGATTAGAAGTATTATGATATTCTTTTTGTTAAATTAAGGAACTCATTGTGAGTTAGGAGAGTACGACCTCTCGAATGTCGTTGGTTGTTTGATTTTCTTATTCTTAGTAATAAAACTATCTATTATCTCTCTCAAATCTGATTTGTTTATCTTAGTTGTGTGTATTCAACACATTAATAGAGCAGGGTTATATCACATTTTTAATAATTTAAAGTAGCTATTGTCTCTTCAAAAAAAAAAAAAAAATTTAAAGTAGCTATCTTTTAGCTTCGCTTATTATAATAACTATTCTAATAACTCCATATATCTATTTTTTCCGGTTATACATATGGTAGAATTTGTGTTGGACTGAAATTATATAGAGTCAAATTCGTATTTACAAAAATACATAAAAATCAACCACTCGTCTTTTTATTTTTTTGATTTTTTTTCTCGGCTTTTTTTTTTATTCTTTTATGATATTTGTACATACTTAAATATCCTGATATATTAATTTACTTTTTTTCTTTTAAATTAACCGGCCACTATTTAGGCATTTTTAGCTATTTTTGTCTTACACTTGAATATCCTAATCTATTACTTGATTTTTTATAAGATTAATCAATTTCTTGAAAAAAATCAACCTACTATTATTTAGGCATCTTTTTACTTTTTTTCTTCTATTTTCAATAGATATTTGTAAGTCATTATTATTTTTAATTTTTCTTTTTCTTTTTTATATCGATTCTGACTAATTCTCTATGTAGGTAGACTACACCCCGTTGAAAAAACTACTTTTTTTATTATTTTATATAGCAAATAAAGCTATTTGTTTGATTTTATGTAGCAATGATTATATCTATTATTGCGTGTAAAAAAAAAAGGTTATTCTTCTTTTGATTTTTTATTTTTGAAAACATTCTTTCAATTATATATTTTATATGACATACAAATATAACTAATTAACTATTTTCATAAAGAACGTTGATTTTTAGCAATTGTAATATAAAAAATAGTTAAAAGTTATCTTTTTTTTTTGAAGCCTAAAAGACAATTAAAAGTTATCTTTTGAGGTATTAAGTGTACATTATTTGTTATATTTCGTTTAGGGAAATTGGATGAAATTATTGTTTTTGACTTAGAGTTCGTTAGAAGCATATTAGCGAAAGATTCATTACCTAAGAATGCAACACGTGACATATATACTTTATATTTTCTTTTTCAGTTTCTATTTTTTTAGTTTTTTTAATGTTTTTAAAATATTAATGATGAACCATTTTAAAATAGAGAAAATAGACAGTTCTTAAGATAGAAATATTTTAAAATATTGTTGATGAACTATTTTAATTAATGTTGAGTGGAGTTTATAAAATGGTTTCTTTGGTGTATTAAGTTTTTTTTAAGTGCTTTTGTTATGAATTTTGTGCTGCTTATCATTGTTGTTTTTGTGTTTTTCAAGAATTTAGAGGAGATTGAAATAATCTGTTAATTTTGGAATGATATTGAATATTTCAAATGTCAGCTTAGTATGTATGTTAAAAAATTCTTTTTCAAATGTATATTCTTCATTTTTCTATTGCATGTTATTGGTTTCGAGTTCATATAATAGTACATGATATTATTTTTTACACTTATTTTTCTCAACATATTCTTTTTAACAATATAGACATTCCATCTTTCCCCGCGCGTAAGGCGCGGGTCCCGGACTAGTTTTAACTAGGACTCTAGCAACTTAGAAGTTCCATGTAGTATTTAATTTTAAATTAGATTTTTCAGCGTGATATCAAGCAACTTATACTTGGACACATACCTAAGTGACTGAGAGACAACGACAAAGCCCCAATCATACATGGATTAAACACTTCCACTTGACTTGATTAAAAGCAGTAGAGAGATGAATATACCAAATGAGTAAATGACTAACTATTTCTTGAATGTGGAATTTTGAAAATCTTGAAATACATTCTTGATTTCTTATTTGTTGCATGGTCCTCACTATGCCAAGAGTGCTTGTTTATATGACATCAACACTAACACTTAGATGTGCCAACTGATGAGCCCCCAAATTTAATCTCTGGCACGGAGGAGAGTTGGTAGAAATATGCACAGTTGTTTTGAATGATAAAACAAGGAAGTCAAAAGAACGGCAACAACAAAAAAAGAAAGAATTTGATTAGTAGAATATGATCATCATTCCTTACTAAGATAGTTAAAATGAAGTAAAATGCAACGTAACATGAGGAAGATAAGGAAGAGGAGAAATGAATGATAAAGGGATGGCGATCAAGAAAAACTGACAGATAGACTTGATAAATTACTCAGCAAATGCCAATCTACTAAGCAAATTTAAGTACCTCGGCCATGCATATACATTCTATGTTCACCAATCAAATGCCTAATTGAAGCATTTTGTGAAGCAATCTCCCGCTGTTATCCATTGTATTAACATTCCAATGATGAAAACGTCCGAGTACTTCATTCTGTATTGATTCGCTAAAAATGAATACGTTTTCAACTGTTTATGATTCTATAATTGGAATTTTTTAGCATAAGCGTCCTTTTTACTGAATAATCGAATGCATGTGATGATTTTTATTTCATCTTTTCAGACAAAGTGAAGATGCATAGATCAAAATTTGATCATGTTCCTCTTCCCAGTACTAAACAAGTTCCACAAATCAAAGGAAGGATAGCACTAGGCAGCAAATATCCAGAATTGATTAAACCTGGGACAGTAAAGCATTCCACGCCATCACTTGAAGCTAAGAGCATGAAGAAGAGAATTGATAGGAGCCATATTAAGACCCATCATGATGTGGGTGGAAGAGGTTTGTTAAAAAGTCAAGGTGCAGATGGGTCAGGCATTACTTCTGCAAAGGATGCAACGAGCACTAGAACTCCTTCGGCAGAGAGAATGAGGGAGCCCTTGCCATGTCATGGAAGGAAGGAGCTGATCAGCTTAGTGCAGGAGGTGATGCAGAGCTCAGATCATAAAGCAGCAAGTTTTCCAACTTCTCAGAGGAAGAGAGTTGAAGCTCCTCCAGGAAAAGTGGACAGGAAACCTGTGTATTTGACTCCCATGCCGCTCCATTCATCTGGCAGTGCAGTTGCTGGAGCTGGAATGTTAAAGAATAAAGGTTTGTTATTTCTGTGTGCGTGTGTTGTATTACATGGTTGAATAGGACTCTAGAACAGTTGATTAGTTATTCATTTCTCAACCATTTGGCCTCAATCTTGTTTTCAGGGGATGGAAAAAGAAAAAAGACGGTCCTTGTGTTGGAACGAAGGGATTCCGAGCTCCTGAGGTAATGCTTAAAGCACCTATATTCCTTAACCGTTTTTAAGTTTAAAATTTCAGATAAGATTAACCTGAAACCACTATTATAATCTTTTGTTGGACTTCTTTCTGAGATATAACATAGCATGTCTGAGAAGAAAGGTGACTGGTCATTTTTTTTCATATTTATTTTAATGGATTTCTGTGAAATAATAATTTACAAGGTAAACTATTAAGAAGGCATGCTGTCTAACAAATTCTTGATGATCAAATAGAAAGAGTGACTTGTACGCAATTGAAGACACTAAATTTATAGTCACAATCATTCGTCGCCCCTTTGAACATGATAAAATTAGTTCTAGTGTTGAAATATTGTGAATAATAGGCATGCAAAATTCAGTTTTCTCTAGTTGGATTCTCTATTTGTGTCCTGCTGCAAGTTCAAGATCAATAGTTACTCAGTTGCATAGATAACTTGTGACGCATTAATAAGGATTTGGAAAGCATGCCATCAAGTCCATTAAAGCTGACTTCAACTAATTTGGGATCAAGCCTTTATTGTTGTTAGTTGTAACTAATTACGTTTCGATAGCCACTTAAATCTTAACCATTTTGCACTCCTCAGTTCTGTCTTGAGCATTTGTTTATTAGTGTCTTAGTTTGGACCTTTGAAATTCATGTTCATGTGCAGACCAAGGCACATTAATGGCATTGTTGTCATGCTCACAAACTGTTTGTCAATGCAGGTCTTATTCAGGTCTCCATATCAAGGATCCAAAATGGATATCTGGTCAGCTGGAGTGGCGCTGCTATATCTAATGATCGGAAAAACCCCATTCACAGGCGATCCAGAACAGTAATGTTCTTACCTTTCCTGCAACATCAAACACCAAGTTTTTCTCTCTTGTTAAAAGATCTGTCCACATGACTTGCAGGAACATAAAGGACATTACAAGGTTTAGAGGAAGTGAAGACATGTGGGAAGTGGCCAAACTACATGATAGGGAGATGTCATTTCCTATGGTAGCGTTGCTATATTGTTACTCGCACCATTTTTGAAATCAAAACTAAAGTAACTAGATTATTCGTGGCCGAGTTTATGAAACACCATTCCATTAATTTTATCCATTTTAATCAGGAATTGTTTGATACACGCTCTCTACCCTCGACAGAACTGGAGGAATGGTGCAAGGTTAACACGAAAAGGCCAGACTTCCTCCAGGCAATCCCAAGGTCCCTATTTGATCTTGTAGACAAATGCTTGACTGTGAATCCAAGGCTGAGGATCAGCGCAGACGATGCGCTGGGGCACGACTTCTTTGTTCCATGCCATGAGAGTCTCAAGAAGCAGAGGTTTCTCAGGCAGGGCCAACGCCTTGAGTCTACAAGTGCGCACTTTTCTTCACAAGGACATGCAATTGAGCCATTGGAAATGATGAGCTGAGGACGTGAATGTGTTGCATGTCCAAAATGACTTCCAACTGCCGTGCCATTCATCAGTATCTTCCTTAGAAGGAAGGTCTACCTTGTAAATTTTCAGATTACAGGTTTGTATTGAGTTCTTTGATCCGGTTAAAACTCTAACCTGTTTTGCATTTGTTTTATTGTTGTACTATATAGTCAGCTCATACTCCTTAAGATGTATATCGATTTGCAGAGCCGCTTTGGCAGCTTTACTTTTGATAAGATTTTACCAATTATAGTGAAACAATGACCAAGCAAGGCATCATCACATCGATGAGCATTCTCATCTTCTTCACTGCAAATGAAGGTTTTATCTAACACAGATTAATTGATCTATCTAACACAGTTTAATTGATCTGGAGAGTTACTGAAACTATTTTGTGACTCATGAACGGATTGGTCTGATTTATGCATTGTTCTCTGCAAAAGCAACAAAATAGCCTCAATCCCAAATTAGTGTGTATATATATCTTAGTAATATAATAAGCACGAATGTTAAAAATTTCTTTCGCTACTTGAAATGTCAATTTCTTTTTATCTTTTTTATTTAATTTTTTATTAAAAAAAGTATTCAGGCTTAATCAAGTTGATAGCTATCCTACTCTAGGAAATCTTGGACTTTTATCTACACTGTACCTTTATTTTTTTAAATAAAAGATTAAATAATCAATGACAATGCACCTATGTTACAAAGGTAGATGTTGAGTTTGAGAAAATTTGTATACTTTTGGGTGTACAATGCCAACTGAAGTTCAAAGTTGTACAACGATTGGTATACAATCAAATTGTAAAGGTAAATGTTGCGTGCTGGAGAAAATTTTTATACTTGTGGCTTATTTTCTTGTTCCTTTCCAACTCTTTTACTGTAAAGCATCAAAAGTTTATTTTATACAACTTTTTGAGGTTTTGAAGTTTTGTTGCCATGGCTCTCTCTTTCTACATATCTATCTATCTATATAGGGGAGAGCCATGAATGGTACTAGAAGTCATAACACAATTAAAGAGGGAGGAAAATGTACATGAACCACAAAACATAAAAGAATTAAATTCAACACGAATCACAAGACGCTTTGAAGATCACATGCACATGAAGCATAACATGTTGACTTGGTTGAGGGCCTTCAAAATGGATACCAAAAAGAAAAGATATGTTATACAACAGTACTTTGCCTAATGTAAAGTTTTGAAAATAATTTGGCGGGATCGATGTAAATGCAGTTGTGCACTAACCTTTTAGAGAAGCACCTGAAGAAGAAAAAAAAAGAACAAAGTTATATTTCTTGATGTTGAAGCATAAACCATATCAATCTTGTTTGGTATATTGATCAGTAACATTGCAGAATATGCCAACCTGTATCTAAGTTCGTCTCGAAAATGCACAAATTTGTATATAATTCCAAATTCAACTTCCATACGCGTCATCACTGTTATACATTTTCAAATTAAATGGATAGTTAGTAGAGTGGCTTAATGGGTGCAGTTGAAACGGCTCTCCATTAAGGAATTATTGAAACGGCTCTCCATTTCCATTAAGGAATTATTGAAACTGCTCTCCATTAAGAAATTATTGAAGCTGCTCTCCATTAAGGAATTATTGAAACTGCAAAGGAATTAATTGCTACATTATTCCATTGCATCAATGCTTGACCCCATTTCACCCCAACTGGTCATGACCAGTGCTCTATAAAAGGGGAGGTTTGGGGAGGAAGTAGGAATCTCGAAATTCATTAGCAATTGCTCTTGTTTTTCATCTTTCACTACTGCAAAGTGAAAGGTGGGTATACTTCATCGTATCCTTTAGGATATTTGCTGACTCTTGCAGTGTAGAGAGCAAAAATTCCTTTAGAAAAGTGGCAGTGTTACACGCTTTGAAGTCTTTGCAATTTCCCTGGTCTAACAATCACCACTGTGTTAATCGACACACTCAAATATGTACTTAATCCTCAAGTTGCTAATTTTAGCCATCTTCTCAATAATGTAATGTCCTAACTTTTTCATTTAGTGATAATTAGGAAATCAGCTCATACTCAAACTCGCAAACAAAGAGATTTGAACCTTAAATCTCATCCTTATTAGTGATTACATACCAAACCATTAAACCATCAGGTTGATCTTAATTCAACCTATTTTAGATCTTCAGCTAATTGAAATGAATGTCGGTTAGCCATTTCTTAAACTATTTCACTGGCTTTACACATATATAATTGAGTATGTGCTTTAAAAACTAGTAATTGTCCTAAAGCAAATGGCTAAAGTAATGGTCATCGATCAACCAGAGAAGCCACGTATGAGAATAAATACTTATCCTTACATATATTCGCATACTAAGCCACTAAGAGACGACATGATAGAGCTCAGCCTCCTCCAAATTTTAAGTTCCTAGATCATAATTTGTTAGTGAAAGCTTGTGTAGCAATTGGTCGAGTAGTAATTATAGTATACATAAGAATGTGAGTCAGTCTTTGGCGATCTCCAAAGTATTAATTAAAGGCAGGAATGGATGAAAAAGAATTTTTTCTTACAAAAAATTATATATTGTAAAAAAAAAAGGTTGTGATAATTAATAAGAAAAGAATAAAAAAATGTCTTATGAATTGATAGGCCAATTTATATTCTAAAGTCTGTATTTCTGCATCAGCTCTTTGAAAACCACAGAAGGGTATTTGAAATCCAACATTTTTCTATACTATAATTATTATCAAACAACTGCGGCACAAGCTTGAACAAAAACATTTTAAGATCTTGGAACTTAAATTCGAGAGCAGGCTTAGCTCTGCCATGTCCTCTATTAGTGATCGATGTTTTTGAAGGATGGTAAGTAATTAAACCATCTTCTTTGGCATTAGCTGTTAGACATTTTCAAGAGAATTTATTATAATTTAGTGGGTAGTTAATAGACCCAATAAATGGGCAGTTACGAAACCCATGTTAGACATTTTCAAAAGAACTTGTTGTAATTAAGTGGGCAGTTAATGGATCCAATAAATGGGCAGTTACAAAACCCATTCAACAAATTAAAGTAAAGCAGTTACAAATTGACCACTCAATTAAAGTAGAGTGGTTATCATTTGACCACTCAATTGATAATGGTCCACAATCCCACTCCTTTTTCTAACTATAAGAAGAGAGGCATGAAAGTAAGAAAGGACATGACATAAAATACAAACGCCAAAAACCTCACAACATTTGTTCTGGTTCGATTTTCACTATTATTAGTGCAAATCGGGACTTCATATTATTCTATGGATTTTTTCTGGACTCCTGCAATAGGAGTGCAAAGTTTCCTTTAGGAAAGTGACATTGTTAAACGCTCTGAAGTCATTGCTTATCACTCTGTTCTAACACTAGCTTCACCACTATTTCATTATTCAAAGCTAAACAGAAGTTTTCCTTCTTACTCCCAACAAACAATTTAAAGACCCTGGATATGTGTTAATCCTCACTAGACTAATAACTAGAACCTTGGACTGTTCCCATACTGCACCTAAGAATTACTTGAACCATAACATTAAAACAAAGCAAAATGAACCACAAAACACTATGAATTAAAGATCAACATTATGAAGCACAAATAGTAACAGTACTTTGCCTAATGTAAGGCCGGATCGATGTATAAGCACTTACCTTTTAGAGAGCTGCGGAAGAACAACAAATAAATAAATGATTAACAAACTTAAATTCCTTGATGTTGAAGCATAACCATCAATCTTCTTTGGTATACTGATCAGTTACATACATTACAGAGTATTTCGATCTGCTATATCGATCCAAGCCATCTCAACATAGCCTCAGTTGGGGTCGACTACGTGGATCAAACTCTTCCATTGTGCTCGATTTAGTGCAATTGATGGTGAGCATTCCAAGCCATTCAAGTCCCTCCTAATTAATTCATCCCATGATAACTTCGGTCTACCCCTCTATACCTTGGCGAATTTCAACTTCTATACACGTCATCACCACTATGTTGATGCCAATTGACGCACACTCAAATATGTACTCAATCCCCAAGTTACTAATTTTAACCACCTAGCTACTGTATAATGTACAAACCCCAACTTTGTTTATGTGATGATTAAGAAACCAACTCATATCTCTTCAACTTGCAAACAATGAGAATCAAATCTAATCCTTAAGTGATCACATAACAAATTGTGTAGAAGTTGTTCGAGTAATAATTATAGTATACATATGAATGTGGCTCAGAATGGGCGATCTCCAAAGTATTAATGGCGGAAATTGAAGTGCAAAAAAAGGTTAAAAACAGTTGTGAAGTATGGATGACCAGCATGCACACCAACATATTGTTTAGTCATGTAACTTGTATTTCTCACTAATGGTACCCTCACTTGTCCATGTATTGTCATGTTACTTGTAACCCTTTCCTATGTACACCAACTCTTTCATGTATTGTCAATGTTGCTTGTAATGTACGTGTTGTATGACATGTGACGTATGTGCTACTTGTAAACATTGTCTACGTACATTTATCATCATCACGGTGTCAACCTCATTGTAAAAACATATCAAGTTGTATACAATCTTCTCATTCTCAACTCTAGCTCTCTTCTCTCTTGTCTCCTCTTCTCTACTTGTTCTTGCAGTTTCTAGTTTATGTTTTCCTTGCCTTCTACAAGTTCTTAGTTGAAGTCCCAACTTAGTTTACAACAAATACTATTTTATTTTAGCCAATATTTTTAATTAATCTACTATATATTAAAGGATTATTGTGATAACCATGAGAAGGCGAGTAGGGATATACATAGAAAAGAATAAAACAGATCTTATGAACCGATAGGGCAATTTATTTAAGAGACTATACAAGTCACTAAAACAATGCTAATGTCTATATTTCTACATCAACTCTTTGAAGACCACAAAAGGCTGTTTCACATCTAATATATACTATAATTATTTTCGAACAACTACGGCACAAACTTGAACAAAAACAATGTAGGATCTAGAAACTTAAAATTAAGAGCAGGGTAAGCTTTCCTTTGTCCTCTATTAGTGAAGTTAATTTTGGAGGGATGGTAAGTTGACCATCTTTTAACTAGCTTAACCAATCTTTCATATTATTCAAAGCCCAAAACCCTATACTCCCATACTCCCATCAAATTCTTTAAGGACCCTTGATATGTGTTCATGCATCTTCACTAAACTAATTAATAACTTTAACCCTGGATGACATTAATTCTCATCTCATACTGCACCTATATATCAGACCCAACTAAGAATACCTGAAGAATTATAAGGTTAAATTGATTAATTAATATAGCCAAATCATTAATCGGCCATCAAAAAACGCCAAGTGAGACATGAGGTAGAGTAAGTACCAAATTGAAGAAGAAATCCACAAACAGTACTCGAGCACCAAATTAATTGGTCGCACAATCAAGATTAATTCGGTCCTATATATAACACCATAATAAATAAAGTTGCTTTTCTATCTATCTATTTATATATTTTGAATCTTAATAGATATTTTGGGTCCAGCTGTCCTTGATCATGGTTAAATAACCCAGGTTATCTTGTAACTGTGTATTAATTAGTTGTGGTGCGTCCACCTGAAATGGAAAATAAGCGCAAAACTTTCTGCCCTTATTTTTTGATATGGAAAATGGATTTGGAGAACTCTCTCCTCCCTCCTCCATTATCTGCTATAAAAAATGGAAGTTTGAGTCCTATTTGAATTTGGGATTAACTATGTAGCACATATAATGTTCTACATAGGTGGAGTTACCATTTGCAAATTAAGATGAGAAACTAACTCATCAACGAAGTGGTCAATTTACTTATAGTTACATACAACCTTTTTTTTTTTAATGAGAAATCAACTTAATTACAACACCCTCAACTCTATGACTCCAACATTAGTCAAACCACTAACCTTGCCTTTGGCAAAGTGATGCCAGCCTCATCCATCTCACTAAGGATACTTTGGCGTTTCCACAAGATCAGTTCAACATTTGATAGGAATTTGTATTTTTTTTAGTTCTTGGAAGAAGCTATCAATGTATTGACAAGGAGACAACCAGAAGGGTAAACAGATGATTCATGGCATAGGGAGGGGATCAGACCACCTACGCTTCACTTCGGATTTCCACCGGACCTCCTTTAGCTTCCCATCCATCCCATAATCTCTCTCCATCACAAGGTTGATTCCTTCGTCAGAGTACCATCCGACCCCTATACAGAGGATACCGTCTTTATTTATGTCAACGTATCCAGTGACGCCTCCTGGTAACCATAGAACTGCAACATCCTGCATGTCCACCATCTCTTCTTCGCCGAAATGGACAGGGTTGTCGGGCAGGCTCCTTTTCTTTAATGTCTCTGTGCAAAGGTACACATATGGCACTGCATTGCCTTCTTCTGTCACTGCGTCATCGCCAAATATTGGGGTAGCACTCACCTCGAAAACCTTCCAAGATCCAGCGAGCTCAGACGGTTGTATTCTCCTCCTCTGGGAAAATGGCTTCACATCTAAATCCAAGGAACAGCTTGAAAACAACAAAAAACAATCTCAGCTTAAAGAGCTACACCTATGTCGGAAAGTCCTCAATGTGCAAGTACATGGAAACACATGCAGATAGGCAAATATGTTTTGTATGAACCTATATACTGCAGTTCTAGAATATTGATGGTATAAGTGACCATGCCCCATAAAACATTTTACTCGTATTCAAAGATTACATGTTCCCATTTGAATATTTGAATTATTAAGTCTGTTTATTTTATTCGTGTAAATACAATAGAGGCAATTTCGACTTGCCAAAAAATCTAAGACATCTAGAACCACACCAGAGAACATACCATTGCTTGAAGACTTATAGTACAGCAGAAGTAAAAAGAATATCTTACCTCTGTTCACCGAAATTAGAGGGACAGTCCCACTGTTCCTCGTACACAGCCACCCTCATTATCTGTATATCTGAACCGCCGTTACTGAACTCTACGGTATGAACAATACGCAGTCTCTTGTGACATCCTTTTACCAAACACTGATACATGGAACAGTCATAGGATATGTTTCTAGTTAGCTATAGTTTCTTAACCAAAACATACATCCACAATAGTAGAAACTTTATTAGAAAGGGTAAAAGGAAATGCAGGTAACATTCACAACAAAAAAAAAATGACTTGAGACAATTAAGTTACTTTAGTCTTTTAGTAAAAATGACCAAGGTGGGCTTCCAAAAAAAAAAAAAAAAAAAGAAATGACCAAGGTGAACCACTTTAGATATCTAGGATCAATCATACAAAATGGTGGTAATAGTAAAACTAGTGTTGTACATAGAATTGAAGTTGGATTGATGAAGTGGAGGAGTGCAAAATTATCCCTACCAAAGTAAAAAAAAAAATTTATTGAACAGCAATTAGGCTAGCTATGCTTTAGAAAGTGAAAGTCGGGTGGTAAAGAAACAACAAATATATAAAAATAAATGTAGCAAAAAATGGATGTGTGGTAAAACTTGTAAATGTAGAAAAAGAAATACAGAAACTCAAAGAAAAGCAGGAGTAGCACCAATGTACGCAAAGATTAGGAAAGGGTAATTGCGGTGGTTTGGAGATTTTGGATACCTCCAAAGATGGCCTAAAAATGCCCTTGTTAGAAAAATAGATCTAATGGAAATTGAAGAAAATCAATTATGCAAGGGTAGACCAAAGCGAGTTTGGAACACATTAATTATGAAGGATTTAAAGGATTTGGAAAGCATGTCATCAACTGCACTTAATCGGTGCAATGGAAGAATTTTGATCCATGTAGCCAATCCCGACTAATTTGGGATTGAAGCTTTTTTGTTGTTGTAGTTTTTAGTAAAAAGAGATGACTTTTGATTCACATGTCCATACAAGATCCAGATTATCAAAATATTGGTCCCAAGGGCAAGATCAAAAACAAGAAAACCTTCATCACATGGCAAACAGTTAACTCAGTTGCCTTCAACAATGAGTATCCCCTGTCAGAGTCTTCAATATGTATCGAGTTTTTATATCAGAAAAACAAAATATTGATCTACCATCTTGATTTCTGCTTTTCCGATTCTAATGTTTCATTATAGTGATAATAGAGTTTTGCTCCACAGACCACACAATCTCCATACTCCATATCATTCAAATATTGCCATGAAGAATGGAAATTGCATAATCCTAACAATTAGAAGTCCCTGGGCTCAAAAAAAAAAAGAACAAAAGAAAAGAAAAATTAAAGGTTCCGAAATCTCATGCCAGTTACTGCATTTGACATCATCCACATTAAACAAATACTTAATTATGGGCAACAAAAACAAGTATGCTATCAAGATAGGTCAGAAAACCATTATATCAGTACATTCAAAACTCAGCATTAGAAACAAGTTGAAGTTCAATTTTCTGTATTCGTTCTTTATTATGTATATGAAATTCATAAGCCTAATCAACCGTTGAGCCATTTATAAGAGCAGGAATTCCAGAATAAACTTGTGTGAGCCAAACGAGATAATCACAAAAATATTTCCAAGTTTCTTAAAAAGCCAAACATGAGCCAAAACTCTTGCCCTAAAATATGAATATACTGATTTTTTTTTTCTTTTTTGGCAGGAGAGAACTGTGGCTTGAACTCTTGACCTCGAGCTTCCATGTCTTGCGTCAAACCATAGAACAAGAGCACAACCATATGCTGACTTCAATTGCACATATATCTTATATGAGATCCCAACACCCTATACAGGAGTCTAACCCGGGGCTTTGTTGGTAAGATAGTGTAATATCATTGTATTGACTATATAAATGACACAGGAAGGTCATAAGGTACTTCACTGATAAAAACCTTGTAGCCTTGTATTTAATTCTATTGGGAATTTGGTAACTCTAAAGTATTTTCAGATTCAACTCATTTGTGGAAATGGGATCATTGCTTGGCAAGTTGAAAGTTGAAACTTTGTCTCAACTCAGGGCACTCATTTGAGCAGATGACTAAGTTCTTGGCCTGATGACACTGAAAATCCAAGTAACATGTTAAACCACTAATCCTTGAAGTCAACAGAGGAACGCACGAAATGGTACGTACCTTGTTGAAGGACAATATGTAGTAAAGATAGTATCAGCTGTTTCTTCCTCCATTTTTTACTGATTCAAAGGAGAATCCTACTTAAATTTTACACCATTAATCTTGCACAGGAGCATCCAGTTCTGAACAATTTCTTGTCTAACGATCTCCTAGATATATCACAATTAAGATTGTTTCACACTCCAGGGGCAGAATTAGAGAACTCGGAACTCATTACTTGGGAGCATGTCCTCTTCTTTAGAAACTAGTCCTATGTAAGCATAAAATGTCAGAGGACCAGTAGTCCTGTCACTCCCAATAACTCCATCAGTACATGTCCACCGTACCAAGGGAGTACATTTTTAGTCTAGTCTAAATTATCACTATTGTTCTTCAAGTTTAATTCAATGCACCAGTTGAAACTAAAAAAGCATCCACAAAATGCCAAAATGACATTTTATTTTTGTGCAAGCAAAATGACATTTTGCAGTAAGAAACAAATGTGTACAAACGCCACAGCTACACGGCATGATCAAATTGACTTTACACAGTTGGTGTTTTATCTTTTCATTAGGACTTCAAGAAAATAAATGGATCAGCTGAAAGGAAAGGATCATCCATGATCCGTTGCTGAAACACACACTCAAAAAATATTATGCCTAACTATTAAAGTATTATACCAAACAAGTGAATGGCTAACTGGTTTGGTATGAGGTTACTTAAGTAAAAGGTCGGGAGATCGAGCTTCATAGTGGGCAAGTCGTGGTTTTTTTCTTATCAAAATATTATTTATCTTGAGACAACACTTACTTGTTCAAACTTCAGAGTTGGCGAAATAAAATAATTTGACTCGTCAAGTTCTCCAACTGGTATGTCAACTGGACCTCTAGAATATGACCCATCCTGCAAATCATTCAAGTGAACAAAGCAGTAGCGATGATGAGTAACCAGAAAATTATTGAGCAACGTGCTAAACAAGCAAATCCTATGAAGATAATACATTAACAAAATCTATTCGTCAACTCAGATTGATTGTTCATGCATTTATATAATGATGTAAAGTGGAAGAGTAATTTTTTTTATTACGAAAGGCACAACAGGATAATCTACCTCAAAGAAAACAAGTCCAGGTTCCATTCCCATGAAGTCTTCTTCCAACACATCGCTTGAACCAAAGTCAAATGACTCAAATCTTGGCAGGCTATGATTTGTAGTTGTTGCATCAACTGACTTCATCGTATTCTTTTCTTCACGAGACACTGTATTTCTGTCACTTCCTCCAGTCTGCTGAGGAGTTTCCCCATACGGATTCAACGTTACCCAATTAACCTTTCTTTGAATTTGAGAACTAGACCCTTGTCCTTCAGGAGAGGCCACAGCTTCAATGCGAGAAAGAGTATAGCAGTCATACAAATGCTCGTTCCTGCTTCCAAGTTCAATTGGTTCCATTTCAGCAGTGATGGGTGAATACACAGCTCCCACGCCCATCCAAATTCCACTCACACTACTGGCAAATGTATTCCAAGCAGGTTTTATCACAGGTTCCTATCGCATCAACAAGGAAAAAGAAAGGACAAAACAGAAACTATCAGTGAACAATCAAAAGACCCTTCTTTCTTCTAATTCAAGCACCATTTAGTCCAACTCAATGGCTCAATCCAACTTCCGAATCGAATCAACATTGACATTAATAACGCAGCTTCAATTCAAAAACTGAACCGAAATTCACCAAATGCGATTACAACCAACTCAATTACCAAACTAAAAAAAAAAACAAAAGCGAAAACTATAAGTGAAATGAACCATCAAAAGACCCTTCTTTTCATCTAATTCAAGCAACATTTAGTCCAACTCAATAGCACTATTCAACTTTTGAATCGAAACAACAATGCCGCTTTTTTGCTAAAAACTGAACCTAAGATCCTCCAAATGCTATTACAATGATGCATAACCAACTCAATTACCCAACTAAGGAAACCAAAAGCGAAAGCGAAAACTAAATATGCAAAACCAAAACCCCAAAAATAGAAACCGAAGAAATCGAATTGGAGGTCACCTGAGTCTGCAAAACGGTCTCAACCTCCATCAACATAGTCCCAGAAACCATAACTCTAGAACCATCACCATCACCTCCACCCTTGACTCTCTTCCCCCTCTTCCTCCTCACGCTACTCCGCCGACCCCTCTCCTTCTCCCTCGTCGCCGCCCTCGCCCGCTCTTTATCGACGCTCCACGGGTTCTCCTTCCCCTTAACCCTAACCCCCTCTCCGCCACCGCCACCGCCACCGCCGCCATTGCTCCTTCGACCGCGATTTCCCGAATTGGGGCTATCGAATCTGGCGCATGGAGCACAATTACGCGGCGAATTGCGATGGGAGGTGGAGAGTGAGAGGGGTGTGGAGAGGGGGATTGGGGGATTGTGGTGTTGATGAAACCCTAGAAATGGTGAGTGAGAGGAGCTGCTGAGATTGAGATTGAGATTGATATTGAGATTGAGATTGAGTGATGGGGATTGCATTCTCTCTGTCTCTCGCTGTCTCTCTCTGTTTCTGTGTCTCAGTGTCTCTGTGAGAGTGAAGAAGATAATGAAGGCGAGGGTTTAGGAAGAGAAGCGCGGGAATGGAAGAAATGACAGTTTTTTTTTTTTGGTTAAGTTTCTTTCTAGTTGAAAACTTGGAAATGTTAAAAGAGCTCTTTCAGTGCGAAGGGACTCAATTTTTTCAGGGTGAGGTATCGGGTGGGAGTATCGTGGATGAAAAAATTATATCAAAATGACTATACTTTGCATGGGTAACAATATTTGAGTATAGATTAGTTAAATGTAATTGATGTTGGATACCATATAAGAAATCAGAGAAAAGAGTTTTATAAAGTATTTTTTGAGAAGTTTATTTCTAAATGACTTGTTGAAATCTTGAAATGTTAAAAAGTTCTTCCTTCGAGTTGTAAAGGATTCAATTTTTCATGAGGCGAGATCTCGAGTTGGTGTCTCATAGATGAAAAAAATTAGATCAAAATGACTATACTTTGTATGGGGTAACAATATTTAACTGTAGATTAGTTAATGCAATTGACGTTGGATACCATTCAAAAAATTAGAGAAAAGAGCTTTCTAATGTTTTTTTTTTCTCGTTTGGAATTTTAATCTTTTTTTACTCTATTATTAATTACTCTCATGCTCTAAGTTTTCAAACTGATGTTATAGACTTGAGTTTAAAAAATTACTTAAAGGAGATTTGATTTACTAATAATCACAATTACACAATTATTTAATAAAATTACGTGGATAGGATTGATTAGGTTTCAATTTAAAAAGTCGATTTGCTTTTATTTTTGTGTAAGATGTATAAGAGAATTATAAAATTTCAATTGATCACAAAAGAAGTTCAAACCAATAGGAGTTTATAATGTTTGACGCTCAAGTTCATTTAGTTGAGACTTAAAGTTCAAGTCTTAAAAATAAAATCTCTTATTTTAAAAGTTTTACCTCTATATGAATCGATAACTCACACTTAAATTAATTTGGAACCAATACATTCTCGATAGAATATAGTATGTGCAAACTAAAATAAAGTTATAATAATAATAGTAATTTAATTTTAATTTTGACAATTCTAATAATTAAAATATAGGAATAAATACTTCAACTCTCTCTAAAGTCAAAGAAGAAAATACTTCAAAAAAATTAAAATAAGGACGAAAAATCTAAAGCTTGTACATAAGAACCAACGTCACACCTGCCACGTGGCGCCTCATGTATGGTCGAGCCACGATCTTTGTTTACTTCGCCTTGAAGAGACCCACCTGTCCACTTCTCCCTCGCAGTCTCTCCTCTCGTCGTTCCGAGAACTTTCAAGAAACATCACCTTGACCAAATCCCCAAACTACCCCTCCCCACAATCCCCAACCCAACCCCCAAACCCCGTAAATACCACAACCCCCAGGGGTATATTCGGAACTCCACCAACCCAAAACACGGCACTCCCTGTCCCTATATAAACACCAAACAAGCCCTCCACAAATTTGACAATCAACTCAAATCGATTTCAAAGTCCACGAAAACCAAAGTTGGGATTTCTAGGGTTTCTAGGTTTCGAAATTCGAATCAATCGATCAAGTCAATTCATTAATCGATGGATTCGTTCTCGTCGTTCTTCGATTCGTCCTCTCGCGGCGGGTGGAGCTACGAATCGCTGAAGAATCTCCGCCAGATCTCTCCGGCTGTCCAGACCCATCTCAAGAAGGTACGCCAATCCGAGAAACCCTAGTTTCAATTCGTTTCAATTCGAGGGGTTTTGATGGAAATGAGGGTTTTTGTGACGAATTCTGTTGTTTTTGAAGGTCTACTTGACTCTGTGTTGTGCACTGGTGGCGTCGGCGGTGGGAGTGTGCTTGCATCTGGCGTTGCACATTGGGGGTTTGTTGACGATGATTGGGTGTTTGGGGTGCATCGTTTGGATGTTATCGGTGCCTCAGTATGAGGAGGTATTGTTTGGTTTTGTGTTGTTGGTGATGGGTTTTGTGAGTTTCTGTTAATGGGGTTGATTCGGTTTTGTGTGTGTGTGCAGAAGAAGAGGTTGAGTATTTTGATGGGGTCTTCTCTGTTGCAAGGCGCGTCGATCGGGCCTCTCATTGACTTGGCTCTTCATGTTGATCCAAGGTGAGAGTATGTTCTTTTCATTGTTGTGGTTGTGGAATCTTGGTCTTTCAATATCAGTTCTACGAATAATGTGGTGATGGCATGGATGTGATATTGCGTTTTACGAAGATTGTGTAGTTTCTCTTCTCTTCTTGATGGTTGTTTGATCTTGTTTTTTGATTATGTGAAGAGGGATTGCTTCATCTCTGAGTTTAATCTGTTTCAATCAATTTCTTTCAAATCAGGTTTCATCATTTTATTCGTTTTATTCGATTTTGCGTGTAAATTTGTACTACACTGACATTCACTTTGGCCATGAAAGAATTTGTTCCTGTCTTGTTTGTTGAAGTTGCACTTTTTTGATGGCTACTACCTTAGTTATATATCTTTTAGAGAATCTTTATGCATAATCATTTTTTTTTTTAAACTTAAGCCAAAAAAATTGCTTTTAGTTCATTCTTTTTTGATGCTTATAAGTTGGAAAACATAATTTGTTCCGATTAACTATTTGATCCGGTGGTGGAAAAGAACATGAAGAGTGAAGACTTTGTGCTTTTCATGTCCTTTTTTGTTCAATCTTGTATATTTACCAGTGCATTGTGGCGTGCATTGAGTAGACGATTTTCATACAGCTTAATAGTGGATTGGTTTAGACCTGGGTTCAAATTTTCCTATTTGTGTTTGCAGCATCCTGATAAGCGCTTTTGTGGGGACTGCCATTGCGTTTGCGTGTTTCTCGGCAGCTGCCATGTTTGCCAAGCGCAGGGAGTATCTGTACTTGGGCGGTCTGCTATCTTCTGGACTATCCATCCTCTTCTGGCTGCAATTGGCCTCATCAATCTTTGGTGGGTCTTCTGCCACTTACAAGTTTGAGGTGAGGAAGAATGTCTTTTACCAATCCAGTGATGAATCTCGTGTTGAAATCTTAGTAACCGTAATGGCCCTAACAAATTGTTTTTGTGTCTGCAGCTTTACTTTGGCCTATTGTTGTTTGTTGGATACATGGTAGTGGACACCCAAAAGATCATAGAGAGCGCACACTTAGGAGACTTGGACTATGTGAAGCATGCCCTAACACTGTTCACTGATTTCGTCGCTGTTTTTGTCCGAATCCTCATTATACTTGTGCGTAATGGCAAGCTTTATTTGAACATTGCAAATTACTATATTTTCTACTTTTAATGTTGTAAAGTGAGGACTTACATATTGTTTTGGGGTTGATTGCAGCTGAAGAACTCAAGTGAGAAGGAGAAGAAAAGGAAGAAGAGGAACTGAAGAGTTTACTGGTACCTTTGTTAAATGCTTCTGTACAAACTTGTGACTAACTGCCATGCTTTACTTCCTCTTATGTGAGCTCTTTCCTTTGTTTTGATAATGTGATCTTGAAAGTTTATACTTGCTTGGACAAGTTCACGTCCTTCATGTCATTTTAAGCTGCATTTGTGTGAAATATTGAAGAAGTTGGACGAGGACCCTTAATAATTGTGTCTATTGCTATTGAACACCGTTTTTTTTTTTTTGTTATTATTATTTTTGTTTTGTTCTACAAGAGATGAGGGTTGTTGATCAAAAGGAGCTAATAATGATTGTCTTTGCAATTGCCCTTCACATGCCCCCAATGAAAAGAACATATATTTTGGAAGATTCGTGGAAATAATGTGTTTTGATGAACGTTTTATGGTCAAACTTCCTTGTGGTGATTAAGTTGAAGGTCGAATGTTAGTTGTAGATCTTCATTGTCAACAACCTATGTTTGCCCCCTCTTGACTTGTTAGTTATTAGTGTAATAAAAAGATTAGTTGTAGGAAATATTCAGGTTTTAGGACTGTGCTCTGAGCCCAGAGGAAGTCCAAAAGGGTTTGAAGTTGGAACTGTAATGGCCGATCTGAGCACCAAAAGATTTGATTCCGAAAGAAGCTCAGGCAAAAGAGGAAAATATTAGAATGACACTAAACTCAGTGATTAATCTGCGCGTAGGAAGGATACATGTGAATGTCAGAAGTGTCGTGCCCATATAAACCTAATAACAAAAAAAAAAACTCACAAAAAAATCATTATTTTGGAGTGGAAAATTTGAACGTTGAGCATGTTTGGTTTCATCGACAATTAAAGGTACTAATTCGATTTCTAGGTTCTTGGTTCTGGTGAGAATTTTTCCGCTAACGATTTCTCTGCTGGCACTTTGTCTCTTACAATCTTGATCTGCATCTCTCATTTTCTCGTCCTGATTTTAATAATTGCGATGTGACAATCTTGATCGTTATTTTCCATCCTCTTTTGTTCTCGAAAGCACTGCCATTGTTAAAACCATAATGACAGAAGATGGGAGATGGTGATCAAGATTGTCACACTGCAATTGTTAAAATTGGAAAAAGAGAAGATGAGAGATGTCGATCAAGATTGTGGCGACGAAGTGTTGGCAGATAATTCGTTGGTAGAGGAATCTTTCACCAGAACCAAGATCCTAGAAATCGAATTATTAATTATAGAATTTGTACCTTCGTTGTTGATGACACTAACCACACTCGATGCTAAGATTTCTCACTTCAAAATAATATTTGTTTTTGTGAGTTTTTTTTTATTAGGTTTATATAGGCACGTCACTTCTGACATTCTCGTGTATCCTATCAACACTTACCTGCGCCTACAATCCTCTTATACATTTTTTTTTTTTTTCCAAATCTACCTTTTTGTTGTATAAAGAGAACGGAGTCTCTTATCACTTGGACCAACGGATTTGTAGATGTCACTTGTTTTGCCTTTGTGTTATCTCCATTTAATTAGGATATATCCTAGAGTCTTACATCATGTGATTTACGTAGCCGATCTTTACTGATTTGGTATTAAGGTATGATTTTGGTGGTGGTGGTTGTTTACCGTCTTCACTTTAAAAACTTGTTTGAGGAATTCTTAACTACTTTTCACTTTTGGGATTGTTGTATGTACCCAAAATCAGTGCAAAGAAATGTGCTTGCATGTCCTTATTATGTATTATATCATCATGTGCACGTACACCTTTAAAACTTCTGTGATAACTCTGGTTTTGAATGGTAGAGAAAACGCAAGAAACAAATAACATATGCACACAATCAACACAAAGATTTACAGGGTTCGGCAATACGCCTACGTAAGGATTACACCAATGTCTAGCCCCAACTTTCTCACGCTCAACAAGAACATTAAGAACTTTCAAGACATTAATTGAGACTTTACCAATTTAATGGTCTACCCTATTTTTATATACTAGGGTATCATAGTTGTACTAGGAGATAAAACATGTTTTAAGATACTACATAACTTAATAACTGTGTCTTATTGTTTTAAAAAAAAGATTTTATTAATCGGGTTAAACTAATTCAAACTCATTAAATACCAAGTACCAACCCATATTCAAGCCAATATTGACTTCTGATGACTCTCAATAATCTCAATAAAATGATTAGCCAAGTTATAGTACTTGAAGTGTCATCTTGATATAATATTTTGAAGAAGGTAAATACTATAATGACACCCTAAAGTTATACCTTGTGATGTGGCATGCAAGCCTAAATTTTGGTAGCCATCCGTGCGTGTCTCGAGATACACACCTTGTGTGTAATGCATCAAAAACTTTGTGCCTAGTACCCATTTTTACATGAGAATCCACACGCCACGTCATTAGAGTGTGACTTGATGTATGGCTTTGGGTTGTAATTCTCGCATCATTCCAATTTTAGGGAATGCTAAATATCGTTCCAATTTTAGGGAATGTGTATATATGTCATAAGTGAGTAGAAGCATTTGCGAAATGTGTGTGTGTGTGTTTTTTTTTTTTTTTTTTTACTTAAGTGGAAATCGAACTACTATCTCTCAAGGTCTTGCTTTTTTGGCAAGTGATGTCTTTATCATCTTACTTGGGAGGCTTTAACAATATTTGCGAAATGTTATTCCTTCATTGATTGTGATCATAACATTTATGTTAGTTATACCACATAGATGACATTATTTATTTATTTATTTATTTTGAGAAATTAATCACCCCACCTCGCTGATGTGCACCGAATGCATCAAAGTAAATTATCCGATTTATTACCAGGAACCACAATGACTGCAGTAGTGACAAGCTCGGGGTCGAACTTTAAGGACTAGGTAACTGACTTAGGTTTCAAAGAGAGAAGAGAAAACAAGAGATTTTGTAAAACTTTTGGAAACTTTGAAAACTTTTGAATTAGAGTAATACAATGGAAGAAAATCTAGGTATTCAGCTTCATGGTCTTCGCAATACAACTTGGGATTGATTCCATTAATCCTTGATTTATGAAAGATATGAGACTAACCTATGATCTAGTGCAGCTATAGACCCGGTGACGTATTCGGTTCCTCGTACTTCCTACTCTCGGCAGCCAAGGTACGATCGTTGACTACTTCCCTGACCAAACACGCGACATGATCGCTAGTGCTCTAGATTTAACGTGTTGGCCACATTACCTTGGCCCGTGAAGGAACTACATTACACCTAGATTCCTAAGGTACTTGACCGGTTGACCAATTATCACAAGTTTGAGTCTACCACGTGAGGATGAACGTTTCGACTTCAATGACTAAGGGTAGTCAACCTAATATACATGCACAACGCTACACATACAATCAAAATCTAACCCTATGATTAAAAACAATACCAAAGAGAATAAACCATAAAAAAAAATCAAGAAAATTAAATATAAATAAACCTCATAACAAAATCCCAAGGTACAAAACTTGACCAATCCATCTTCAACCTGTAGATGAAGGAGATTAGCTAGACATCAAGCCATAAACTTAGTTTCTAATGTAAAACCGAAGTAAAATAAGAGTTCTTTTCGTTTGAGAGTCTATTGGTATTTATAGGAACACCCAAAATGGGTTGAAAACCTAAAATTTTTGAAAAGTAGGTAAAATCCTAAAATTTTAGGTCTTCAGGGAGGTGGCGTGTTGGCGGTGTGCTTTTTGAGCTCTCTGGTTCACTCGTATGTGAGTCATACCGCCAGAATTTGTTAAGCACAACGTCCTCACGGTGTGACTCACATACTTTGCCTTGCAACGTGATTTTGGACAACTTATAGGCCGAATCTGAAGAAGCTTATGAGACATGAAAATGTTCAGCTTGGAGTCTACTTTCCAATAAAAGAAACGACAAGTCATTTGGATTTGAGATGAGGAAGTTATGACTTTTATACTAAAGAGGGGTCATTGAAGAACTTGGCCAAACTTTGCCAACAGTGTGTTGCTCTTTTGAGCCACTTCAAATCCGTATCTCATGATGCTTGAGAGAGATGAAAATGTTTGTCTCAAAGTCTTCTTTCCAACAAGACCAACGGTGAGTCATTTCGACTTCGGATGTGAAAGTTATTCACTCTGAATTGAACACCACTCAATTAAGTTCATAACAAGCCTTTTGCTTCAAAAACGTCTGACTCATGTAAAATCTCTTAAAACACATAAAACAAGAATTTATCACTTTAAAACAAGATAAATATAGTCCATTAACTCCTAATAACTTATACTAAATTATGCCTAAATGAACACTCATCACTCACAAAATTAGGGCTTAGCTTTTCCACTACCCTACAAAGCATTATTGACATATTCTAAAAGTACTTAAAACTTGGCATAAGTTGAAGAAGAACTTAAGGTTTCACAAGAACGGAACGTGGCGCCACTACGATATGAGGTTTTCTCAATGACCCATATTTGTAATGGGGGAGTTGTATATATCAGGAATGACGAGTTTTTTCCCTACTATATTGGTAGGAGTTTTTTTTCGACTTTATTTATAGGAAACATAATGTTTCCTGCCATTGTACTTATCAATTCTTTGTAGGGGCTATAATAAATAAAATCTCGTTCCTATGAAAAAAAAAAAAAAAAGGTTTCACAAGAACAATTTATGTTAATTAAGCATATTATTATTCATGATATAAAAATGATAATAACAGTAATAATAATGAGATTAATTATAATTTTAAATGCATACATCTACTGCCTTTAAATATATGAAGAATGAGGGATTAAAAATTGGCCCTCTTTTATTTTAAGAAAAGTTCTCACCAACCAATTAATTCCAGCACATAATCCCCTCTCACGTGGACTCTGTCTTTCCTGATCACCAACCATTACCCAGTCCCCCAAAACCCATTATAAATTAGAAAACGATGCTATGATATAACCTAACTCTTGAGCTTGGGACTCAAATTACTCACGTATATGGTACAAGTTTTTTCCTCATAATATGTTTAAGTTTGAATTTTAGGTTTCAGGCAAATCAAAATTGTTGTGGTATAATTTCTACAGGGAAAAAAAATTGTTGTAATATAGTAGCTACTCAAAAAAAATATATATGTATTGTCGAAGTAAAAATATAAAGTCATATCAAAATGATAGTTTATCAATCCACAAGATTTAAATCCAAAACCTCGCTTAAAATATTTTGGCCTCTACAATCAAACTACTAACAAATGGTCTACTCATTGCTTTTAGCAATGGATATGTTGAGATACACCAAGACATATTTGGTGAGTTTAAAAAGGCGTCGCTTGTTTAAAGATAAGGTTTGGAAAGTTTGTGGTTTTGACTTCTGTTCAAGTGAAAAAAAAAAGATTGACCTAGTTGCTATCAGCCAAGGTTCAACACTGGACTTGTCTAGGGAGCAACAATTCCTAATGAGCTTCAACCATCCAAAATCCCAAAAACATTGGTTTTGAAGGTTATTTTCTTAATACTTTTTGGTTTAATAGACTAAGCAAGAGATGTTGAAAATAAAATATAAAAGATGAAGAAACCAATGGCCTATGTTGAACTCTGTTCCAGTTTGTTTGGAAATTGGATTAGCTGTAACCCCATAACTAATATCTTAATTAGACTCTATGTTTTCAAGTACCTATGGACCTAGGAAGATTTAATTAATTACTTTGTTTTTTTCATTTTTTTTTCAGAGACTTTGTTTATTCATTGACATCTTGAACACCCAATTAACTAATCCCTTGGAATCTTTAGGGATGTGTTTAGTCTTGAACAATTGTACTTTCATATATATGGGAGATTAGGATTCAAATACCCTCTTATATAATTTGTTAACTATTTGGAATATTCCTTTTAAACAAAAAAAATGATACTTTGACTCTAATGTAGACACCAAATATGCACATAAGCACCTCATGTAATTTAGTTGTCCTTGAATTGCGTGTAGATTGTGATTCAAAGCGCATCTAATCACACAAAAGGGGCTTTACGTCCCAAAGTTATGTTAAAACATGTATGTTCCATGCATACATATGTGTTGTTTAAAGTTTAAACAAATGGGGTTTGAGCAGATCTTGGTTGGTGGTTTTATAAACATATCAAGACAAAACATGATAATAGAATTATTTATATACCACAAAAAACTGTCTTACAAGTTACAGACAATGCATGTTCATTTATTTGACTAATAAACAATAGAACTATTTTATCATTTTAATTTGCTAATGTAATTAATTATAGACTGCTAACGTAACCCAAAAACGACATGTACTTGTTGGCATTCGTTTGATGCACCATGGGATGTGTGTCAAAAATCAATAGTCACCAAAAAGGTATGTGTCAGTTTGTGAGTCTTTCCTAAGTTACAAAAGCGTTTTTTTTTTTTTTTTTTTTTTTGAAGAAAGCATTTTCCATTAATTATTATGCGGAGCTCGTTTTTTCAATTAGATTCACAATGTTTACATTTTGATTTATGATCCTCGATTTGCCATTGAAAGTGCTTATGGTTATAATCAATAATTAATCAAAATTAGTGCACGTATCCATGTAATTTAGTATAAGTTTAATTACAAGGAGATTAGAGGAAGCTTCGATATCATTATCATAGAAATTGAGAGGGACATTTTGGAAGATTTATTTATTAATCAACACGTCATTCAATATATAGGTACATCAAATTTAATTCGACAAGATCAATCTTAGTATCCATCATTGTCGACGACCTATGTTTGCTGCCCTCTCTTGATCACTTATACTCTTAGAATGCTTTCATTCTCCGTAAAGAATGAGAGCTTGCATAGTGCACTAATGTGTAATCGAGATATCACTGATGTGTACTAATTCTTTCACTCTCCATTAATTAGTTACTACTACAGTTGAGGCTTAATTAAGTATGTGTAATATGTGCCAAAACATCTCTAGTGAGATACGCATGATATTTAAAAAAACTTCTTTGTAAATTAGCAAAAATGAACCAAACTTGAGAATCTAAGATACACATTGATTAGAAAAGAAATAAAGGACTTCGAAAGCTCTTCATTAGCAAAGTGGAAGAGTTTGATTTATATAA
Organism: Stephania japonica; assembly: GCA_039657345.1. Taxonomy (NCBI): domain Eukaryota; kingdom Viridiplantae; phylum Streptophyta; class Magnoliopsida; order Ranunculales; family Menispermaceae; genus Stephania; species Stephania japonica. Next base: position 10,206,002 of record CM077557.1, read on the forward strand.
CCAACCTCAACTAATTTAGAATGACCCGTTGTTGTTGTGTATTGTATCATTCAGGCTAATTAATTATCCACGCCATCTTATATAAGTATTAAAATGTCAAAAAAAAAGTGGTCCAATGTTTGGCGTTGAGAAGGGTACAAGACCATGTGAGTGAGGGTCAATGACTCAATGTCTCTCCACACACAATTATCATTGTGGATTTCCTCGATATGGTGTATGCATTAGCAGACACGCTATGCAGTGTGGAGTGGTGTGTAGGGGCCCTTGATGAGTTGAGCCCTCTCTCGCGTGCTCTTCATCACCTTTGTTCCAAAATACCACCTTTTAACTTGAAGTCTCAAATGACACCAACTGCATACACAATACCCGTACCATATGTTTTTACGTGATTCAAGGTGCATTTAAAAACACACAAGTAACACGTACATAGTGTGTGTCCAAATAAATGTCATTCTAGCTAAACATTTCGAACACATATCATTTGCTTTCCTTTGCTTTTTCTTCTACTCGTCTTTGGCCTGAATTAGTAGTTTGGTGGTGCATGTGGCTGACCGAGTGGGCCAAGACTTTGTGGCATTACACGAAGAAGAAGAAAGTGAGTGAGTAACTTTAGTTTGATTGGTATATAAAGGGCGGGTGTGCAAAGATAGCTAGCTAGGTAAACAAGACTGTCATGTCGATCAAGTAAGGAAAAAAAAAGTGATAGAAATAAAATGAATTATAAAGGGGAAAAAGATGTGGGTTTCTTATGCTTAGGTTTAGTTTAGAATATTATATAATTGAAAGCCTCTCTTGGAATTTTTTTGATAAGAAACCAACAAGTTGACTCCAGTATAAATTAAACACCTCCTCGAACTTTATCTTTTGGTAAGTGATACCTCATCATCCACCTCAATAAAAATAGTTTTGAAAAAGAAAATTATATTCAATTTAATTTATTTTTTCGTTTGCGTGTCTGATAAAACAGAGAGAACTCCTTCAACTAGTCTAATTAAAAACGACTTTCTGTAAGGACCATTAAAAGATTAGATATATTAATATAAGTTAGTTCCGACCACTCAACGTAAAATTGTCCAATGAATTTAGAATAAAAGTTTGGTACTTAGGGTGGTTATAGATACGTGTAAAGCTCATGTATCATATTGTACGCAAAAAAAAAAAAAAAAACAGTGCATGTATCAAAAACAATAAAGTTTATTGATAGGATTACTAGTCATCTCATTATATAAGATGCCCAAGGAAGAAAGGGCCACTATGTAAGAATGGTACATAGGCCGGGCCGCCGGGGCTTAAAAAAAGTGTACATAGAATTAATTATTTGATGAAGAATGAACGGTTCTGTTATAAAGACCCTATAAAAAGTAGTGTCGGCATTATCTTTTTCAAACAAAAGATTAAAAAGTAGTACTTTAGGATCAGAAATCTCTCCTAAAGTGCATCACATTTATATTGAGCTTATAGGCTAGGAGATGTTAGTGTTTAACATGACAGAGTTCAAAGACTCTAATTAAATAAACTAAAAAACTCAATATATTTGCAGAAAATCTAGTTTGTTTAGCTTTGAACTTTTTAATTAAAAGGTTACCTAAAAACAATTCATGGCATCACACTAAAGTGTATATACTGTTGTAACATAGAGAAATTGTCACACTGCCACTCATAGATGGCACATCATGGCCAAGAGGCGGGTCCCTATTGTTACTCTTTTTCTTAGACAAGGGTTTTTTTTTTTTTTGTAAATTATTATTATTATTATTATTATTATTATTTATTTTTTCTTTTTTCTGGTCAAATTAGAAAAGTTGTTTGGTTACTCATCATGCACGTGATCTATTGAGTATTAGCACTAGATTTGTGTAGTCCTAAAGCATGTAGAGGTTTCAAATAGCACCTGCAAGAGCAACACTAGCATAAATAAAGTAACAATTGCATGAAGTATGCAAGGCATGATGAAGAGAGATCAACCGCCAGCATAAGTTAAGGGGTTTTTTTTTTTTTTTTTTTTTTTTTTTTTTTTTTTTTTTTAAATTTAATTATTATATATATTTTTTATTTTATTTTTTTTATTTTCAGGTAACCGCCAACATAAGTTAATTGGGTAAATAGTTAGAATAATTGCAATTTTTTTACTTTTTCTCAAAATAATTGTAATAGACTAAATTTTATTAAGGTTGTTATTCATGTATTTTAGAACGTGGATGTCAGCTTAGGTCCACGGGGATGCCACGGAAGGCTACGGTATGTCTGAATTGGGTGAAAATGTTATTTTTGACTGATTGTTTGTGTAACTGTGATGGTAAGGATTATGTAATGACTTATTACATCGCATGTGTGATTTATATTGACTAGGCCAAGCGAGCTAGTGTAACAGGTTGTTGCCTAGAAAAGCGTGCCGATGCAGGTGCTGGAAGAGTGAATGACACGAACACTGAGCCGGGGGAATGGGTTGAACACTGAGCCGGGGAATGGGTCTTAGTCACAATTGGAGGACTTTTTTACTTGATCTTGGCCATCCAAGAGAGCCTAGGGATCCAACCACACATTTGATGACATTTCTTACTATAAAAATTAAAATTTATCACATTCACCACCTTTTCTTTCTCCTCTATCTCACAAATCCAAAAATTGGGATGTGAAGGAGGGTTGGGATGAGCTTTGGAGACGATTTGGAGGCGCAAACGACATGGAATCGATGATAAAAGGTGAGATCCTCGCTCTCCCCTTCATTATTTACGTTTTAGGCTATTTTCTCGAGTATTGACGTGGGTTTCAGGATTTTGAATTGAGCTCACTAGTTTTTAGTATGGTTGTTATGGGTTTTGTTGAAGTTTTGGGCTTAAGGTTGTGAATTTGTGAAGTTGTCGTGGCTATTTTGAAGAAAAATGTATTTTTATGGTGTTTTGGCAGAAATCGTCGGGTTTATCGATTTCGATGTGGTTTATCGAGGTTTGAAGGTGAACTAGGGTTGTTTTGGAGAACTATAGGGGTTTGGAACGTATTTGAACCGCGAAGACGAGCCGAGGAGGTCTAAAAAATTGACTCAACTTGGGACAGTGAGGACGCCGCCAACGGCGCAGTGGAGAGTAAATTTCTATGGCGCCACCTATGGCATGGTGAACAAGGAATTACTGCCCTGGGCATCGTGAGGCACGCCTAGAGCAATTGCTCACGGCGCTGCAACCCACAGTGCCTTGCACTTGTAATTTTTTAAGAAATAAAATGATAATAAAATAATAAATTAATATTCGATTGGATTTTCTAATTTTGGGGATTTCAATGGTTTATTAGGATACCAGAGACTTAGGAGGACCTAGTCAGGTATCGGGCACGTATTTTGAGGTAAGAGCGAGATTGGACCGGGGACTAATACCTAGTATTGAAGTGCGGTTGAGGTGCGTAAACCCTTTAAGGAACACGCTCGAGTATTTATTTGTTAGTTTTTCATTTGATCCAACTATTATTGTTTATTGTTGTATATGCTTACTTATGTTGCACGGTTAGTTGTTTACTTCGCCGCCGAATTCTGGTTTATTTCGAGATGTGTGGGCTAACTTGGGTAGGCTGGATAATAGGGACAGACTCAGGCAATGGACAGGTGGAGGAGGAGGAGCCCCCAGGAGAAATCTTAGTATCTGGATTAGGGTTTAGTTTTGCTACACGACACACATCCATTTGGTTTATCGGTGTTATTTATGCATGTGTTTCTTTATAGTTGTTTGTTTAATATGCATGTTTATTTAGCCTATTGTTGGTTTTCGTTATTATAAATGCTGGGTGGTTTCCTTCTGGGTTTTACTCACTGGACTCGTCATCTGCTTTTTGTGATGGCTTAAGTGCATGACCTACTATGAGCAGAGGCCATGAGACTTTAGCAAATTGCTTGTGACTTGGCTGCACCGACTAGGCTGACTTGTATGTATTGATATTTTGTTGTTTCGGCTTTATTTTGGTATTGGGGACTTTTGAGATACTTGTACATATATGTAATTACTTTTGTTAAGTTATATACAATGTACATTGTCAAAATTTTCACATAGGACAGATGCTCTTCTAACTTGATGAAATAAATTACAAATTACATATTTTTAAGGCTTTTGCTAAATTAATGCATTTTAAATGTTAATAATTGTGATGAATGAGGATTTAGGACGTGTGGGATACAACAAGGCAGTAAAGTGGCAAGGTTGTAGGCCTATGAGGCATCACGTGGCGGGCCTCGGGAGTTTTGGGCCGTCACAATAATCCTCAACTATAAGTTTTTTTCAGAATGATCCCAAACTTTGAGATTTGTTTTCAATTTTATCCTTACTAATTTTTTAAGGAAGTTTGGTGTTTTGTGATAATAATTTCTTTTTTGGTAATTTAAGAGATTTTGCTAAGATTTGTAATTCTCCTTTGGAATGACTTAACAAAATCTCCTAAAATTCTCAAAAAGTAGTCGCCACACAAACACTAAACGCTCTTAAAAATGAGTTGGATAAAATTGAAAAAATATTAAAGTTTGAGATTATATTATTATGAGAAAATTCAAAGTTGGGAATTATTTTGAGAAAAAACACAAAGTTTGAGATTTTTTTTCAGACGACGCAGTTATATATTATCATTGATCAATAAAATATCTATAGGGGGATTAGCCCAAATACAATTTCGACGCTCTCATGGAGTGAGTTTTGCAAGTGTGTTAACTCTAACATTGTCATCTCTAGAGGTGTAACAGCCCGTTTGGTTCAGGAATCAGTGAAGCATTCCTCACTTGCTTACCTAATACAAGTGATAGGTTAACTAATTCTTTGTTTGCTTCCATGCTCATTGTGTTAGGTAAGATTTATTTTTGGACTGTTTTACCCTTCCCAATTGTCTTCAACTTCCTTTTCTTTTCTCCAAATCTTTAACCGGTTCTTCCAATTCTACCCACTCAAACAACAAACACTCCTCAAGTTATGTTTGAGCTTCGACTAACTTACCAAGTGATGAATGCTTCACTAATTCTTGTTCTTAATTTCATCAAATAGGATTTGAGCTTCGTCTAGCTTGCCCAACTTGGCATACGCTGTGATCATTGTGTTTCAAGTGAACTCATCTCGGTCGGGTATTTTGTCAAATAGTTGGCGGGCTTAATTAATCCATCTTAATTTCGTCAATGAGTCTATCATTCTATTTGAAGAGAGATTGGCGGGATTCGAAAATGAAGAGCTTGTGAAAAGATTATTGTGAGTCATTGAATGCGTTAGGTTGCATTGAAGACATAATTTTAGAAAATCAAAATAGTGGGCTTAATTTCAATTTGATAATGTCAGCTACACATCCATACATATAACTGGTCACAATTCCCAACAATGGGAGGTCGATTTCATGGTCCGAAAGGGGCTATAGGTCTCGCCTCTCTCAAGACCTACGGGTCGATTTCATGTCCATTGATGGGTTGATGAATTCAGATGGAGAATATGATGTTGAAGATGAGGATACAAACGTCATTTTTGCTTACTTGAGTTGGGCTTATCTAATGACAAGGGGGACCCTGTCATTTAGAAAGCATGTGTGTAAGGGCTTTGATAAGACCGTGTCTTAGCTAGCACTCCAACCAAATACCAGTCTTACAATTAAGCTTGGGTTTAGCTAAGCTAACACTCCAATCAAACAGGCTGTAAAAGAAATCAAAGATGTCCTTGTCTTTCATCAGGTTACATTTGTCCTAAATTAGGAGATCAATATCACAAAAAAATAGATTCAACCGAATTTAAGGCCTCAATAACATTTTTAGAGTCAGAAAGAAGCTTTGAAGCGCATTAAGAATTGCTTGGCATTCTACAACTTCAACTGATGACAAAAGAAGACCCTGCCTTGGCAACTCTCTCGTTACATCAACAAAAAGTGAATAACCATTCTTTTTCGAACTCAGAGGGGCACAAAGTTTGAGATTATTCGGACTATTTACCCAAGTTATAATTTGAATGGTTAGACACTTAGATCCCTTTAATTAAGCACTTGTGATTTTAATTTCGTGTCTAGCAAATTGAGTCGCTTTTATTGGAAAGATATCGATTTACCTCGAGTTCAGAACAATCGAGGCCCAATAAACTTTCAAATACTGAGTAGTGTGCTTTAAACGAAGGATTTATATATATATATATATATATATATATATATATATATATATATATATATATATAAGTACATATTTTTGGATTGCCAAAAGAAAAAATACATTATAAGTTTTTTTTTTCTTTTTTTTGGTACAACAAAATAAGTTTTTATTTGCATTTATATTTGCCAGACAGTTGTTGAATTGAATTACACGTCAAAATTGTAAGATATCTTAATTATTTAAATTCAATGGATCAACTCAACAAATGTCAAACAGATCGATATATCAAAAGTACTTCACCCAAAAAAAGATTTTTGTCAAAAAATACTAGATATCCTTGATGAATAATGCAAGTAACATAATTAATTAGTGCTCTTAATCTTTTTTTTTCCAAATTTGATATCTTAATTAATTGACTCTTAGCTATGAATTAAAGCCGATAATTAAAAATTAAAATGTATGAATTGTAATGCAAAAGGTTTGGATAATTTATTAACACAATTTTTTTTTTTATTATAACACACGCAGACACAGTTTTAATTCGAGTTTAAATTGATGATTATGCGTCAAAAAATGTGCTAGCCATGCGTGCATTTTTGCATAAAAAATATTACTATATTCAAAATAATATATGCTTGATAAACACTCACAAAAGGGATAATGTAAAATATTATTTTCTGATGAATACATATCACATGACTGTTTTGATTAATTTATTGTGATTGCTATACTAATTAGTGACTCCAGCCAAAGCCACTTGTCTATCACTTTTTTCAGGTGTATTTGTAAAAAAATTCTTTAAGCTGTGTATGAAAAAAATAGCTTGTTTAGTATTTTATGCAATTGGTTGATGCGGAGCTAAGTGCCAACTAATTAGAACTATATATCAAACTGGACCTTATTTTATAATCATCGATCCGGATTTTTATATTTTTAAAAAGAATTTATCCGCAAAAGAAAAGCTTAAAAGTTATAAGCAATAAACAATTGTGGTACCAAACAAGTGCTAAGATATTGTTTTGTTTAGGTAAGAAAAAAAGCCTTTTCATTGCAAGATTGTTTTTCAAATATTTTTACTCTCGATACTATTTATAAGGTTATAGTTATTTTGTTATAGTTATTTTTTCTTACCACGAGTTATTGTTATTTTTCTCTTGTTTTCCTTTTATTCCTTATACATATTATATAATTAAATGTAATAAAAATATATATTATATAATTAATTTGTATATGTTATGAGTTTCTTTTTTTTTGTCACAAATCATTGAAGTCTTGATTTTGTTTAAGTTTCATTTAATAGGTTGTTTAGTGTTTTCTTATTAAAAGTTTTAGATTTTCTTCCCCTATTAAAAGTTTTGTTTTGTTGTTAAAGCCTCACAAATGAGATGGTAAATACATCACTTGTCAAAAAGATAAGACATTGGGACTAGTGTGGTTTGATTCCCACAGAAGTAAAAAAAAAAAGTTTTGTTATGCAGTTCTAATGACTTTTTGTGTACAATCATGTATTTCAGGTCACATGATTTTGCTATTACGATCGCATTCATAACCAAAAGATTTTACGTCCGTTGTTCTATATTAATAGCTATTTTTTTTGAAAACCGATTGTAACGACCCGAATTCTACCTGACCCGACTCGAGGACATTTTGGTAATTTAATATTTTATTTGTGTTTGTCGTGATATAGTATGTATTATATATTATCACAATTTGGTGAGACTCAACTTGATAGTGTGTGCATAACAACGAAGACCTCAAGTCACAAATTTATTGAAGAATTATTAAGTGAGGGCCAAGACTAGGGTTGTGCACAAAGTGTGTCAAGTTTGGAGTGTTACAAGTTAGTGGGACAAATGGACCCAAATAAATAGGTTTCAAACCCTAAATTTTCCTTAACCAAATATAAAGGGGTTAAAACCCTAATTTGCTTTAAAAAAATAAATAAATAAAAAAAAAAACAGCACAAGAGAAAGAGAGTAGGGATTGGCGGAGTAAGAGCCGCATGGGAGGAGAGATCGGCGGCGGCGAAGAAGTGGCGGAGGCGGTGGTTTCGCGCAGCAGCAGCGGCGGCGTGGCTTCGAAGATCAAGGAGGTACTCCTCTATCACAGTCACACTTAAGAAGAGGGGTGGTTCCCTCCACCCCTCCGCTTTCACTTTTTCCTCCAAGGCGGCCGGCCAGAGAGGCGGCGACCTCCTGGCCAGCCGCCGGAGATCCCCCTCCGTCGCGTGGAAGCGACGGAGGGTGGTGGTGGTCGGGGTCGAGGAGGGGAGCTTGTGCTCCCCTCCACGGCCGTCGATGGGGGAAGATGAACTTCCCCCCCCAACCGAGGTTGGCGGTCAAGGGTCGATTGACCCTGGACCGTTGACCAGGGTCAATCGACCCTTTGACCAGTTGACCGGGGGCCAACCGGCCCTGGACTCAACCAGGGACCAGTTTGGCCCTGCACTATGATTTAAGGGGCTGAAATGTTCCAGCCCCTCTACAGCTTCATCGGGGGGCACACACGCGCATTCCGAGGGACTCGACGACGGGTCCCACCTTCGAAAATGCGACATCGGGACCCCGATAAGGGCTCTAAACAACACGAAACCCGCGGGACCCACACTAATGGGTCCCTAAAAGTAAATGAGTTAAAGAATTAATGATTTTGTAATAGAATATGCATTGATATGTTGTTGCATGAATTGTCTTAGTGACACACGACAGCTCACATCGAGCCTCGGGTGCGCAAGGAGTGGTTTTAGGCGTGTCGAGTACAGGTAAGTGGGGAGCTTGCTTAATTATCAAATATGGCATGAATATTAGTTATGCTTAGGATTCATAATTTGAATTAAAGACTTGGGATTTATGGGTTGCGTCGTGGTATTGGCTCGAATTTACGAATCTATGGAATGTAAATGCACTGTCATTCATGACCCCAGGGTGTGGAGTTTACCACCGAGGGTCGTTAACACCCCAGGGTGTGGAGTTTACCACCGAGGGTCGTTAACACCCCAGGGTGTGGAGTTTACCACCGAGGGCTTTACTTGATTAATTGAATTCATAAGTATGTCACGTAGGGACATGAGTTGGAGTTACCTTCTCTTGTACTCTTGAGACATAGAGATGTGCATCGGTGATGGCTTGGACGAATCTACTGTTGATTTGATGGGACAAACGAGAGGGCACATAAGGCCTGTGTGCTAGCTGGTTGTTTCCATCACTTTGAGAGTAGGAGAATCGGTCACCGGATTCTTGCCAATATCTAGTTCGCATTGAATGGAACATCGACTTATCGTATTATTATATTTTATAGTACATAATCTCACGATACCCCTCCTTTGTATGAAAGTTTGAAATTATGAAATGATTTGTCAATCTCTTTAATGCTATGCATGATTATTGTTGTTATAGTTTGTTGATTCATTATAAGTCTATTTCTTATGAAATCCTACTACTATGTTATTAATAAATGAATCCTTGGTTGTTTTCAAATACATGTTAGACTTTGCATGCTTATTAAGTATTACTTGCATATTTGATGATTGAGCGGGTTTTCCGCATTACTGAGCTCCGTTGGTTCTTTTAGCTCACCCCACTTACATCTCAGGTATTCACGACAGCGCTAGGATGAGACAAGGGAGAGACAAGCTTGAAGTCTCCTCTTGACGTGAGTTTTGTTGATATATATTATGTAATATTTGATTTTGAAACTATTCAACCTGGGGTTAAATTTAAAATAGATTTTTGGGTAGCTTAAATCCTACTTATCTTTAGTTGATTCACTTTAGAAATTTAATAAACTTATTTAGTGTAAATAAGCAGGAACCCATGTATAGTTTGTGAATGTTCTTTGAACTTAAATCAATTGGCTTTAGGATGTCTCTTTTTATTTATTCCGTAATTATTATCCTTTGTTTAGCCAATGTATTTTTCGCAGGTTTATTTGTTTAGGCGTGCCAGACTGTTATTTGAGCCTGGTTCATGTATTGGGTCCAAGTGGCGGTCTGGGCCGGGCGACCCGACCCTAGGTCGGGGGCGGGTCGTCACAGTTGGTATCAGAGCCTAGGGATTAGAACCTAGGGAAACGAGAGGTTAGGAAAAACCTAAGATGTAAAGCCTTTAAGTTTAAAGGTCAAGTTAAGTCGAACAAATCAGTGGTATGGGACATTGGTTTAAAGTCGACTTAATACGCAATAATGATAAATCTTAGGATGGGAGGGGATAAAAGAAATTCGATAAAGATTTAATGTGATGATTATTTGCTACTTTGTATATATAAATATATCGTTAGATATATAGGTAAATGTCTTTCCTTAAGACGTGAAACTTTGGTTCCACGAGTTGAGAATGACAATTAACGACACAAGAAAGTCGAAGGGAAGTCCTCAGAAGATTTCACATGTGTTGCAAGGAAGTCTACAATGCTTTGCTGCATGAATGGTTCTGATAGAACGACTAAACGTAGAGTGGGAATTATATGGCGAGATGTGCCTATACTTAACGATAGAGTGGCAAATAAAGACTTAAGTATGTATTGATAGACTTGAAAGGCAATGAGATGCCACGCTAAATACACAAGACAGAATTGTGACGTGGTCACATTTCAGAGAAGTAACTCTGACGCCGAAAACTATATTAGGATGATTAAAATTAACGATATCTTTGTTGAAAACGGAAGTTAACAATCCTAGTAAGGATGTAAATGAATCTTTGATTTCAAACAATGATAAGTAAGTTAGTCTAGCCAGGTGGCTGAACTTAATTTAAAATATAGTGGACACGTATAGACTTAGAACTTCTAATGATCGATTAAGAGTGTGAACCATTGGTCTATAAATTCGATTTGAAGATTATTACTATCGATCGAATTATGTTGTTTCAGGTGATCTATTTTTATCGAAAAATAATTTTTTCGACTATATTGGACCATGATTTTTGTATTGTTTCAGAGTTGATGTTTGCCGCACTTTATTGAAGTTTTCATGGAAGGGTTTAAAGTGTCTTTACAAAATTTTGAAAAGGCAAACAATTACACAAAAAAAAAAAGAAAAAAAGAAACCATTTATTTTCCTTGGTGTTCAAAATATAAAGCGAATAGACTCATACATATTTCAAGAATTTGACGTTGTAATTTTAATCTTTACATAAAGAGTTTTACTGAATTTCAAAGTTTTGACTTGATGAAAATGCAAAGCATCGTTTGGATTTATGTTACCATTATGAAGTATTGGAATACAAATTTTCTCGTGATCGTGATTTATTTTTTTTAAAGTAAATTTACCAAATCGATTCAAAAAAAAAGGGTTTTACAATTTGCTTGAAATATGAAAAAGCTTTTAGATGATTCTATAAAAATAAGCTAGACTTAGCTTGAAAAAAAATCGAAACTTAATAATTTGAAATGGATCTTGATTTGGATTTAACTTTTCGATTGATTGAATTATGGCATTCAAGTTTCGATCGAACCTGTGTAAATAAAAAATAAAAAATAAATAAATAAAGCTAAGCTAGTTATTTATACGTTGAATACTAAATATGAGGACCCAAATTGAGAGTTAGCTCGAAACGTAAATGCATAATGTACGAGATGACGAATGAGAAATTAAAGAATTTATTGAAAACTACTCAATGAGAAAATCTAGTGAATACAAAATGGCAAGTTAGTACACTCAGAGATGGGTGAGTTACTAATATTGGGAATCCAAAATCAAAGACTATTTTAGTGAAATAGTCATGTGTGAAGATCGTGTTGCCAAGTAGAAAGATTTGTAGATGTTGTAAAGACTCAAGATCTGAGGTTAAAATGACACAAATTAAAGATAACCATTGCAACAAAGAAATTATTATAATATAATCAGAAGAGAGTTGATTCATAAAGTTGGGGATACCAGGAATTGATAAATTGTGTTCGAAATGAATGTAGAGTATGCAATAGTAGTACCATGACTGAATAATTAAAGGAAGCCCCAAACTAAACGGTATGTATGAATTATATTAGTAGGATGTAAGGAATGTATGACGCAGTTAATGATATTATAATGAACTCGATGATAAGTGAATCATTAAAATCGGGGGTATACCAATAAAAAGAATATTTCTGATATGATTAAACGTGTGGACTCATAGCTTTTGAGACAAAATAAAACCTAATCTGATTGGTAGGGGATGGTTGAATGAAAAATGACGTTGAAGAGTAATCGAGGCAAATGATTGTCATATAACCTTAGTCAATAAGGACTTGGTTCTTAAAATTGGAGATTCTAGAATAGGATCGACCCATGGAAAAATGAATGAGTAACTGGGTGAGAAGAAGAATTGCGAACTCAAGAAAGACAAGATGTACTGTAATTGTACCCTATTCAAGAATCAAATTTATAATCGAAATGGTGACGTCACGAAGAATCATGTTGATCATTTGTAGGAAATAACTTGTGATCACTTGATAAAATTCAAAAGTTACATTAAATATCTAAACTACCAAACCAAATGGTTGAAAGGAAAGATGAAAGATCTAATCAGTGATAGGTCGACTATTAAAAGTGAGGATCCAAGGATCGAACTCCAATAAGATTTATACGGTACAATACGTACAAAACAATTAAGGATGGTGGGGAAATACCCTAAATTAGCAATAAAACATGAATATATGAGTAAAGGTCAAATTTCTTAAATTTCATACCGTAAATAATTGTTGAACGAAATATGTAGTTTACACTTGGAAGCCTGAGAGCTTAGTATAAGTCTAAAAGTGAAAGCCCTAATTTGATGACATAGGAGAATTCAAGGTTGCAACCCAGATGGGTAAGCAATAGATTTACAAATGGTTACATGTTAAGGATATCAACACGTGGAGATAATGCACGAATAATCAAGGTCAACACCGTAACAGGTGACAAGGATAAGTAAATTATTTGGCATAGGGGTTTGCCTAAGCATAAGGTCATTTTAAATCAATCCTATGAGAAATTGGATGGTATTCTTATTTTCAAGAATTATTGAATTTGGAGAAAATGAAGAACACTATGAATGGTTTTGAGTTAAGTATAAGCAATGAATCATAACCTAAACAGTGCAAGAAAATTTTTGAAATTACTGTAAATATGAGTTTGAGTACACTTGTATTAAAGTTTTAGTATCAAGTCGTACAAGATAAACTTATATGAGTTTGATGTATAAGGATATATACTTTATGGTTGGAGTATCCAACAAAACGTATAAGTAGTGCGACAATAGTAATGCATGAGTGTAATAAATTGAAATACAAGTTTGAATTCAGAACTTGAAATAACTGGATTGTATTGAGATATGAGTCCTTAATGACAATGACAGGAGTATGAGTTTTTATGCTTTTAAGGAAACGATGTGAATGTAAAGTTCGAAACATGAAAGCTAAATTACCTTCATTTCTCAGAGAGTGAGGTACTAAACACATTATAAGAGCTAAGAGTTAGCTCAGAAAGATGAGAAGGGACCATTGTACACCAAAAAGGGGTCATGACTAAGTCAACAATGTTTGAAATAGTCACCCAGGATCGTGAGAATTGATCAGTACGAGGACGCAATACGATAGATCTCCTAAAAAAAAAAAATCGAGATATAGTGATAAGAGATCTTGGTATGAAATAAAAAAAAAATAAAAATGGTGATGCAATGGAGTGCATTCAGATGAATGCCGAAACCTACTTAGAAATATTGACGATGTTAAAAATATTCCACAAGATTTTAAAGGTGGAAGCTTGTTTACGTCAATTAACAGTTAAGTGTGACAAAGGAGTTACAAAGTGGATCATTAGTCAAAAGTTGACTTGAATTATGAACCTACAAGAACGAATGTCGATAAACATGTGATGCCAATAATATTAAGGTATTATTCTAGAAAGGAATACTATGTCTATCCATTTGTAGCCTTCACATATAAGCCGCAAAGACATGATGAGTCGTTCAATGATATACGTAACCGAGATGTTGATAGAGATGGTGTGCTAGTGCTCATGTTATAGCAGATAGCTATCCCTGTTTCCCTTCTACCAGTTGGTGGTATGGTTTCAATGCCAGATAGGCAAAGATATTCTTTGACACAGATAGGCACCAGATCACATCTCAGTATGGTTCTACCTCTCTGCAAGTTGAGCGACTTAAGCGTATATTGCGATTTCGGTGAAGATTATAAAGGAATACCTTAATAACACGTGACGACAGAAGAATTTTGGCAAGAGGCTGAGTATAATGATTCTATTGAAACCTATAAGAGAGGCCTTATGAATTTCGGTCAGTGGGACAGAAATGAAAATGTTGAGATAGTAGAGTCAAGAGTAAGACTTTACTTTATGTGGGATATAAGTAGAACGCGTAAGAGAGAATTGACACAAATTAAATAATGGGTCATTAGGGAAACCATTACGAATGGGCCAGTCAAATTATGAGTGTATCTTATTTTGACTTTCGAGGACGAAAGTTCTTAAAATTGGGGATATTGTAACGACCCGAATTCTACCTGACCCGACTCGAGGACATTTTGGTAATTTAATATTTTATTTGTGTTTGTCGTGATATAGTATGTATTATATATTATCACAATTTGGTGAGACTCAACTTGATAGTGTGTGCATAACAACGAAGACCTCAAGTCACAAATTTATTGAAGAATTATTAAGTGAGGGCCAAGACTAGGGTTGTGCACAAAGTGTGTCAAGTTTGGAGTGTTACAAGTTAGTGGGACAAATGGACCCAAATAAATAGGTTTCAAACCCTAAATTTTCCTTAACCAAATATAAAGGGGTTAAAACCCTAATTTGCTTTAAAAAAATAAATAAATAAAAAAAACAGCACAAGAGAAAGAGAGTAGGGATTGGCCGGAGTAAGAGCCGCATGGGAGGAGAGATCGGCGGCGGCAGCAGTGGCGGAGGCGGTGGTTTCCGCAGCAGCAGCGGCGTGGCTTCGAAGATCAAGGAGGTACTCCTCTATCACAGTCACACTTAAGAAGAGGGGTGGTTCCCTCCACCCCTCCGCTTTCACTTTTTCCTCCAAGGCGGCCGGCCAGAGAGGCGGCGACCTCCTGGCCAGCCGCCGGAGATCCCCTCCGTCGCGTGGAAGCGACGGAGGGTGGTGGTGGTCGGGGTCGAGGAGGGGAGCTTGTGCTCCCCTCCACGGCTGTCGATGGGGGGAAGATGAACTTCCCCCCTAACCAGGTTGACTGGTCAAGGGTCGATTGACCCCCGACCCGGTTGACCAGGGTCAATCGACCCTTTGACCGGTTGACCAGGGGCCAAACCGGCCCCCTGGACTCAACCAGGGACCGGCTTGGCCCCGCACTATGATTTAAGGGGCTGAAATGTTCCAGCCCCTCTACAGCTTCATCGGGGGGCACACACGCGCATTCCGAGGGACTCGACGATGGGTCCCACCTTCGAAAATGCGACATCGGGACCCCGATAAGGGCTCTAAACAACACGAAACCCGCGGGACCCACACTAATGGGTCCCTAAAAGTAAATGAGTTAAAGAATTAATGATTTTGTAATAGAATATGCATTGATATGTTGTTGTATGAATTGTCTTAGTGACACACGACAGCTCACATCGAGCCTCGGGTGCGCAAGGAGTGGTTTTAGGCGTGTCGAGTACAGGTAAGTGGGGAGCTTGCTTAATTATCAAATATGGCATGAATATTAGTTATGCTTAGGATTCATAATTTGAATTAAAGACTTGGGATTTATGGGTTGCGTCGTGGTATTGGCTCGAATTTACGAATCTATGGAATATAAATGCACTATTATTCATGACCCCAGGGTGTGGAGTTTACCACCGAGGGTCGTTAACACCCCAGGGTGTGGAGTTTACCACCGAGGGTCGTTAACACCCAGGGTGTGGAGTTTACCACCGAGGGCTTTACTTGATTAATTGAATTCATAAGTATGTCACGTAGGGACATGAGTTGGAGTTACCTTCTCTTGTACTCTTGAGACATAGAGATGTGCATCGGTGATGGCTTGGACGAATCTACTGTTGATTTGATGGGACAAACGAGAGGGCACATAAGACCGTGTGCTATTTGGTTGTTTCCATCACTTTGAGAGTAGGAGAATCGGTCACCGGATTCTTGCCAATATCTAGTTCGCATTGAATGGAACATCGACTTATCGTATTATTATATTTTATAGTACATAATCTCACGATACCCCTCCTTTGTATGAAAGTTTGAAATTATGAAATGATTTGTCAATCTCTTTAATGCTATGCATGATTATTGTTGTTATAGTTTGTTGATTCATTATAAGTCTATTTCTTATGAAATCCTACTACTATGTTATTAATAAATGAATCCTTGGTTGTTTTCAAATACATGTTAGACTTTGCATGCTTATTAAGTATTACTTGCATATTTGATGATTGAGCGGGTTTTCCGCATTACCGAGCTCCGTTGGTTCTTTTAGCTCATCCCACTTACATCTCAGGTATTCACGACAGCGCTAAGATGAGACAAGGGAGAGACAAGCTTGAAGTCTCCTCTTGACGTGAGTTTTGTTGATATATATTATGTAATATTTGATTTTGAAACTATTCAACCTGGGGTTAAATTTAAAATAGATTTTTGGGTAGCTTAAATCCTACTTATCTTTAGTTGATTCACTTTAGAAATTTAATAAACTTATTTAGTGTAAATAAGCAGGAACCCATGTATAGTTTGTGAATGTTCTTTGAACTTAAATCAATTGGCTTTAGGATGTCTCTTTTTATTTATTCCGTAATTATTATCCTTTGTTTAGCCAATGTATTTTTCGCAGGTTTATTTGTTTAGGCGTGCCAGACTGTTATTTGAGCCTGGTTCATGTATTGGGTCCAAGTGGCGGTCTGGGCCGGGCGACCCGACCCTAGGTCGGGGGCGGGTCGTGACACCGATACTAATATGATTAAAAAACCAACATTCTTTGTCTTTTTAGTTATTCACGGTAACTCCTATCTAGAGGCGACTTAAAACCCTTTTTTTTTAGTTTTCTCTCTTAAATCAAGATCTTGAACTACCGCTGATCTTCTCTTTTGATCTGCGGTGGTTCCAATCTTCATCTCTCTGTGTTCTATGTGTTCAATAAAGTGCATATCTGTATATATTAGATCTCCTTGTTGCGACATCTTCCTCAACACTCATTTTTGGATCTGTGTGGTGGTTGGGTTGGTCTTTGTTTTTAGTTTTATTATTAAGTAGTTTGTCTTCCCTTTGTTGGAAGTTTTGATTTTGTCTTCTCCTTGTCGGAAAGTTTTAGATTTTTTTCTCCTTGTCGGGAAGTTTTGTTATTCTTACATGGTTCTAGAAGGTGTTTATGTATTGTAATGTGTTTCAATGTTGTAGAGAACAATCTCTTATTGTCAAACTGTTTCAATTTCACAATCGCATTCACAGCCAAAGTAATGGCAGTTCTTTTGAACAAATATGATTAGTGAATCAATGTACTTTTTTATTCTATGTTTGGTCCTGTACTGAACCATTAATAATTAATGAAACTTCTATTTTTCTTCAAAAAAAAAATAAATAGCTATTGACTATTAATGAAAATTTTATTTTACTTTAAAAAAAACTCAATACATAAGTAATATTGAAGTCAATCTTTTGCCAAAAAAAAAAGTAACAAGTCAATGGCAAATTTAGCTGAAACTTGAAGAACTATGGAGTCCACGTCACCAAAATAATTAGGCAAAACTCCTCATTTGGTCTCTGAACTTTGCGTTTCTTATGCATTTAATTTCTAAACTTTTATTACTATACATTTGATCCTTCAACTTTCACAAAGATTTACATTTAGTACTTTCACCATTTAAAGTGTTAAATTCCTCCGACGTAGGTAATAGAGGTGTTGCATGACTAGTCAGGTAGAGTAAAATGGTTTATATTATAGAACCGGATGATTCACATCGACCAACAAAGGTAAAAAAAAATAATAATTTTACCTAAAAATATAAAAAACTTAAAGTTCAAGGACCAAATGTACAAAAATGAAAGTTTATGGACTAAATTTATATTAATAAAAATTTAAGGATCAAAAACATAAAAGATTGAGAGTTCAAGGATCAAAAAAATATGTTTTGCCAATTAATTAAGCATTGACAAGCTCCTAAACAGCCGTGTCAAGAATGAGTCAAAGGCAAATTTAACTGAGTCAACTTAGTCCTAACTTAGCACTACAACAACTTGCCTCCAACTCTGGCCAGCTTAAGTCGTGGATCCCATAAAACCGAAATGACTACTAATAATCATTAAAATTAAATAATACGTGCCAATAGGCAATATTCTTTTACTGTATTTTCTAATTATTATACTATATAAAAATAATTAAAAACTTTCTCAAAAAAAAAAACTAAAAATAATTTTCTTATCTTATATCTTATCTTATATATAATGAAAATCCTCCAAGGTAGTTAAGGTGAGGCCAAAATAGCCTTTATTACAAGTTTACTCTCCTTTGTCAAGTACGGAAATTATTATTTTTTTTAATTCATATCCTACCAACAAAAAAGGTACTTAAGTCTTTGTTTTTCAAGCATTCTTTCATTGTCTCAGCTTCCTGCGACGTGATTCACAAGTCCTTGGTGCATTTTAGTTGAAATGTTCAACATGAGACTAAGGATGCGATATGCCATTTACTCCAAGTACCACAACAATGCTCCCCCGAGTTTCTACTTGGGACTACCTAGCAAGGAGGGAATAAATAAAGAAGAGGACTTCTCTTACATATATGATAAGGTGAGGAATCAACTCCAAGGTTGAAAAGGGAGAATGTTGTCCAGGGCGGGGAAGGAGATTTTATTGAAGTTTGTGGTTCAATCTATTCCTACATATGTTATGAGTGTGTTTCCTTTGCCAAGGAAACTTTGTAACCAACTGGAAACGAAGGTGAACAAATTTTGGTGGTTATCTGATGTTGATAAACACAGAGGGATTAGGTGGGGGATTGGAGAAAGTTGTGTCTGCTGAAGAAGTTGGGTGGTTTACGCATGCGACAAGTTCGAGACTTCAATATTGCTATGCTAGTGAAACAGGCATGGCGATTACTAATGAATCCCAACTCTCTAGCATCACGTATGTTGAAGGCTCGTTATTATCCTTACTCACAGTTTGTGGATGCGACATTAGGAAGGAATCCGAGCTATGCGTAGAGAAGTATTATGGAGTTCAAGGTATCGTTAGTTACCCAATGTCATTGGCGGGTTGGTGATGGGTTGTCTGTTAGAGTGTACAAGGACCTTTGGCTACCGAAAAAGGAGTCTCATCGAGTCCAGTTGCATGTCCCAATTGAACTAGAATACGTCACTGTTGATGCTATGTTCTAGACTGATTGCAGAGAGTGGGATGACGATATCCTTCGAGACATTTTCGACGAACGAGACCAGCCTTTAATAAGGTCTATTCCTCTTAGTCATTAACATGCATGAGATGAGTGGATGTGGGAAAGGGGACTCCAAAGGAAATTACATAGTAAAGAATGGTTATAGGACTCTTGTGGGGAATGTTATAAGGAGTACTGCACAACAAAGGGTGGATTATTGGAGTGGCATTTGGAATTTGGGGATACCACCTAAAGTAAGAAATTTTCTATGGAGGGCAGCTCTTGACTTCCTACCAACAACGTCAAATCCGGTAAGTCGTAAGTGTTTCATGCTCTTGTAGGATGTGGAGGATGTGTTTCATGCTCTTGTGGGATGTATCACACCATCGAAATGTTGGGACGAGTTGAGAGTTAATATACTTCAGTTACAACAACCCTCTTTAGTGGAATGGTTAGGTGGCCTCATAGCGAACTTATCAAAAGAGGCGATGGAAGTTGTGTGGCTTTGGTAGCATGGAGTTTATGGAATAACCGTAATGCATTGATTGAAACAATCGTCAATAACCCCATTCTCTACTTATTAAGCAGACCAAGTCCCACCTGGAGGCATGGCGATCGAAAAATCTGAAGAAAGGGGCATCGCAAGTAGAGAGGGACGAAGTTGCGCAATTCAAATGGCAACGACCAAGGGTGGGCAGTGTAAAGTATATAGTCGATGCAACAGTGTTTGAGGTGACTGGTGTGAGCTCATATGGAGCAGTATTGCGGAACGAAAAAGGATCCTTCATCACAACGTTGGTAAGTAGATGTGAGGGTGTATATGAGCCAAGGGTGGCCGAAGCAATTGGAATTAGGGAGGCACTGGTGTGGCTTAAAGAACGGAGGGAAACTCATGATGTAGTGGAGTCGGATGCACTGCAAGTGGTTCAAGCATTGCTTTTCCAAAAGAGTGACAACTCTTACTTTGGTGCTATTGTGGCTGATTGCGTCAAGTTGTTAACGGACCTGCGGTCCTATCGAGTGACTTAGGTTCGTAAATCAGTGAATGTAGCGGCCCAGACTGTTGCAAGGGAAGTTAGTTCTATGTCTAGCCGTTTCAAATAGTGTGACATGCCTTCGTTTCTTTCAATGTACTTGTTAAGGACTTGGAATAAATAAAATTGGGTTTGAATTTAAAAAAAAAGTCTTTTTATTTTTCATTATTTAAAATGAATTTAATTTTTATGTTTGATTGTGCCACATGGTGATTGAAAAGGATAGCTATAGAGATAATTAAGGGCAGTTTCAATAGGTAGTTTAACTTCACAAAAAAAAGATAACACGTTCTTTAACCAAAAAAGAAACAGTAAAAAAATCTCAAAAGACATAAAAAAAAATAAAGTTTCCTAATTTGAAGGGATTTCCATAACAACGTAAAAGAAAACACGTGATTTGACTAAAAAAACGTTACAAAGATCTCAATGGTTAGCAAAAAGAAAAAATTTCCTAATTTGGAGGGATTTTCATAATAGTTATTGACACGATTCTTGCTAAATCCAAGTTTATATATTAATTTGAATATTTCAATTCCTAAACTTTTGCATTGCATTGTCTATATATAACATTTGATACCAACCCTTTATCACACGCTCTCTCATCCTCTCTATGTCTGTATTCGTTCTCTTATGTTCTTAAGCATGGTAAATAGCTGTTTTATATTTGGTGGAGTTAGTAGATAGCCGCTTAAATTACAATGGCATCACAAAAAGCAAACATTATCTTTGTAGAATTGACAACATTGTGGTTTGTTATCTTTATCATTATCACCATATCAAACAAGTGTTGATCCGGTACTTGATCATGCGATCTTATTATTTTCTTAGTTCAATCATTTTTACTTTTTGTTGATTCTGATCCTATGTTTGTTTCTTATTTCATGTAATCATTCTTCAAGACTTAATTAAATAACCAATTTTATCGCAAGGTAGCCTTGGTGTACATGTAGTCGCATGCATTTTTGCTAATTTACAGTGTTAGTTCGGAGATATCTCATTGGACTTAATATTTTCATGTTTAGTTCAACTTTAAACTGGCGGAGAAGTTGTAAATTTTTAAACAATAAAATATATGAATTGACATAAATGGCCTTCAAATAAGAAAAAGAGATAGGTACTAAAAGGGTCATTAATGAGAGTAATTGTGTCAACTATTCCTGGGAGATAACTCCTTATAGGGAGGGGGAGGGTGAGGGTGAGGGTGGGGGTAAGGGTGAGGGTGGGGGTGGGGGTGGGGGTGATATCTCTCACACTTCCCTGTAAGTTGGGAGATAACTTGCAGAAAAGTTGGGCGACCAAACAAGATTAGTTCTCAACTCCCTGTAAGTTATCTATCAGGAGATAACTCTACCTCCAACCAAACAAGGCCCAGGTGTTAGACGTTGCCAAAAGTTCTCGAACAAGTACTATCACGCTATATTTGACTTTGTATATATTGATGCTAAAGACCCAATGTGGATTTGAAATAATAAATTATACTTATAAGACAAACATCCATGAGAAAATGGTAAAAATATAAATGCAACAATAACAACAAAGCCATTCATCAAAAAAAAAACCTCAATACTGAATTAGTTATGGTCGAATACTTGGATGAAACTCTTCTATTGCGCTTGATTTAGTGTAATTAATGGCGTGTTTTACTGTATTTTCTAATTATTATACTATATAAAAATAATTAAAAACTTTCTCAAAAAAAAAAACTAAAAATAATTTTCTTATCTTATATCTTATCTTATATATAATGGAAATCCTCCAAGGTAGTTAAGGTGAGGCCAAAATAGCCTTTATTACAAATTTACTCTCCTTTGTCAAGTACGGAAATTATTATTTTTTTTAATTCATATCCTACCAACAAAAAAGGTACTTAAGTCTTTGTTTTTCAAGCATTCTTTCACTGTCTCAGTTTCCTGCGTCGTGATTCACAAGTCCTTGGTGCATTTTAGTTGAAATGTTCAACATGAGACTAAGGATGCGATATGCCATTTACTCCAAGTACCACAACAATGCTCCCCCGAGTTTCTACTTGGGAATACCAAGCAAGGAGGGAATAAATAAAGAAGAGGACTTCTCTTACATATATGATAAGGTGAGGAATCAACTCTAAGGTTGAAAAGGGAGAATGTTGTCCAGGGCGGGGAAGGAGATTTTATTGAAGTTTGTGGTTCAATCTATTCCTACATATGTTCTGAGTGTGTTTCCTTTGCCAAGGAAACTTTGTAACCAACTGGAAACGAAGGTGAACAAATTTTGGTGGTTATCTGATGTTGATAAACACAGAGGGATTAGGTGGGGGATTGGAGAAAGTTGTGTGTCTTTGAAGAAGTTGGGTGGTTTACGCATGCGACAAGTTCGAGACTTCAATATTGCTATGCTAGTGAAACAGGCGTGGCGATTACTAATGAATCCCAACTCTCTAGCATCACGTATGTTGAAGGCTCGTTATTATCCTTACTCACAGTTTGTGGATGCGACATTAGGAAGGAATCCGAGCTATGCGTAGAGAAGTATTATGGAGTTCAAGGTATCGTTGGTTACCCAATGTCATTGGCGGGTTGGTGATGGGTGGTCTGTTAGAGTGTACAAGGACCTTTGGCTACCGAAAAAGGAGTCTCATCGAGTCCAGTTGCATGTCCCAATTGAACTGGAATACGTCACTGTTGATGCTATGTTCTAGACTGATTGCAGAGAGTGGGATGACGATATCCTTCGAGACATTTTCGACGAACGAGACCAGCCTTTAATAAGGTCTATTCCTCTTAGTCATTAACATGCATGAGATAAGTGGATGTGGGAAAGGGGACTCCAAAGGAAATTGCAGAGTAAAGAATGGTTATAGGACTCTTGTGGGGAATGTTATAAGGAGTACTGCACAACAAAGGGTGGATTATTGGAATGGCATTTGGAATTTGGGGATACCACCTAAAGTAAGAAATTTTCTATGGAGGGCAGCTCTTGACTTCCTACCAACAACGTCAAATCTGGTAAGTCGTAAGTGTTTCATGCTCTTGTAGGATGTGGAGGATGTGTTTCATGCTCTTGTGGGATGTATCACACCATCGAAATGTTGGGACGAGTTGAGAGTTAATATACTTCAGTTACAACAACCCTCTTTAGTGGAATGGTTAGGTGGCCTCATAGCGAACTTATCAAAAGAGGCGATGGAAGTTGTGTGGCTTTGGTAGCATGGAGTCTATGGAATAACCGTAATGCATTGATTGAAACAATCGTCAATAACCCCATTCTCTACTTATTGAGCAGACCAAGTCCCACCTGGAGGCATGGCGATCGACAAATCTGAAGAAAGGGGCATCACAAGTAGAGAGGGAGGAAGTTGCACAATTCAAATGGCAACGACCAAGGGTGGGCAGTGTAAAGTATATAGTCGATGCGACAGTGTTTGAGGTGACTGGTGTGAGCTCATATGGAGCAGTATTGCGGAACGAAAAAGGATCCTTCATCACAGCGTTGGTAAGTAGATGTGAGGGTGTATATGAGCCAAGGGTGGCCGAAGCAATTGGAATTAGGGAGGCACTGGTGTGGCTT
Source organism: Stephania japonica (assembly GCA_039657345.1). NCBI lineage: Eukaryota > Viridiplantae > Streptophyta > Magnoliopsida > Ranunculales > Menispermaceae > Stephania > Stephania japonica. The sequence goes on from CM077557.1 coordinate 10,229,969, forward strand.
AAAGAACGGAGGGAAACTCATGATGTAGTGGAGTCGGATGCACTGCAAGTGGTTCAAGCATTGCTTTTCCAAAAGAGTGATAACTCTTACTTTTGTGCTATTGTGGCCGATTGCGTCAAGTTGTTAACGGACCTGCGGTCCTATCGAGTGACTTAGGTTCGTAAATCAGTGAATGTAGCGGCCCAGACTGTTGCAAGGGAAGCTAGTTCTATGTTTGGCCGTTTCAAATAGTGTGACATGCCTTCGTTTCTTTCAATGTACTTGTTAAGGACTTGGAATAAATAAAATTGGGTTTGGATTTAAAAAAAAATCTTTTTATTTTTCATTATTTAAAATGAATTTAATTTTTATGTTTGATTGTGCCACATGGTGATTGAAAAGGATAGATATAGAGATAATTAAGGGCCGTTTCAATAGGTAGTTTAACTTCACAAAAAAAGATAACACGTTCTTTAACCAAAAAAGAAACGGTAAAAAAACCTCAAAAGTCATAAAAAAATAAAGTTTCCTAATTTGAAGGGATTTCCATAACAACGTAAAAGAAAACACGTGATTTGACTAAAAAAACGTTACAAAGATCTCAATGGTTAGCAAAAAGAAAAAATTTCCTAATTTGGAGGGATTTTCATAATAGTTATTGACACGATTCTTGCTAAATCCAAGTTTATATATTAATTTGAATATTTCAATTCCTAAACTTTTGCATTGCATTGTCTATATATAACATTTGATACCAACCCTTTATCACACGCTCTCTCATTCTCTCTATGTCTCTATTCGTTCTCTTATGTTCTTAAGCATGGTAAATAGCTTTTTTATATTTGGTGGAGTTAGTAGATAGCCGCTTAAATTACAATGGCATCACAAAAAACAAACATTATCTTAGTAGAATTGACAACATTGGGGTTTGTTATCTTTATCATTATCACCATATCAAACAAGTGTTGATCCGGTACTTGATCATGCGATCTTATTATTTTCTTAGTTCAATCATTTTTACTTTTTGTTGATTCTGATCCTCTGTTTGTTTCTTATTTCATGTAATCATTTTTCACGACTTGCAGAAAAGTTGGGCGACCAAATAAGATTGGTTCTCAACTCCCTGTAAGTTATCTATTAGGAGATAACTCTACCTCCAACCAAACAAGGCCCAGGTGTTAGACGTTGCCAAAAGTTCTCGAACGAGTGCTATCACGCTATATTTGACTTTGTATATATTGATGCTAAAGACCCAATGTGGATTTGAATTAATAAATTATACTTATAAGACAAACATCCTTGAGAAAATGGTAAAAATATATATGCAACAATAACAACAAAGCCATTCATAAAAAAAAAGCCTCAATACTGAATTAGTTATGGTCGAATACATGGATGAAACTCTTCTATTGCGCTTGATTTAGTGTAATTAATGACGTATTTTAAAAATTATTGAAATCCCTCTTAATTAACGCATCCCAACTTAACTTCGATTTACCCTGCCTTGTCAAATTTCTTCAATTTATATTGAGCGATTTTTCTCGCATTTGTACTCTAATAAAGGGAAAGGTGATATATTCGATTCGCAACAACTGCACTATTTCTCCTTCGACCTCTATACTACATTTAGGGGCACCCTCATAAACCCTCGAGGGATTAGTCAGATCTACTACCAGTCCAGTGTCAGTGGCGGTGTATCGGACACCCTTGTGTCATAAAAGAAAACTAAAAAATTATTTTGAAAATTAAAAATAGAAAAAGAAATGGACAAAGGTGATGGTTTACTCATTAAACTTTTCCTCAGCATTTAATGAAACTTTCGTAATCTCCGTTCCCCACGAAGGACGGACGCCGTCCTTTTTATACACACCGAAAGAGAGAGAGAGAGAGAGAAGCGGAACCAAAAGATATACAAAACGAAGAACACAAAACAAACATTGCCAACCCAAAACCAAAACCAAAACCAAAACAGATCTCTTTCTCGCTCTCTAATGTAGTCCTCTTCGTTGCAGGCCAATTCGAAACCCTAGAAATTCTTCTTCACCAGAACAGAATGCGTGACGATCGGTCGCTTCGTGTTCGTTCGCTCTGATTCGATCCGTTCTTGGTGGAGTGCCAATGGCGGATTCCGTGTTTTCTGGTTGATACTCGGCGGTTCATACCCTAAGATTTGGTCTCGCTTTTGGCGTTCGTTTGGAGAGTGAATTGGAATTGGTCGCTGTTCCTGTTGATTTCAGATGTGGTTTTGAATTGCGGAACTCGGACTAGCTTATCCATTTCTCTGCGTTTTTTCGGTTTCTTGGATTTGGTAGGGTTTGGAGTCTTTGATTGTGTTTTTTTGGTGGATATCTCTTTGTCTTGGCTTGAATTGGCTCTCATTTGGTCTGTGATTGTGAATGTTGGTAGGGAAATGCTTTAGTTTTCTGAGATTTCTGATATGGATGACCGCGGTGGATCTTTCGTCGCTGTGAGGAGGATTTCGCAGGGGCTCGAGAGAGGTGGCGATTGTCATTCGACATCAGGTGAATTTGCTTTAATTGCCTTCAATTTTGTGTTGAAATCTCTGTCTCAAGATTGGCATCATCGCGTGAAAACAACGTTTCTGTGATTCTTGTTTTCTCTTCTGTCATAAGTTTTGTCTGGACAGATCTTCCTGTTCTTAAGCCTTATTTTTACTCGTTCTCGCGGCTCTGCTGCGGTTCAATTGGTTGATTTCGGCAAAGTAGCTCACTTGTCTCGATCAGGACGATGAATTCTATTTTCAGTAGGACAGACAATGGTTTTGAATAATTCATGTTAATCGACGTGGAAGAATATTACTTTGGTTTGAAGAAACTTTGTATTTGGTGTTTTCACAGACAGCTATTACTAGGTAGTGGTTGTTGATATTGAGTATTTACACGCATAAACTTCAGTAAGAAGCGTAAGACTTAGCGGTTAAAATTTATGCTTGGACTGTGTGGTTAACTTTCGCTATTGCGTAAAGCTGTGTGTTACTACCAGATAATAGCTAGTCATGGTTGTTTAAGTATGTGTAAAACTGGAATTCCAATATTTGGTCCTGTTCTATTGTTACAGCTGAGGTTGTGGCAGGATCAGCAGCATGGCTTGGAAAAGGTCTTTCTTGTGTTTGTGCTCAGGGAAGAGAAAGTGATGCACGTCCTTCGTTTGATTTGACTCCTATTCAGGTAATTTACTGCCGTCTTTTCTTTTTTTTTTTTGACATTCATTTTATTGTGTTTGTGGTGCACAGTGTACTTATGGATCGATTGACTTTCTAGTTTTTAAAAAACTATTGTTATTCACTCCAAAAGAAGCAGAAGGTTGAAAACTTTCAAAATGAGGTGCATTTGGGATTTTCTTAAAATGTACTCCTTCCACAGTTCCTCAACTACAGCTGTTTCCTAATTGGCTTCTTCTTGTAGACCAAGGGCGTTAAATTGGAGGCATGGACTTGATTGCAACTTGCTAATGATGCACTATTTTGGGTGGCAGTATCACATTTCATTAATCGTACAATTGGATTTTGATGTTACACTTCTCTATCATGCATTCGTTTCTTTTTCTTTTTGTCTTATTATATTTTCTTGTTGATGCACATGTAATTGCCAATATTGCTCTTACTGAAGCTGTGAGTTCTTTTTCTTATTTTTGTAATTTATTCAATCGCAAAGGTTGTAAATTGTGCATGATAGAAATAGCCAATCTTTGTACCCTAGTCATTGATCTTTTCTTGTGTTGGCATATAGCCGCCCAAACCGTGCCTACATAACAATTTTAGGCTTCGACAGAGAAAGTATCAAACTTTTTTCTGTCAAATATAAGTGTCAGATGGTCCCTTTCCTATTCAAAAGTTGAAGTGCCATAATGCATTTTTGAGCGAAACTTCAAACTTTTGATTTACATTTACTCCTCGAGAACATATGCGCATCTTGTCTATTTGGCTTCTCATTGTGGAGTTTATGTTTTGCTTGGTTGAGTTTTCTTGCAAAAATCCCAATCTTATTTTCTTTTCATGGTATTTCTGTTTTCTTGGCGCTTAATCGAAACTCAATTCTCATCTAGCTGTCGCTTACAGATGTACGTATGTTACAATATCTTTGATGTTACTAATTTCAGGAGGAGTGCTTGTTTAAACTGCAAAAGCGTGTAGAAGTTCCATATGACAGTTCAAATCCAGATCACCAGGTAGCTAAGATTTAACATGGCACTATCATATATATGCTTGTTTTTTGGTGCCAATTTCAGGAGGAGTGCTTTTGTGCGTAAGGTGTATTTGGTGCCAATGATGGTGCCACTCATGCTCCTTGCAAGAGAGGCAGTGCGCTTCTTCTTAATTTTTGCAAGGAAGCATCTAGTGTGTATACTCGTGAAAGAGTCCCCTCAAAAGAATGAGTGGAAATTGAGTGGAGCATCTTGACTTTTTTAAAAATTTGGCTGGTTTTTGTTTTTTCCTTTTTTAATTTATTTACAAGTTTTATTTATTTATTTATTTGGGTACTCTTTCTAGTAGGATAAGCATAACTTTTTGTGATTCAACTTTGAACATTTCGGATCACTTGGCTATTCTTGGATATTGGAGATAGTTTTCATTGTATGATGTATAAGATTTGCAGTTCCAGTTGTTAATAGTTTCTTCATGATTATAGGAAGCCTTAACAGCACTATGGGATGCTTCTTTTCCTGACGAGGAACTTCATGGTTTAATATCTGAGCAGTGGAAGGAAATGGGTTGGCAAGGGAAAGATCCATCCACTGATTTCAGGTATTTTTCTTGGCTTTTTTACTTGTCTTTGAATTGGCCTAATTTGCTAATTTATATGCCATGTAAATTAATATATGCTCTGTGCATATTGTCTGGTAGAGGTGGTGGTTTGATATCATTGGAGAATCTATTATTCTTTGCAAGGACCTATCCGGTACATCTTCTTCATGCTTTCTCCTATTATAGCAACTCCATTATATTCTTTACTTTGCGTGAAGATTGATATTTAGTCATTCTGGAATTCGAAATTATCACCAACTTCATATCTTTCTCTACTTAAAATCTGAAAATCATTTTATAGATATTTCTTGCTTTTTCTGTTTTAATTTTGTAAATTTTTTTCTTAGAATGATTCGTAATCCACTCTAATAAGCTCCTCTACTATTTAAAAGCATTTCACACGCATATTATATACCAGCCTTGTGCTGGTGGTTAACACTTTCCAACCTTGTTTAGATGGATATGATGTTGGATCATTTCTCTTTGTTAGCTTGACAGTCATCATTCCAAAGGAATCTGGTGATTCAGACTCTCTGCCAGTAGCTTGATGTCATAGTTTGGTCTGTTTCTTGGAATTGTAACTATTGCATTGGATGATTTTGAATATGATGTCAGATCTTTTATAGGCCTTGCGTTTGAACCTTATTTATAGCATTTTCTTGATGCCTATGTTGCTAATGTTGGTCTGCCTCGTATATAAATAGCACGTGTTCCTTGGTGTACCTTAGTGAGGGTGTTTAGGAGTTTTAAGTCACGTGCCCTGTTAAGATCAGCATATATAGCTTGTTTTTGCACCCATATGCTAACCTAGCATCCAGGGGGTGGAGCCATACTCAAGTAGAGGAGGGGCTGACTTTTACATATACATATCATCAAAATTAAAATACACACACTATTTCTATATATTATGTTATTAAAAAGTTTTTATGTAATTTCTATCAAAAATAATTTACGTAATTATATATATGGATTTTTTTTTCTCAACTCTTACCTATATGTGCTTGTAACGCAATGACCCTTAATTATCTTAGTCAATTTTCTTCTACTTTTATTTATATGTAGATCTATTTATTTAATTGTATCTCAATCACGCCCATTTTTTCTTGAATCTTTTGCAACTTTTTCTTCTCGTTCATCAGTGAAGCAATTGATGAGCATTACACAGTTTGTGAATACTTGTGCATGAACATCACGAAATAATGTCATTCATGTATATGTATAAATTTCTTATAATAAGAATGAGTAACTGTATTAAGTAGAGCATAATAATAGACATGATGGATACATGTAAGTTGACCCTACCAATTTGAAATTCATAGTTATCTATTGTTGTTTGATAATAGTATACAAATAAGAACAGAGTCTGTTTTATACTATCTTTTTTTTTGAAAATGTTTTATACTATTAAAACTGTGTCAAATAATTGTAATCTTAATTTCTGTATGCATGCATGTAATATGATATTATAGGCTACTAACATAAGATGGGAAGAAAAATGTATTGGGGAAAGTGAGGGGGGACCGAATCAGCTATATAATTCATTTTAGTTATACTATATACATAGTATATAGGGGGATGGGGCGGAGCCAGCCCCCCACCACACACACACACACACACCCACTATACATCTATGTCAGTACTCTCGATTCCAGTATGGTCTGGTTTGGGATGAACTTATAACCTTGATTATGATTATAAGTTCATAATCCAAGCACATTCCAATTTTTGGTGGATCCATTTTGACTCCTGAGTAAGAGCTAAACTTAGCAAGCTGAAAATTTAACTTTTAGGCAAGTGCAATAATTGGGTTCATTGATAATTCTTGAGAAATTGTTCTTAAAAAAAAAAAAAAAATTTTTTCTTATAAAAAAAAATTCTTGAGCAAGTGCTATTGTCATTCTTTTCTTTGACATTTTTCGTTTACTTCATGAAAAACTGAACTGGAAAAATTCGAATTCATGTTTTGATTTCTTTGCATAGACTTGGCCACTATTGATATAGTTTATGCCGTTGTAATAAGTGACGAGGGTATTTAATTGTTGAAATATCATGACAAGACTAGCATGAGTCTATTGTAGATTTTCTCTTCATATTGTAGCAACTGAACAAATCTCTCGAGTTTTGTGGAATGCAACTGTTGGTTTTAGAACCTACGACCAGCCATCCTGATAGTTAAAAAAAGAGTGAAGACTCTATTCTAAGATAATTGTGCTGATGTGCAACAGCCGTGACCCCTTAAAAGTGGTCTGCTGAAAGAATATTAAAATTAACCTTCCTTTGGAGGGGTATCATCAGAAGAAGAATAAATGCCTTCCCATAGGAATTGATACTCTAAAACTAGCCTTAAAATCACATTTAAACAGAACGAACTAATGGCATTAATTTCATAGCTGAAATTTCTGTTTGGGGATTTGAGAGAGGCAAGTTTCGGTTTTAGAAAAACAGCTGTTTTGCCCATATGGAGTAAATATCAATCAATAACAATACTTTAAGTTTCTTATGATACCTTTCATTGGGTGGTGGTGTCGTGGTGGGCCTGGTGGCTTGGAGGTTCTGGAGCTTTTGAAATTATATCTGGAGATGCATCAAAGCTTACATCTGCTAGTTGATGCAAGAATATACTGATGATGTGGCTTCAGGTGCATAACTTGGCAACCAATGCTAGGAGCTTCAGAAAATAATGAATAAAAGTTTTCAATATTCAATTTTGTTGAGCTAGCAAAAAGCTCCATTGCAAGCATCCTCATGGTTAAATTAGATTGAGGTGTGGGATTTTTCAGTTTTACATATGTAGTGGTTAATTAGTTTCTCATGTTCTTAATGCTGAAAGATGTGTCGTGTTCAGCTTATTTAATTTTCTTAAGTTTCATTTAGTTTGCAAGTCTGGCAAGTTGTCTAGAAGGCTAGAACAATTTTAATGGACAATGTGTATCTAGACTACTTGAATGCACACTCTTTTCCATATTCAGTTTTGTATATTACTGTCTAAGGTTTTGAACGCTCTATGTAGAAAACCTTCCAGGATCTTCTCCAAAAGCGGGAAGGTGATCGAGCACTATGGGAGTACCCATTTGCTGTGGCTGGGGTGAACATTACATTCATGCTCATTCAAATGCTTGATCTGGAAGCAGGTGTGCTTTCTCCTCGCGATTTTATGCTTATAATATATTGCAAGATTTGGCAATTTGTATATACCCATATTTTTATTGCTTTTGAGTCAGTTTCACGTTGAATGAGTGAGTAATTAACATATAACATTCTCTTGTTTACTTGATTGCATAACTTTCATAATGCGAATGAGCCGGTACTTTAATGTTTCGCATAGTCTTGTGTACTTGATTGGCTGAAGATTCCTGTATTTTAAAGGTCGGTCTTTGGTTTGAACTCCAATATATTAATAAGTTCTTTTTGACTTTGTGCTCTCTATTTCTGCAGTCAAGCCACGGACAATGATGGGGGCGGTATTCTTAAAATTACTTTCTGGTAACGTTGATGACTCATGCAAAGCACCCTTATTTCCTATTTTAATTTCTCAATAGTAGGTCTTGTTCCCTTTTGCAATACTTTTATGTCGGATATAGCAGCAATTACTTTCCTCATCTTTCCATCCTGATTAAAACCTCAAAGCCAAATGTAGACCCCGCTCAGACCCGGACTTACGTAACCAAAAGAAGAGGGAATGGGAGACCGGATTGCATAACTGCAACTAATTGACTGTCACCTTAAGCAGGAGTATAATTGTTGTGTTGTTGGTTTTTGACAGAAAATGAATTGGCGTTTGATATTCTTTACTGCATCGCATTCAAACTAATGGATCAGCAATGGCTTGCCATGCATGCCTCATACATGGACTTCAATGTATGTGTTCTGAGCTAAGGAATTCACTTACATATTTTTCAGCACCATTGCAATCAATTTTATTTGGAATTTGTTATTCTTTTTTCAGACCGTGATGAAGTCCACACGACGTCAGCTAGAAAGAGAGCTACTGATCGATGACATATCACGCCTGGAAGATTTGCCGTCCTACAGCCTCCTCCAATGATGCAATCAGTCTCTACCATCCTTTTCCGATTCTGCATTAGTTCTCCTTCCGCGTTGAAGATAGATAGGCTTGAAGAAGTGTGATGCGTGCGTTCCCTCGTCCTTCCTTTTTCCTTTCCTTTTCTTCATTCTGTTGGTTGTGACACTTAGCCCTTTAATAGACATACATGGTAGCTCTGATCCACAATAGACTTGAGGCATTTCTATTTGAGATTTTGAGAAAAGTTAGAATGTGTGTTTGTGAGACTGCAACCAACTAGCAATTCAAGTGTACATACATTTTTCTTTATGCACATTACAATCTCTTCAGTACTGAGCCGCACGGTATTCGAGGATAACCACCCTGGATTAGGTCGATCAAGGTTATCTTGGCATTTATATGATTAGGTTTGTGACTCATGAAAAGCTTATACAAAAGATCCTGCATATTTGTGCATAGTATAAGGTAGGTTTTTTATGGAGGGATGTGAGAAAGTGATTTAATTTTGATCCATTCTGATGCTGTTGAATGGACAAAAAACTTGGGCTTCTTCAATTTTGTCTTTTTTTTTTTTTGTGTTCAAGGATGAGACTGGATTGAGTATAGCCAAAGAAATGTTACCACAAGCCCACAAACGGATCAACAAATAGTTTTCAATCCGATGAACAAATACATATGATTATTGTACCCTATAAAAAATAAAAATAAAAACTACAATTACATTTTCTTTTTGAAGTCTAAAAAGCACATTGATCATTTCTAAGTTCTAAACCTAAGAGGTAAGTCAACCTATTATATTTCAAGTGAAATGGAATAAAAACCACATTGTATACTGAAGTTCAAAATTATCTTAAATAAAATAGAAACAACTACCCCACAAAATGGGGACAACTACCAATTAAGACCATTTTCAACCACTGTTAAATCAAACTTTATTTCTTATTTTTATTCTTTTTTGTTAATTATTTGTATTAATTTTAATAGATTATTTAATCAGTAAAAAATTATGAAAAAAAATGTACTTATATTTAAAAAAAAAAGATAATATATAGATATTTTTTCTCAAAAAGAAAAGTTAAAATAAAAATAAAAATAAAAATAAAAATAAAGGGAACAATTACCTTAAAAATTTATTGGGACGAGCGTCCCATTAGAGTTTCTTAAGAGGGACAATTACCTCAAAAATTTGGCAAAACATCTGCCGGCAGATTAAACAACAACATAGTCTTAATCACAAAATCTACCAGAGTAAACAAAACCTAAAATAAAGAGTAAGCAAAACCTAAAATAAAGCGTTACACTACTGCCATGGCCTGGAGGATTTAGTGAGGGTGTGCTCAGATGCTAGATTGGTAGTTGATTCCCTATAATTGTAAAATTACGATGTTAAGTACTTGAGATCCCTTCAATTCCTGTTATATCCCTAGAAATATACGACATATTGACGTAACGGAATGAAGGGAGTAGTAATAATTAAAAAAAATAAAAAAATAAGAGAAGAATATGATAGAAATTTGTCTATTTTTCCTGCATGAAACAAGAACATCAAGCTTAAATGCTTAATCATAAGCAAGTGCATTCTAAGTTACCATTACAACCAATACTAAAGATCTCACAATACTTGAAACCACAATACTTGAAACAAAACAAAGGGCAAAAATTAAACTATGGCGAGATGGACACAACCATGAAACCCATCAGGCCTAAGTTTTACTCGTAGATCCATGGGTGAACGGTGCTCTGCCAGTTGACAGTTCCGTCAGGGAACCACAGAGCAATCTCCTTGGCAGCGCTTTCGACAGAGTCACTTCCATGAATCACATTCCTGCATCACAAAAACAGGTATAGCTATCAAACCACTCTAGTCCCCACTTCTACGAAAAATAAATCTTATTTAAGAATCATTAAGACACCAATTTACAGCCTATGTAGCAACCATCGTAGCACTGTCGGAAATATGACATGATGTCGCAGGAAAATGTGTTTGGCAGATGATTTCTTCCAAATTAAGGTTCTCAATATACAAGAAGATAACCACATCTAAAGCATGCCTTACTAGACCATATAGCGCCAATGCAGAAATCATTGCCTACAAATAACATTGAAAGGCAATGCTAACCAATACATGAGCTTCCTCCCAGAAAAACAAGAGTTTCTTTTCAAATAAATGGCTCATCTAATAGTCCACTATCAAAAGAACTAAAAATAATAATAACATTCTCAAAAAATAAACATTTCCCATCAATCAATTGACGTGTTAAAAGTTGATAATGAATGCCCAACAGATGCCCCAATATCAAAGCAGATTCCCAATTCTGAATTGTATAATTAGACTCCTAATAAAAATGATTGAGAAGTCACATGTAAGCAAAGTTCACATAAACTAACCATTGAATCGAGAGTGATCACTAACCAGTATTGCATGCCCAACAATCAAAATCAACCCCAATCACTCATCCCACAATTTAGATCATGATTGGAAAACTAAGTCTTAATCAACCAAATCATTAGACAGACAAAACACAATCAAAAAGAAAAAAAGTACACACTAATCATAAACCAAAAACAATATATCATGGACAATGCTAAAGAGACCTTTTTGGAACACCTAGAATGGACACCCGATTGTTGGTGTTCATTCAATTCACATCCATCTGTGTGTGCACAAACACCAATGCAAAAATCAATGGACACCAACACCCGAGTGTCCATTCTGGGTGTACCAAAGCGGTTCACCAAATCATTTTCCATATATCATCACATGCCCCACAATTCAATCAACCACAATAACACAAGCCCCAATTTCAATCATTAGAAACCTCAATCTCCAATCATCCAAAAAAATGACGTACTACTAATCATGCATCATATACTGACTATTGAATTGGGTACAATCAAATCAACCTCAATAATTCAACATACATTTCAATCATAACAAAACCAACCAAAAAGTTCAAATCATTAGAGAATCCAATTAAACAACGAATTTACCTGCCAATATCAATGGCGAAATCGCCACGAATGGTACCGGGCTCAGAAGCGAGCGGGTTAGTGGCCCCAATCAGCTTCCTACCAGTAGCAACAACACCTTTGCCCTCCCACACCATAGCCACAACTGGCCCTGAAATAATGTACTCCACAAGCCCACCAAAAAAGGGCTTCGCCGACAGATCCTCGTAGTGCTTCTCAGCAAAAGCTCGCTCAACACTCATCAATTTCAAACCTAAACACCACCCAAAAAATTCATCAAAAAAACCCTAAAAATTGACTAAAAATCAAAACTTGATCAGAGAATCCGCTCGATCTACCTTTCAGGGAGAAACCCTTTTTCTCAAATCTGCTGATGATCTCTCCAATCTGATCGAAAGCCCCATAATCAATCAAATCAAATCAAATAAAATCAAATCAAAGAAATAGACCATTTTTAGGGCAACAACAGAGAAGAACTCACGAGGCCTCTCTGGACTCCATCGGGCTTGATCATGATGAAGGTTTGCTCCATTGAAGTTGATTGAATTGCTCTGCTAAGAACCCTAAAAATTCAGAAAGCGAGCGAGCGAGCGAGCGAGAGAGAGAGAGAGAGAGAGAGAGAACGTGTGTTATGGTGGCGAGTTGAAGTGATGTGAATGATTTTATATCATATTAAGCCCTAACGGCGTTCGCGTTGACGGAATATCTCTATGAGTTTAGAATCTTTAGATGAATATGACAAGAATAGAAGACGAAGAGTAACGATCGTTATAACGCACAAATGTTTGTATTTTTTTTTTTCTTAAGTGGAAATTGCGATATCCCGAGGTCTTGCCTTTGAGACAAGTGATGTTTTTAGCATCTCACCAGATAGGCTTTGTCAACGGAGAAATGTTTGTTATGAATAAAACTTTGAGTCCAACTTGGTCCAATTGGATTCTTAAAAAAAAGGGAGTGGCTAAATAGACCCTATTTTTGTGAAATTACCCAACTACCCTTCTATATAAAAGGGCTTTTACTCATTCATACTCACTCCACTCGCCCCTACACCACTCACCCTCTCTCAAATCACATTCTCACCAATAACCCAAATTTGACAAAATCGGAGCAAACCCATATGAATTCAGCGTTGTGAGTGCATTTATCATCTCTTTTAGTGTCAATTTAGAAGTTTTTTTGGGTTTTATTTTATTTTTTATTTTTTCCTTTTGAGTCAGTTTTGTTTGTGATTTTGTTTTTGGGTTTAAGGCTTCGATTTAATGCTTGAATCTTGCATTTTATGTACAAAGTTTTGATGAAATCGAAAATATTAAGTGATTAGGAGCAAAACCCACTATTTTTTTGGTCATTTTCATGTATTTTTTTGGGAGTTTTTAATTTTTTTTGTTCGTTCTTGTCGCTCGTGGGTTTCGAACGAACAAAACCAACACCTCTGAAGATGTCTCGGTTGAATCCCTCCATTACTCATTAAGATTGAGTTATCTTTGCATTGTTGGTCGGAGTCGGCCGATACCTCTAAAGAGGCATCGACGCTTTGTGTCCGACACAATTCTGTTTGTTTGAAACCCGCAGTCGACACTATTTCACTTCTAGGGCACAATGCGACCACATCTAACCTTGTTTAACGAAAAAAATATTCCTACGATATTTGGTGATAAGTGTTCTACAAATACTAAAACCGAGAAATGGAGAAGATTGAGGTGTGTTGGGGTGAGGGTAAAGGTGATGGGGTGAGCAAGGGTATTTTTGTATAAGAAAAAAAGTGGGGTATGACGAAGTAAAAATTAAAAAGGGCTCCTTTTAGCAATTACTCGAGTCCGTTTAGCCACTCCAAAAAAAGAAAAATTAGCCCGATTGGGCAGGGCCCAGCCTAGGGGTGGGCACGAAATTCGAGAACCCGACTGGGTTGGGTCACTCGACTCGGGTGGCGGGTCGGGTATGTTGAGTTTAGAAAATGAGTCAAGTCATTAAGACTTGACCCATCAGGTTTAAGGTCAGGTGTTGGGTATGAAGAAATACTAGTCGGATGCCCGACCCGACCAGATTCAAGGAATGACATTTAAAAGGAGGGCATTCTTGTACCTTTGTTCACTAATATGTAAATCCTAATCTCAACTAAAAACTCTCTTCCTCCCTCTAATCTAAAGCAATGCCGCCCTTCCCTTTACTACACTGTCAACAACCATTGATAGAGCATAATCTATCCCGGCCTCCTAGCCCTCAATTCTCAAGAATCTCTCTCGTTCTTGCTCGCAAATCAAATGGTTCACACTCACAACGTCTCTCAGTTCAACTTTTCTCTCTAATGGGCATCCTCTCACATTTCATCTCCGCTCAATTCCACCAACCAGATCTCTCTTACTTTTCCTCTCTGATGGACTTCTTATGCCATCAAAATGCAAGGGGGTTTTTGGAATGATTTCAAATTTTAGCAATTTTGGGTATCCCATGATCTATTGACTTGCGAACAACATCAGTTCAACAACCCCCTACACAATCCATCAAGAAAGCAAGTCGACAGAGTTTTTGGGCTGGTTTTTGCTATTAGTTTTTGTAGATGTTTCTTGCAATTTTGTAATAGATTTTTTGTTAGAATTTTTTGGAGATGTGTCAACCCACCACCCAACCTGACTACCCGACAACAATCAGGTCAGGTATCGGTCAGGTTTGGGTTCTAGCGGGTCGAGTAGTGGGTGATTTTTTATTGGCCAGAATGATGTCGGGTCCAGTCCTAGCCCAGTCGTTAAGCAATGGATTTTTTTTCTTCAGGAAAATGGAATATGTTTTTTTTAAGACCATCTCCAATTGTAAATATGGATTAAGACTTGGATTAGTGCCACCTCATAAATGTGGGAGGATGTGCCTTTTATATAACACCCATTTTCACTAGATAGATATTCAACTTCAAAAATGGTCTTTAATACACAATATGAATTGAGATTTTTGACTTCTTATTTTAATTTTATATGAAATGAGACCTTTGTTTTGTTTTGTTTTATTTTTAAATTTAATTTCTATAATAAAAAATGATAAAGTGCAGTTGAGAGAATGTCTATCATAATGCCTAAAAGTTGGCATTGGAGTAGACAAGGGCGGAGATAGACCAAGTGAAGGGGTCTAACATTTATCCTTGGGTTCGATTTGCAATTTGTTGAGGCGGAGTTTGGGGTTTAGAGTTTAGGTCTCCCTGCAAGTTTAAAGTCAAACCAAACTGAAAATATGAACTCCAAGGAGTTAACTCTGAACTAACACTGTAAGTTGGCAAAAACAAATCAAACGAAACCTATATCTCTTCCTTTCATCGATCACTTTTTTGTTTTAATTATTGAAATTATGTCCAAACTTATATATAACTTTTTCTTTGACTTTAAAAAGAGAAAAAGTTCATGGGTTCAAACCTTGGTGGGTACAAAAAGTTGTTTCTTTCCTATAAAAAAGAGAGGAAAAGTTCATGCATGAAATTATCGAAAAGAGTTACAACTTCATACAAAAAGTAGTTGTAACTGGGAAACATGAAATTAATGCATGTACATAAACAGTAAAATATGCACGAAAATAAGTCAAACCAGAATACCAGGGAATTGTTTATGCAGTTTGGTCCATGACCTATGTCTGCGGGGCCACACCCAGATGTAAGCTCCACTAAGTAAAAAACAACAAATTACAAGTCTCTTCTTGTGACTCCTCATAAAGCTCCTCCTAGTATCTCCTTTTACTCCTCCATATGAACCTTACTTGCACAAGACTTCTCTTGTGTGTGAGGCTTCCCCTCATTGGAACGTCCAAGTCCCCTTTGCGTTTTACAACTCAACGGAAATGAATGTGAACGACAAGTTCACAATTACTAAGTAAACTGAATAATCAATGTGTACAAACTCCTTTACTTTGACACTATATATAGAGAATGAAGTCCACAAAATCCTAACTACATATCTGTTGGGGCATGTGCCATAGGTCAATCTATAAACATTGTTTATCTTACAGTTTTAGTTAATAAAATATAAGTTTTTCATTTGCTGTTATTATTATAAGTGATAGCATGTTTACCTTATAATAAGATCTATGGATATTTGTTGAAATATCCAAAATGTCCCTAGTCGGTCATTATACTGGGAACTATAATGAATTCAGACTAGTGCGAGTCTTGATTGATGGTCATGCGACGACCATGCGTATAGGGATATGAATCGATATCATGAATACTTGTTAAGGAACAAGGTATTGGACCAACCCGTTATGAAAACACCACATGGATTAAGTCATGTATTACTCTTGATAGGTATATCATTTAGTCTTTTGAATTGAGATTACCATAGACTTCAATATTAGGAGCATGGTAATTTGATACAATCAAACGTCGTCTTTAACCAGACAATTATAAAGATTGTGATTGGTTATCATGTAAGCAATATGTGAAAGTATGTAATCAAGGAAGAAATGTCGTTCTCGTAAAGAGAAAGATATCAGTGGATCCCTCGATGTGTTAGATTGTTAAATGGCCAAATCCAAGAGAATTGATCAATGTCACTTAGATGTTTTCAATATATCTAAATATCGAGACTAGTACGATTGAACATTAAGGGTGACTTTCCATGCCATATATTTAATCAAAGGATATCACACGATAGAAGGATATGATATATGTTATTCATTAGGTTGTATCGACTTTGATGTTCATGCTATTTGGGTAGTCATAACGCCTTGCTAGAGACCGCATATGACGTGTGAACCAAAATGGTTTTAGTTCACTACTAACGTTGCATAAACCTATTGGGTCGCACACAAAGAATGACTTTGCGCAATTTCAATTGGTCTAGAGTATTGAAATTTATAAGATAAAATTCATAATATATAGGCCCTTATGATTCGCTATGTGATAACTTATTAATAGGGGTATATGTATAATTTGCTTAAATAACGTAAATACAATAATTGTATTACGAATAGGGTTTTAAGTGAGAGCTTATCTACACATAAATAAAGGGTCATACCCAAAAATGTAATAAGAATTTTGTTTTTGCAATTTTCATATTCTTTGAATTTTGGAGAGAAAGAAAAATGTTTTCAATATTTTTTGGGGCTAACACTCTAAATTGTGGTCACTGTTCATGTGTGGATTTCTGATAGAGGACGCGCGCTTGAACGTCTTGAAGATCGAACAATCAGAGAAGGAAATCACGAATCAAGGTATGGTTTACTTTTGTAGATCTTATTTAATAGAATTTATTTGTGATCCTGTTGTGGTTTTTTCAAAATTGTTTTAAATTTTTCACTGCGTATGAACCCCAAAATCCAACAGTGGTATCAGAGCTTTAGGCTTAGTTCTATTAAATGTTTGCATGTTTTCTTTGATGTATATGTGATATATGTGTGAAAAACATGATTGTGATTAAGGTATATATGATATACATATAGGTTATGTGATAATTGTTATCAAGAATTGATTTTAAAGCTTGTTGTTAATTCATGTTTTTGATACATACGCATGATATGGTTCATTGATTGAATTTATATTTAGTATATTTTGGTTAACATGTGTTTTAAATTGAACAATGCGAATTTTGTATGTTCCATGATTTAAATCATGTTTAGGATTAATATGATTAATTTAATTTGATTTTGTTGTTGAATACATAGTTCGTTTTGTGCAATAATTATGCATGTCTCTATGATAGAAATCGTATTTAGGTTAATATGATTATGGTGTTGAATGCATGATTAATATTTTGTAATGGCCCGTTATAATTTTATCCCGTTAATTAATCAATTTCATAATAGGACGCCAGCTCAGACGTCACGTGGACGCCGCGGATAGGCGAGGCATACCTCGAACCTAGGATATTGACTGTATACTGCTGTGAGTTCTTAAATTCTGTGATGCGAAATTCAGTAAGTGTGAATTCTGGATAAGGGAAGTGAAGTTTTTGGGACATGTGATCAGCGGTCAGGGCATTTCTGTGGAGGGAGACAAGATTAGAGCGGTGATTGACTGGAAGAGACCAGAGACAGTTGCTGAGATACAGAGTTTCTTGGGTCTAGCAGGTTATCACCGACGGTTTGTACAGGATTTCTCCACGATTGCGGCACCGATGACGAGGCTTACGAAGAAGAATGTTCCATTTGAGTGGTCTGAGGAATGTGAGCAAGCATTTCTGGAGTTGAAGAAACGGTTGACGACTGCGCCAGTGTTGGCATTACCTGAACCAGGGAAGGAGTTATCAGTTTACACCGACACTTCGGGGATCGGACTTGTATGTGTTATGATGCAAAAAGGACGACCAGTGGCGTACTTATCCAGGAGGTTGAGACCACATGAGTGTAATTATCCGGTACATGATTTGGAGTTAGCAGTAGTGGTATTTGCACTCAAGGCTTGGAGGCATTATCTGTATGGGGAGAAGTTTGTGCTTTACACCGAACATTAGAGTCTACGTTACATTTTCACGCAGAGGGATCTTAACATGCGTCAGAGGAGATGGTTAGAGTTGTTGAAGGATTATGATTTTTTGATTGAGTATCATCCCGGAAAGGCTAATGTAGTGGCCGATGCATTGAGCAAATGTGGGGTTGACAGTCAGACCGAGACTCGACACATGGGACTGTTAGAGCTAGCGTCAGTTATGAGCATGTCGGACCTTTCGGTTATGCAGGATCTACTGATTTGTGGTCAGATGAGGGTACCGACAGTGTCACTGGAACGGGTATCGGAGTGTCAGAGGGCTGATGGGCTTTATGAGCGGTTCAGCGGATTTGCACGGGATCCTGAGTGTACTGATTGGGCAGAGATATCTGATGGATGTTTGCGGCACCGAGGTCGACTATGGATACCAGCCGTGTCAGAGATACGAGATAGCATATTAGAGGATGCTCACCAGTCGCGATACACAGTTCATCCAGGCAGAACCAAGATGTACCATGACTTGCAGAGATTGTTTTGGTGGCCGGGGATGAAGGCTGATGTTGGTGAATATGTTCGAGGGTGTCACATATGTCAGCAGGTGAAGGCAGAGCATAGGCGACCTGGAGGATTATTGCAGCCGTTACCCATTCCTCAATGGAAGTGGGAACACCTCGCTATGGATTTTGTCAGTGGATTACCTCAGACTTCGAGACAACATGATGCGATTTGGGTGGTGATAGACTGACAAAATATGCACACTTTATACCAGTTTCAATGAGGTATATGTTTCACCAGTTGAGCAGACTGTTCGAGCAGGAGATCATCAGACTGCATGGGGTACCAGTCTTCATAGTATCTGACCAGGATCCCAGGTTCACTTTGAGATTTAGGGAGGCGATGCAGGAGCAGTTTGGTACTAGGTTGCAGTTCAGCACGGCTTACCACCCTTAAACAGATGACCAGTCTAAGAGATTGATACATATTTTAGAGGATATGTTGAGAGCTTGCATTTTGCAGTTTGGAGGCTCATGGGAGGATTTCTTACCACTGTGTGAATTTGCCTACAACAACAATTATCTGGCTAGTATCGGGATGCCACCTTATGAGGCGCTATATTGGAGGCCCTGCAGATCACCAGTGTATTGGGCAGAGCCGGAAGATACAGTTACAATTGGGCCGGAGATAGTTGTTGATCACACAGAGAAGATTAGACAGATTCATCAGAGACTTCGAGCAGCACAGGACAGGCAGAAGAAATACGCGGATAGATACCATGATAATCTGAGCTATGAGGTTGGCGATATGGTTTACTTGAAGGTTTCTCCTTGGAAGGGCCAACAGAGGTTTGGGATTAAGGGGAAACTGGCGCCGAGATTTATTGAACCATATCGAGTTGTGGAGAAGGTTGGCAGTGTGGCGTAAATATTAGATTTACCAGCGGAGTTAGCAGGGATTCATCCTACCTTCCATATTTCGATGTTGCGATTGGCTAGGACCGGGCCACGAACCATGGTTGACGTGCGACAGGTGGATGTTCAGCCTGACGCAACTTACGAGGAGAGGCCTATGGAGATATTAGATCGTAAGATCCAGACTCTCAGGAACAGAGAGATAGCTAAGGTACTCGTGCGGTGGCAGCATCACGGTACAGAGGGACTTACCTGGGAGTTGGAGTCGACCATGAGAGAGAGTCATCCCCACTTATTCCACGGTATGTCTCGACTTTACTCAAATTTCGGGACGAAATTTCTTTTAGTTGGGAAGAATTGTAACGGCCCGTTATAATTTTATCCCGTTAATTAATCAATTTCAGAATAGGACGCCAGCTCAGACGTCACGTGGACGCCGCAGATAGGCGAGGCATACCTCGAACCTAGGATACTAACTGTATACTGCTGCGAGTTCTTAAATTTTGTGATGCATTCATATTTCTTTATCACTATTAGTATGATATATTAGTCATCACAGGTGTGCATTTTAAAATATACTTGTCGGGCGAGTTGTGAGTCGGGGTTTTAGTTCGGCGAACACGCCAACGCAAGGGTTTATAGCTGTGAGGGCAGGCGTTGGAGTTAGACAAATTCAATCAATATTATATTAGTATGGTTGAGGGTTTAAATGCAAAGAAATTCACATGTGACTATAGGCTAAGTGAATGAATAATTCGTACACTAGGTGTGGGATCGCCTTGGGAAGCGTGTTGGATGTGGGGCACGGGGAGCCGGGTAGTCGGGAACGTAGTGGGATCCTACTTAGCATTTTATAAAATTTAATTGGTGGCTTGGGTGGATTGTATAAGTTAAAACAAATGAGATTCATGTAAGTCCTATAGTTTGAACTGGAAAATCAACACACATTGGATGATCCTCGAGATTGACAACAGATAAAAAACTAGGAAATATGTGTCATGATAAGGTGGCTAGGAGTTGAGTGACATGAGCTGGACAAGGACCGTTTGATCAACCTCGAGATACGTGTGCACTTTAGATTATATTATCACTATATATACCATCGATTGAGAGACATGCAACCCACATTCACACCATTTCTCAACAATTTTGAGTTTTGAGGGAGAAATCGGTGTTAGGGAGCTCAGCTAAGGAGTTTTTGAGGCTAGATTTGATCATCAATCAACAAACTTGAGGTAATCTACTCACCAATTTCATGGATTTTTGGTGTGAAGTGTTGCAAGTTGTGGTATATGTGATTTCAACGAATTTTTGTACATTGACCACTGTTTTTATTAGATTTGTGTACCTTGAGGCTAGTTTTGATGATCTATGTTTATTTGAAATCGGATTGGTGGCAACAAGATGAGTGTTTGATGATTTCATTTACCAAACATGCACATTTCGATATGATTTGAGTGGAATTTCTGGTTTAAAATGGTGTTTTGAAGTATAAATCGATGATATTGAAGTATTTTTGATGTTGCATGTTGATTTTGGAGTGGTTTGAATGAGGTTGGAAGAATTCGGAATTTGAAAAATTTTGGGCAGAGAGAAATTAGCGCGCTAATGATGAATAGTAGCGCGCTAATCCTCTGGGGAAGATGAAGATCTTCGTGCATGAACAGTGCATGAAGATCAATTAGCGCGCTAATACCCAACTTAGCGCGCTAATGACCCCCTGAACCTTAACTAAATCATAAAAATCGAGACTAATTGATATTTAACCAAGTTTAATTGATCAATGAACCCCGGGATTAGATCTCAGGAGTCACGGGAGAGTAGTTGGAGTCGGGGATCGGATCGGGGGTATTTTTGGGATTTTGAGCGCTGCGTGAGGTACGTAAAACCCAACTGAACACCACTACTGCATTTACTTATTTATTTCCATTGAGCTTTATTCCTTGAAAATCTGTGAGTCAAATATCTACTGGGACGGTTATGGTTTCGTATATGTATCCACGGGTAGTTGAGGTCGCTGGCTAGGTGTGTAGCACGTGATCTAAGACTCGGTAGATTTTATCCCGAGTTGGACTCCATTTCACTCGTTCGATTAGCCCACTAAGGCTAATGCCGCTGGGATACAGTCGTAGGGTCGGAGGCATGGGCCACGACCAGGGCTCCTGGTTCTAGTACACACTTAGGATTAGCTGGTTCACACCCCTTTGTCTATCTATGTGTTTATATACATGCGATTAGCTTTGAGCAGTTGTCTGCATATTTTCCTTCTTTCCGCATATTTATTTAACACTACTTATTGGCACTGTTAATTATTTTCATTATTTATGCACGATGGTTTTCCTTGAGATTTTACTTACTGGGCTCGCCATCTGCTTTTTTGTGGTGGCTGAGCGCAGATCCTAGTACTAACAGGGGCAAGGGGATCATCGACGATTTCATCTGACTTGCCTACGCCGAGGCCTGCTGGTATGTGTGTAGATATTATCATGTTTTGATATTTTGTATTATATTTTGGGGTTGGGAAACTGGATACACACTTGTACTAGTATACATACTGTTATAGTTGATCGTCTGTATGCACAGTACAACCGGGTTTTCCACTATAGGTTTGATCAGTAAAACTTATATATATATAAATGCATTTTGTTAAACTTTAAATTCTTCCGCTGTTAATTTCCTTTAAAATGACAAATTAAGTAAATTTAATAAATTACAAGATAAGACTACACAAAGGCGAAGGAAGAGAGACACGTGGCAGAGACTTCAGGTGCTGAGGCAGGGAAGTGGCTGACCACGGGGCGGCCCGAGGATTTTGGGGCCTCCACAATTTCGTTCCTTAACTCAATTGTTCTTCTTTTGAATAAAGTCGAAATTACTATTGATTATATGTCTCATTGTTGTTATCTTTTAGTATATTCCTATTAGATAGGAGATAAACTTGTAATCGAATAAGAATAGTTGTAAATTCTATATGATAGGTGAGATATATGATAAATTTGTATTGGATTGGGATTCCAAGTATATTAAATTCTAATTGGATTAGGATTTCAAGTATCTTAAATTCTAATTGGATTAGAATAAGATATTGAGTTAAAGGTGTGCCCGTATTAATTAAAAACGTTTTAATTAATTTTCAGAAATAAAATAAGGAGCAATTTTGGTCAATTAGATTGACTAAAATAATGAGAAATTTTTTCCTACTAAAAAAATAATAATAATGAGAAATTTTAGGCGATTTTGATTTTCGGAATAGGAATTTGTTAAAAAAAAGGCGTTGCACCCTGTACCCCTGTCCGCTAATCAGTCAGCCAAACCACCACCCGCTGACCAGTCAGTGATACCACCGATAACTCTGCGTAGCATAAGAAAATTCGTATAATAGTCAATATTAGTTAAATTTCCTAACTCGTTTGGTGATTGTACATTCCATGTAATATATGATATTTATCTTTGTTTATTTTATAATCACTAAAACAAATAAAATCCCTCTTATAAATCTTAAGTCAGGTGTCATCTATTCTCAAACACTTGTCAAGGCTTCGATCACATCAATATGGTCTGCCACTACAGAGTGTATTGTGTTATCTTGGTGAGGCAAGTTGAGTAACGATTATTCTATTGTTTGAAATGGTTAGGCTTGATAAAGCTATCAAAACAGTTTTGAGCTTTTGGCACAAGATAAGATAAAAATATGCTAAGACATAAGATGTCATAATCTCATAAAAATAACTAAAAGTTACATATGATGCCTACCAAAAAAAAGTTACATATGATGTAATTTGTAACAGGTATCTACCTAAATAACCTAATTTAAGGTGTCATGCCTTAACTGTCTTTGAATTAGGTAAAACATGGGTTTTTGTCCCTTAAGTTAACATAGTATTTTAAGGAGGGTTGTTAATTTAGTGGGAGTCTATTCCTCTATACTAAAATGAACTTTTGCATAATCTTTGTTGTAGATTTATGACTTCATCAAATCACACTAATCCTTTGTCAATGCGATCCTTCTTTGAAATGGATAAGTTATTTGGGACAAACTTTCTTGACTGGTTTAGAAACTTGAGAATTGTTCTTAAGCATGAATGCAAGTTGTATGTCCTGGATGGTCGTATTCCTGAGGAACCACTAACAAATGCTGCAAGAGCCATGAAGGATACACATACCAAGCATGTCAAGGACTCTACTGATGTTGCATGCATTATGTTGGCAACCATGGTTCCTGAACTTCAGAATGACATGGAACACATGGAAGCTTACGATATGGCTACAATGCTGAAGGAAATGTTCCAGTAACAGGCTAGGCAAGAAAGGTTCGAGACAGTCAAGAACCTTCATTCTTGCAAAATGGTTGAAGGTGCCTTAGTTAGCCCTCATGTTTTGAAAATGAAGGGTTACATTGACCATCTTGACAGACTTGGATTTCTCATAAGCCAAGAGTTGGCTACAGATTTGATCCTTAATTCATTGCCTGATAGTTTTTCACAATTTGTGATGAACTACAACATGAATAACATAGAGAGATCTATCTCAGAGTTGCATTTGATGCTTAAAACTGCTGAGTAGAATGTTAAAAAACCCACTGCCAATGTGTTAATGGTTCAGAAAGGAAAGGCTTTGAAGAAGAAAATCAAAAGCAAGGCTAAAGTTGCCAAGGCTATTGTGTCAGTCACAAATCCTGTGGAACAAGTTAAGCCTAAAGTTGCTTCTACTTCATAGTCTCAGAAAGAAAAAGAAAAGTAAGGAAATTTTCATTTATGTCATGCACCTAGGAATTGGTTAAAAAATTGCAAGCTCTATATTGAAGATCAAAAGAAAAAGAAGAGTAGTGCGACTACTGCTTCAGGTATTTACGTTATTGAAGTTAACCTGTCTACTAGTGATTCCTGGGTATTGGATACCAGATGTGGTTCTCACATTTGCATTAATATGCAGGGTCTCACCATAAGTAGAATGTTAAAGAAAAGAGAAGTTATCCTACGAGTCAGAAATGGAGCAAATGTTGCTGCGTTGGCTGTAGGATGCTATGAGTTGTATTTACTAGTGGACTAGCTTTAGTTTTAAATAGTTGTTATTATGGCACTGCCTTGAGCAGAAACATCATTTTAGTTTCATGTTTGGATTTGGATGGTTTTAATTTCATTATTGCGAATAATAAATACTCCATTTCTCGTAAAGAAGTTTTTTTTATGCAAATGTCGATTTGTGTGACGATCTTTATATTCTAAACATGAAAAGGTCCATAGATACTCCTGTTTTTAATGTAAATACAAAGAGATTTAAGTCAAATGATTTGAATTAAACCTACCTTTGGCATTGTCAACTTGGCCACATAAATGAGAAACACATTTCTAAACTCCATAAAGATGAACTATTAGATTCATTTGATTTTGAATCATATATAACATGTGTATTGTTTATTAGGCAAGATGACAAAGAGTCCCTTTACTGGACACAGTGAAAGGGCAAGTGATTTATTGAGTCTAATACATACTGACGTATGCGGTCTTATAAACACAATGGCTAGAGGTGGTTCTCAGTATTTCATTACTTTTACCGATGATTTCAACAGATATGGTTACATGTATCTCATGAAATATAAAGGTGAATCATTTGAGATGTTTTGAACATTTCATAATGAAGTACAAAATCAACTTGGAAAAACTATTAAAGCACTTCGATCAGATCGAGGTGGTGAATATTTGAGCCAAGAGTTTGATAATCATCTTAGAAATTGTGGAATTGTCTCACAGTTAACTCCTCCATCAACTCCACAATGGAATGGTGTTTATGATAAGAGAAATCGAACTTTATTGGATATGGTTTGGTCTATCATGAGTCATTCAGATCTTCCTATTTCCTTTTGGGGCTATGCCTTAGAAACTGTCGCGTTTACATTGAGTCGTGTTCCTTCTAAAACAGTTGATAAAACACCACATGAGATGTGGTTTGGGAAAAGACCAAGTTTGTCTTTCCTTAAGATTTAGGGTTGTTAGGTTTTCGTACGACGACAGATCTCAAAAAAATTATTAGCCAAATCTACCAAGTGTGTATTTGTTGGTTATCCTGAAAAAAAGGATACTATTTTTATAATCCCACTAAGAACAAAGTGTTTGTTGCTCAGAATGATGTCTTCATCAGAGTTTATTTCAAAAGACAACAATGTGATAAAAGCCACAAATAAACACTCAACCGCTAGTGGAGAAAGAGTTTATTTCATGGAGAAAGAGTTTATTTCAAAAGAGTTTGTCTTTTTGGCTTTTGAAGAAGTTCAAAAGCCACAAATAAACACTCAACCGCCAGTGGGAGATCAACAAAGTCTTGAACTAGTTGAGCCTCCACAGGTATCACAAGGCCAACGTAGGTCTGATAGGATAAGACATCAACCAAAAAGATTTGGATTTCTTATTACTGATAGTAGCGAGGTGTTGGTTATAGATCAAAATGAACCTACTACTTATCAGGAGGCCGTGTCTAGCCCTGAGTCAGATAAATGGCTTAGTGCCATGAACTCTGAGATGCAATCCATGTATGATAACCAAGTTTGGAACCTGGTTGATTTTCCTTATGGTGGTAAAACCATTGGATGTAAATGGGTTTTCAAGAAGAAAATAGATATGGATGACAATGTGCATACTTATAAAGCACGGCTAGTAGCAAAAGGTTTCAAACAAACTCAAGGTGTTGATTATGATGAGACTTTTCTCCTGTAGCCATGCATATATCCATTAGAATTCTAATTTCCATGGCAGCACATTATGACTATGAGATATGGCAAATGGATGTCAAAACAAATTTTCTAAATAGAAAGCTACTTCAGGACGTGTATATGATACAACCTGATCCTGAGAATTCTAGGAAGATGTGCAAGCTTCAAAGATCTATTTATGGATTAAAGCAAGCTTCTCGGAGTTGGAATTTTTGTTTGATGAAGCAATTAAGGAATTTGGTTTCATTAAAAATGAATATGAGCCTTGTGTATACAAGGTCAGTGGGAGCGTGGTTGTTTTTCTGGTACAGCATGTTGATAATATATTACTCATTGGAAATGACATCCTAACCTTGCAGAGTGTCAAGTCTTGGTTGGGGAAGTGTTTCTCAATGAAAGACTTAGGAGATACAACCTACATCCTTGGGATTAAGATCTATAGGGATAGATCTAAAAGGCTGATTGGCCTAAATTAGAGTGCTTATATTGATAAGGTACTGAATATGTTCTGTGGCGGCCCCAATTTCCACATTGGTTCGCCACGGGAGGGCACGCGGGCCCACAACTGTCCACGTCACCGCCAGTTGTGTCCCACGCCCAATTATCCTTTATTGACCAATCCTTATTAAGTTTGATTCAATTAATATCATATAACCTCAAGTTAGCAGCGGAAAATTAAATGATCAACCTAAAGATTTGTCTTGTGTATTATGAGCAAAATACCTAAGTGGAAACCATTCCAAATGTACATCATATACATCCCATCTGATTCTCAAAATATCAAAATGTACAACCTGTCTCTCAAACCCAAAACCCAATATAAAACGAGTAACATAAACATACGTACGAGAAGGGCTAGCGCGGTCAATCAATATAATCCTCAAGCTTGCCCTTTCCCCGGCTCGTACTAGGATCTGCACTCAGCCATCACAAAAAGACAGATGACGAGTCCAGAGTGAGTAATCCCAAGGAAATTCACCAAGTAATTACGGAAATAAAAGTACTGGAATTGAAAATACTATAATTTAAACATGCGGAATAAAAGAAGTACAGACAACTGTAAAAGGGAACATCGCATGCATAAATTTAGTGATGAAACAAAGTACGTGCACATAAAAATCAGGCCAAGTCATACTTCGGGTTTTCTCCCCAGGCACCAACCGTAAACACACCAATGGGTTGGCCCTAACCCTCTAGGTGGCCGGCGTAGACCCACGGCGCACCCACACAAGCCTACCATACCCGGGTAGCCTATTCACCGGTGTATGCCTAGACAAGTGCTATGACTTAGTGGACTCTATGGCCGTAACGAATAAGCACCAGGTGAGGAGTGATCTCAACACCGTAAAGACATCAGGTAGGAGTACACTCCACTACCGTAAAGTCACCAGTGAGAGTACTCACCACGTAAAGTAAAGCAATAATGAAATGAAGTAGAGAATAAATGGAACTGAATTCAAATAAATCAAACGGTAAATACTTAAAGTGAAGTTCAATTGGGATACTACACACCTCAATCGCACTCCTCGTTCTACAATTCAAAACCCCGGTCAAATACCTCAAAATCCCCGATAATACTTCCGGTCTGATTTCTGACTAAACCCCGGCTCCAACTACTATTCCGAGACTCCTGGAATTCATTTATGAGGGTTAATTATCAATTAATGGGTTCTTAATGTTAGTTTGACTCATTTTCTCATTTTCCAATTTTTGAGAGTCCAGTGAACAATTAGCGCGCTAATGAGATCAATTAGCGCGCTAATTAACCTCAATCACTGTTCATCTTCTTCACTCAGCGTGATTAGCGCGCTAATTTCTCCAATTAGCGCGCTAATTGCTCGCTGTCCAGAAAATCTCCAAATTACAAGTTTGAACTCCAAACCCATAAATTCAATTTTCATGTTTCCATAAAACATCAATGACCTTAATTACACCATTTAAACCTGAATTACCATAATCAAACCCCAAAATCCACAATTTATGGAAATCACATTTTCAAACCCATTTCCCAAATTCCTCCAATCTCTCCCAAACTTGATCAAACATCACAACAATGGATTACCAAGCTCAAAATCTCACCCAAATACATAGTTTAACACCTCAATATTTCGGATTTCACAAATCCCTAACCCACACTAAAATCTCATAAAAATACAAGATGGTTGCATCCATACCTTTGATTCTTGTTGTAGGAAGCCAAAAACACCCACTTCACACCTTAAATGTTGTCCTTCTCCTTCTCTTCTCCAACGATTTCTCTCTTCTTCAAGCTCTCTCTCTCTCTCTCTTAACCACACTCTCACTCTTTCTCTCTTGATCGGTCAACACACAAACATATATATAATTGGTTCCCATCAAGTGTGTGCACGAATCTCGAGAAATATCCAAGGGTTCCTGATCACCCTGTGTCACTCCAACTCCATACACCTTATCTTGACACTAATGGCTCTATTGTGCATCTCGAGAAACATCAACTGTTGTTGTTTTATTCAGCCTACTATAGGACTTATTAATTCCCAATTGATTTAGCTCATAAAAATTCCTATTTTATTCAATAAATTTCCAAAATTTATGGGTAAGCTCACCTTAGTTTCCTCGACTACCCAGCACCTCGTGCCTCGTGTCCCGTGTCCGCACTCACCCCGAGGTCATTCCTCACTCGTCAATAATCTACATTAACACACATATTGTAATGAAATTTAACTACTTAAAATATTTTCATCACAATTTACCACAACAAGCATACCAAACGGACTGTATACCTAGTTCGAGTGCGTTCCAGTCTCGCTGTGGGACCCTCGACCGTCCTCGCTGGCGTCGACATCTGCCATGACATCATAATTAACGACAAATATTAATTGGGCCGTTACAATTCTTCCCAACTAAATTGAAATTTCGTCCCGAAATTTAAGTCTTTATCAACACTCACCCGTAAATAATTGAGGATATCTCCGCCTCATAGTCGACTAGAGCTCCCTGGGTGAGTCCCCTCGGTTCCGTGATCTTTGCCATCGTACCAACACTTTCGGAATCTCCAGGTTCCTCATAATTTGAACTCTACGATCCATGATCTCCACAGGTTGCTCTTCATATGAAACGTCAGGACGCACCTCAATCTGTCTAATATCCACCATAGGTCTCGGTCCTGACTTAGCTAACCTCAACATAGACACGTGAAATCTTTGGATGAACGCCGCTAACTCGCGGCAACTCCAATCTATATGCCACTTGTCCCAACACGTGCTATAACTCGAAAGGCCCAATGTACCTTGGTGCTAGTTTCCCCTTGATCCCAAACCCTCGATGACCTTTCCAGGGCGAAACTTTCAAATATACCAAGTCATCCACATTATAACTCAAGCCCTCAAGATACCTATCAGCGTACTTTTTTTCTGTCTATCTTGAGCTGCTTGCAATCTCATCCTAATTTGCCGAATTTTCTCGGTATGATCAACAACAACTTCAGTCCAATCATTGCCACATCCTCGAGTCTTTGCCCAACAAATTTGGTGATCGCAAGGTCTACCATACAAAGCCTCAAATGGTGGCATACCAATACTCGCTCGATAGCTGTTGTTGTCTGTGTACGCGAACTCGCACAACGGCAAATACTCTTCCCAAGCACCTCCAAACTGCAAAATGCATGCTCTAAGCATATCTTCCAATATCCGTATCAATCTCTCTGACTGACCATCTGTCTGAGGATGATAAGCCGTACTGAACTGTAGTCTCGTCCCAAACTGCTCCTGCATGCTCTCCCACAACTTCGAAGTCAACCTGGGATCTCTGTCAGACACAATAGATAGCGGTACTCCATGTAATCTAACAATCTCTCTCTCAAAAATGATACTCAACTGAGGAAACGAATACTTCATCGATATAGGAATGAAGTGTGCAGACTTCGTCAATCTATCAATAACAACCCACACAGCATCATGACGTCTCGTAGTCTGTGGCAACCCGCTCACAAAATCCATCGTAACATGCTCCCATTTCCACTGTGGAATTGGTAGTGGCTGTAACAATCCAAAGCTGGTCTCCTGTGCTCGGCCTTAACCTGCCGACAAATATGACAAGCTCTCACATATGCACCCATCGCCTTCATCCTAGGCCACCAAAATAAACGTCGCAAATCATGATACATCTTGGTCCCTGCAGGATGAATCGTATATCGCGAACGGTGTGCATCCTCAAGAATGCTATCACGTAGTTCCGCACCTCGGGTATCCACAACCTACCTCTCGTGTCTCAAGCACCGGTCCGCACCACTAGACCAATCGTGCAACCCGGATCTGAGCCGACAGTGAAAGCGAGCAAAATGTCCGTCGACCCTTTGCCACTCGCCGACCCTCTCTAACGACACCACGGGAACACGTATCGGCCACGAGATATGAACATCAAGAAAAGCATCGACAAACACAACACCGTCGTCGCAGCCTCTCCAAAGAATCCATGCTCATGTGTCATCTCGCCGCGCAAACACGCCTCGACTCTCTACACCACTCCGCTCAATGCATCAAGCAACTACATTCGCGCTTCCCGGGATGGTACTCTATCGCGAAATCGTAGTCTTTCAGTAACTCGAGCCACCGTCTTTGTCGCATATTCAGATCCTTCTGAGTGAACAGATACCTCAAACTCTGATGATCTGTGAATAACATAAACCGCTCCCCATAAAGATAATGTCGCCAAGCCTTGAGCGCAAACACAACTGCAGCTAGCTCTAAATCATGTACCGGATAATTCTCCTCGTGAGGTCTCAATCGCCTCGATAAATATGCAACTGGGTGTCCTTCCTACATCAACACGCATCCCAACCCAGTCCCAGAAGCATCTGTGTAGACCGAAAAGCCTTTCCCTATCTTAGGTAGAGCCAACACAGGCGCAGAAGTCAACCTCCTCTTCAACTCTAAAAATGCTGTCTCACAGTCTTCAGACCACTCAAACTTGACATCCTTTTTGGTCAACCTCGTCATCGGTGCTGCAATCAACGAAAAGTCCTGCACAAATCGCCGGTAATAGACCGCAAGCCCCAAGAAACTATGAATGTCTGCAACTGTCTCAGGTGTCCTCCAATCAATGATCGCTCGAATCTTGTCTCCGTCAACAGATATTCCTTGACTACCAATGACATGTCCGAGAAATTTCACCTCTCTCAACCAAAAAGCACACTTGCTGAACTTTGCGTACAATCTATGCTCCCTCAACGTCATCAAAACATCTCTGAGGTGTCTCTCGTGCTCCTCACGAGTCTTACTGTATATTAAGATATCATCGATGAATACAATCACATAACGATCCAAAAATGGCCGTAATACTCGGTGCATCAAATCCATAAAGATAGCCGGCACATTAGTCACCCCAAATGGCATGACTGTGAACTCGAACAATCCATAGCGCGGCTAAATGCCGTCTTCTCGATATCACTCTCCCGGATCCTCAACTGATGATATCCAGATCGTAAATCAATCTTCGAGAAAAACTTAGCACCCGCCAACCGATCAAATAGATCATCAATCCTAGGAAGTGGATAACGATTTCGAATCGTCACTTGATTCAGCTTCCTGTAATCTATGCACAACCTCAAAGAACTGTCCTTCTTCTTAACAAATAGAGGCGGCGGTGCGCCCCGAGGAGACATATCTTGGGATGAATAAAACCCTTCGCAACAACTCCTCTAATTGGGACCTCAACTCTCCTGCTCCGACGCCCATTTGACATCCGTACGGTCGGTATATATCGGCTGCGTCCCCGGAATCAACTCAATCATAAACTCAACTGACCTAGGAGGTGGTAAACCTGGCAAATCGTCGGGGAATACCTCAGGAAAATCACACACTACTGGGACATCCTCTACTCTAACCTCTAGTCTCAGGTCTGGCTCAACCACCGTCCTAAACGTCTCCATCTCCTGTGTCGTAGCTAATCGACCTCTGGTAATCGGTAAGTCTGACGCCGTACCAACAAAAGTAAATACTGGAATGCCCTCAATATCAAATACTATCACCTTACCAAAACAATCAATGTGTGCGCGATACGCTGATAACCAGTCCATACCCAATAAAGCATCAAACTCTAAATACTCTACAGGACACGAAAGTCGACAGTAATCGGTGTCCTCAATCTCTACCACACAATTTCGGCATATCCGGTTAGGATAAATCTTATCCCCAGCAGCCGTGCTGAGGACAAGATGTGGATCTAAAGTTTCAACATGTAATCCTAACTGTCCGACCCTACGTCCCGATATAAATGACAAGGTACTGCCGGAATCAAATAATACATGCATGAAGATATCACATATAGATAACATACCCTCGACGAGCTGACGAGTCGCATCACGGTCTGGCTGTATGGTAGTAGGTGTAGCAGCTGCATGAGCCCTCTCCCTAACTGGCTCAGTCTGTGGTCGTGAGGATGAAGCTGACATCGGACAATCTTTATGTATATGCCCGACCTGATGACACCTGAAACATCGTCGTGTATCCCGCCAATCAGACTGTGACACTATATGAACCTGAGCCCTATCATGACCTCGACCTCTCTGTCCTCTACCACGACCCCCTCCATCTCGCACACACCTTGTCGAGGCTTTCAGTGGTGCGAGTACGAACGTACACTACCGCCTCTCTCTCGTCTCTCTCGATGCTCGGAACGTCTATCTCGTCGTCCCCGATAATCATGTCTCTGTCGATCAGGCTGCTCTCTCTGTCTCTTCGGTCTTTGATCAGACCGAGAGCTCTGTCCAGCCGCGTCTCCAAGCTCACCCCGGTGTCGTAAATATGTCTCGCGAGCCAATGCTCTGTCAAAAACACTCTGTAGCGTCTCCGCACCAGTCGCAACTATCACCCCACCAATCCTCTCATCTAGGCCTCTGATGAAGTAATAGATCTGTAACCTCTCCGTGTTAGCCACATCCATGGCATACATCATGAGATATCTGAATCGATCCATGTACTGTGACACTGACATGTTACCCTGTCGTAAACTCAAGAACTGCTCCCTCAATCGTATCTGCACCTCTGTGGGAATATACTCATCCAAAAATAAGCTGTCTAAACTCTCCCCAAGTATTTGGCGTACCATGTATATCGTATAGGTGGTCCACCAAGCGCAACGACGACCTCTCAAATAATAGCTGAAATACGCGCTCGATCTACCTCGGGTACCTCCAACAACCGATGTAGTCGTCGCGTGAGTCATCGACCAACGTCCCGCAACCTCGGGATCGCGACTCCGTGAAGTACGTAGGATTAAATCTCATAAAATCCTTCACCATCTTTGCGCTTCGACATCCTACTCCTAGCGATCGAAGTCCCTGCTTTGCTTTCTGTAGTGGTGGGTGTCACCACCATAGTCTCTCTTTGGTACCACCACAGCTCAACCCTCTCTATAGCTGTCTCGACCCACTGCTCTGTGTAGCAACAACCGGTGCTAATGCGGTGCGAGTGGTAGCAAGTGCGCAAGACGCTCTCAATGATCGGTGCTACGTTGGCGTCCTCGAGCTCCGAATGTACTCCATCAGCTCACCATTCGAGCTCGTTGCAATAGCTGCTTGCTCTGTTGAATCAATCTCTTTCGGTCGGCCTCGAATCATAGCTCGCAAATCAGCTACGTCACTAGTGGTATGATCACTAGTCTCTCCAACCTCTGGCTGAGTAGTGGGCGGAGTAGTAGGAGCCTGTCCGTCCATCCTAAACTGCACAACCAACGTGCAGTGGATCAGACTCAGTATATACGCGTATAATATGTAGTACACAATCAAAACATACACGTATATAAATTTCCTGAATCTACCCGCCTCACATCACTTCCCAACTAAGCCTTTAATCATCCACTTGTGGTTTCCACATCTAAGATTTATTCATTGAGTTTATACTATTATTCAATCTCCAATTCTCAAAGTGTGGTTGTATCAGAGTAAACTATCATCATCGTTTTATCCTTTAGGTTCCTCAAACCTTAGCTCTGATACCAAAATGTGGCGGCCCCAATTTCCACATTGGTCCGCCACGGGAGGCCACGCGGGCCCATAACTGTCCACGTCACCACCAGTTGTGTCCCACGCCCAATTATCCTTTATTGACCAATCCTTATTAAGTTTGATTCAATTAATATCATATAACCTCAAGTTAGCAGCGGAAAATTAAATGATCAACCTAAAGATTTGTCTTGTGTATTATGAGCAAAATACCTAAGTGGAAACCATTCCAAATGTACATCATATACATCCCATATGATTCTCAAAATATCAAAATGTACAAACTGTCTCTCAAACCCAAAACCCAATATAAAACGAGTAACATAAACATACGTACGAGAAGGGCTAGCGCGATCAATCAATATAATCCTCAAGCTTGCCCTTTCCCCATTCGTACTAGGATCTCGCACTCACCATCACAAAAAGACAGATGACGAGTCCAGAGTGAGTAATCCCAAGGAAATTCACCAAGTAATTACGGAAATAAAAGTCTTGGAATTGAAAATACTATAATTTAAACATGCGGAATAAAAGAAGTACGAGATAACCTGTAAAAGGGAACATCGCATGCATAAATTTAGTGATGAAACAAAGTACGTGCACATAAAAATCGGGCCAAGTCATACTTCGGGTTTTCTCCCAGGCACCAACCGTAAACACACCAATGGGTTGGCCCTAACCCTCAGGTGGCGGCGTAGACCCACGGCGCACCCACACAAGCCTACCATACCGGGTAGCCTATTCACCGGTGTATGCCTAGACAAGTGCTATGACTTAGTGGACTCTATGGCCGTAACGAATAAGCACCAGGTGGGGAGTGATCTCAACACCGTAAAGACACCAGGTAGGAGTACACTCCACTACCGTAAAGTCACCAGTGAGAGTACTCACCACATAGTAAAGCAATAATGAAATGAAGTAGAGAATAAATGGGCGAATTCAAATAAATCAAACGGTAAATACTTAAAGTGAAGTTCAATTGGGATACTACACACCTCAATCGCACTCCTTGTTCTACAATTCAAAACCCAGATCAAATACCTCAAAATCCCCAGATAATACTAGGTCTAATTTCTGACTAAACCCCGGCTCCAACTACTATTCCGAGACTCCTGGAATTCATTTATGAGGGTTAATTATCAATTAATGGGTTCTTAATGTTAGTTTGACTCATTTTCTCATTTTCCAATTTTTGAGAGTCCAGTGAACAATTAGCGCGCTAATGAGATCAATTAGCGCGCTAATTAACCTCAATCACTGTTCATCTTCTTCACTCAGCGTGATTAGCGCGCTAATTTCTCCAATTAGCGCGCTAATTGCTCATTCGCTGTCGAAAATTTCCAAATTACAAGTTTGAACTCCAAACCCATAAATTCAATTTCCATGTTTCCATAAAACATCAATGACCTTAATTACACCATTTAAACCTGAATTACCATAATCAAACCCCAAAATCCACAATTTATGGAAATCACATTTTCAAACCCATTTCCCAAATTCCTCCAATCTCTCCCAAACTTGATCAAACATCACAACAATGGATTACCAAGCTCAAAATCTCACCCAAATACATAGTTTAACACCTCAATATTTTTGATTTCACAAATCCCTAACCCACACTAAAATCTCATAAAAATACAAGATGGTTGCATCCATACCTTTGATTCTTGTTGTAGGAAGCCAAAAACACCCACTTCACACCTTAAATGTTGTCCTTCTCCTTCTCTTCTCCATCTATTTCTCTCTTCTTCAAGCTCTCTCTCTCTCTCTTAACCACACTCTCACTCTTTCTCTCTTGATCGGTCAACACACAAACATATATATACTTGGTTCCCATCAAGTGTGTGCACGAATCTCGAGAAATATCCAAGGGTTCCTGATCACCCTGTGTCACTCCAACTCCATACACCTTATCTTGACACTAATGGCCCTATTGTGCATCTCGAGAAACATCAACTGTTGTTGTTTTATTCAGCCTACTATAGGACTTATTAATTCCCAATTGATTTAGCTCATAAAAATTCCTATTTTATTCAATAAATTTTCAAAATTTATGGGTAAGCTCACCTTAGTTTCCTCGACTACCCGGCACCTCGTGCCTCGTATCCCGTGTCCGCACTCACCCCGAGGTCATTCCTCACTCGTCAATAATCTACATTAACACACATATTGTAATGAAATTTAACTACTTAAAATATTTTCATCACAATTTACCACAACAAGCATACCAAACGGACTGTATACCTAGTTCGAGTGCGTTCCAGTCTCGCTGTGGGACCCTCGACCGTCCTCGCTGGCGTCTACATCTGCCATGACATCATAATTAACGGCAAATATTAATTGG
Source organism: Stephania japonica (assembly GCA_039657345.1). Classification (NCBI taxonomy): domain Eukaryota; kingdom Viridiplantae; phylum Streptophyta; class Magnoliopsida; order Ranunculales; family Menispermaceae; genus Stephania; species Stephania japonica. The sequence goes on from CM077557.1 coordinate 10,266,547, forward strand.
GCCGTTACATGTTCAGTATGCAAGACTCTAAAAGTGGGTTGTTGTCAATGTCTCATGGTATAACTCTCAGCAAGACTCAATGTGCAAAGACTAATGATGAGCGAGAGCGCATGAATACGATTCCATATGCATCAGCTATTGGATCTATCATGTATGCCATGTTATGCACTCGTCCTGATGTATCATATGCTTTATGTGCAACAAGCAGATATCAGTCTGATCCCGGTGAGAGTCACTGGATAGCAGTAAAGAATATTCTTAAGTACTTGTGAAGGACTAAAGAAGTGTTCTTGATTTATGAAAGTTTGGAAGACGAGCTTGTTGTAAATGGTTACACAGATGCTAAGTTTTCAAACTGACATAGATGACTTCAAATCTCAATCTGGATGTGTTTAATTTAAATGGAGGTGCAATGAGCAAGAAAAGTTCGAAGCAAGAAACTGTGGCCAATTCTACAACTGAAGCTGAGTACATTGCAGCATCTGATGCAGCTAAGGAGGCAGTTTGGATAAAAAAGTTCATATCTGAATTAGGTGTGGTTCCAAGTATTGCTAACCACGTTTGCTTGTATTGTGACAACAACGGGGCTATAACACAGGACAAGGAACCAAGACCTCACCATAAATCCAAACATATACTCAGATGTTTTCATCTCATCAGAGAAATCATTGAGAGGGGAGACGTGAAAATTTGCAGAGTTCCTACAGAAGACAATGTTGCAGATCCTTTGACGAAGGCTCTTCCACAAGCAAAGCATGATGGTCATGTTAGGTCATTGGGTATTAGATACATGAATGATTGGCCCTAGTGCAAGTGGGAGATGTTGCGGCATGTGCCCTAGGTCAATCTATAAACATTGTTTATCTTACAGTTTTAGTTAATAAAATAGAGGTTTTTCATTTGTTGTATTATTATAAGTGATTGCATGTTTACCTTATAATAAGATCCATGTGTATTTGTTGAAATATCCTAAATGTCCCTAGTCGGTCATTATATTGGGAACTATAATGAATTAAGACTAGTATAAGTTTTGATTGATGGTCATGTGATGATCATGCGTATAAGGATACGAATCAAGATCATGAGTACTTGTTAAGGAACAAGGTACTGGACTGACCCGCTATGATAGGTATATCATTTAGTCCTTTGGCTTTAGATTACCATATACTTCAATATTAGGAGCATGGTAATTTGACACAATCAAACGTTATCTTTAACCGAACGATTATAAAGATTGTAATTGATTATCATGTGAGCAATATGTGAAGGTGTATAATCAAGAAATAATTTGTCGCTTTCGTAAAGAGAAAGATATCAATGGATCCCTCGATGTGTTAGCTTGTTAAATGGCAAAATCCAATTGAATTGATATGATCAATGTCACTTGGATGTTTTCAATCTATCTAAATATCGAGACTAATACGATTGAACATTAAGGGTGACTTTCCATGCCTTATATTTAATCAAAGGATATCGCACGACAAAAAGATATGATATATCTTATTCATTAGGTTGTATCGATTTTGATATTCATGCTACTTGGGTAATCATAATGTCTTGCTAGAGGTCGCTTATGACTTGTGCACTAAAATGGTTTTGGTTCACTACCAACGTTACATGAACCTATTAAGTTGCACACAAAGAATGGCTTTGCGCAATTTTAACTGGTCCAGAGTATTGAATTTTATAAGATAAAATTCATAATATAAAAGCCCTTATGATTCGTTATATGATAACTTATTAATAAGGGTATATGTGTAATTTTCTTAAACAACATAAATACAATAGTTGTATTTCGAATTTACTTAAACAGTGTAAATATAATAGTTGTATTACGAATAGGTTTTAACTGAGAGCTTATCTACATATATAAATAAAGTCAGACCCAAAAACGTAAGAAGAATTTCGTTTTTTCAATTTTCGTATTCTCTGGATTTTGGGAGAAAAAGAAAAACGTTTTCAATCTCTTTTGGGGCTAGCATTTTAAATTGCGGTCACCGTTCGTATGTGGATTTCTGATAGAGGACGCGCGCTTGAACGTTTTGAAGGTCGAACAATCAGAGAAGGAAATCACAAATCAAGGTATGGTTTACTTTTGTAGATCTTATTTAATAGAATTTATTTGTGATCCTGTAGGGGTTTTTTCAAAATTGTTTTGAATTTTTCGCTGCCTATAAACCCCAAAACCCAACAATATCCAAACAATATGGATAGGATTTTCCTAATCTTCATATTCAAACAACCACGTTTGTACATTCCACATATGGTGATAACCTTATAATTCGTAGCTCCAACTCCCACGAGATTTTCAATTGGTCTTAAGTTGGTTGTAGATAAGATCAAATCTTCAACAAACTGGTTCAGAGGTCCAATTGCAACTGTCACCTACGTTCAGTTGCAGTTGCTACCTATGTTCGGTTGCAACTGCGTATCTTTGTCCAGATCACCCAAGGATAACCGTGTGATTTGAGCACGTTTTCCACACCTCAGATGAGCCATTTACCAAACTGATGACATGATCAACATGATGGCTATAAACTGGTTGATCACAATCTTAACTAATGATCACGACACTAACAATGCATATATACAAAAAATTAGATGCTAGCCAAACAAGATTTTTATTTATAAGAGTTGTTTGAGTATAGATCAGCTCTTTCACAAATTGACAACATACAAGTTAAAACGTCACAAATACTCAAATATAACAACAAACAAACTTCATACACTATCAACAATAGAGTACATGTATACTATACGCAAACATAGGCATCCCAATAGAGTACATGTATACTATACGCATACATATGCGTGTCTTCTATATAAGACTTATTATTTTAGCTGTACGTACGCAGTGGAATATCGTAGTCACATAGCGACCCTTTCATCAACAATAGTAGTAGCAATAGCAATAGCCTGAGTTGCAACCTCCTCCGTAGTATGAGTGCCCTTGGGACATGCAGTAATTGTAACAATTGTGGTACTGCCCGCACGAACCCATTCTCCTCTGACAAGTCTGGCGATGACCATTAGCAGTCACTTCAGCTGCTTCTGCATCATCATTATTAATATCATTAATTAGCATCGTGTATAATTAGAGATTCTTCATTAAAAAGAAATACTAGCAATTACTGTATTAATCAAGAATTTAATTAGTTTACTGAAAGATATCTTGACAAACAAGATTAAGAGTTAATTTGAAGAGTAATTTTCAGAAAATTAACTGTGGTAATCGAGAAGAGAAATGCGGCTAAAATGACAAAATTGGTATATTTCATCAGAAGTCACATTGAGTTTTTGAGCTGTCCATATATACACACCTCATAATGGGGGCGTGCATACATAGTTTCTAGTAGATGTAAATGGTTGTGATGCAGTGCAACTTGAAGTTACAATATTGGAGTTGTTTTTACCTTTAAAAAGAAACTCTAAGTAACAATGATATATATATATATATATATAATTTTAATCCAACACATTGTTTTCAATTTTTTTTTAATCCAACACATTTATCGATGTGTTATAAATGCAGAAAACATTTAATGTACAACATATTTTGAGGGGGTTTTCATGACATGAATATATATTTGATATATAAATATATATATATATATATTTATACTAACCAGCCGGAGCAGCGACGAGGCAAACAAAGAGAAGGATCGCAATAAAGCTAATAGCCTTAACAGACTTGGAAGCCATCTTAATTTTGTAAAGTGATCAATTAGTTGTGTGTGGAAGAGAAAGGTTTGCAGGCCCTTATTCACTCAAAGTAAACAGATAGTATATATATTCAAAGTAAAAAAATAGATAAAAAATTAATTTATAAATTAAATATATTTAACTAATTTTATCAAGACAGAGAAAAAAAAATTGTATTCATCAAAGCAAAATGGAAAGCCATAGTGAAATTGTATTCATTAAAGTAAAATGGAAAGCCATAGTTTGGTATGGTTAGTTTGTTGGTGTAAAAATAAAAGTGAAAGAGAACTATTAAGCATGGTGTCAAACATTGAATTAATATTTAAATTCAATTTAGTTATATTTTTAACATGGGTGTGGCTATTCGTACTCCATTTTTTTCCTTCTTTTACCCCACCCTTATGAAATGATCCAACTATCCCTCCATATAAAAGGTTTTTACTCATGCATACCCCAGTCACCCCACTCACACATACCCCAGTTATCCTTTTTCTCCAACTGCACTCTCACCACCAATCCAAATCCTACGAAATCCAAGTGAAACCCCATCGATTCGACATCGTAGGTGCATTTTTCACCTCATTTAGTATCAATTTTGTAGTTTTTTGAGGGTTTTTTTCCTTTTTAAGACGGTATTGTTTGTAGTTTTGTTGTTGGGTTTAGGGCTTTGATTTGGGGCTTGAATCTTACATTTTGGGTACAAAGTTTTGATGGAATAAAAAATATCAAGCGATTCTGAGCAAAACCCACTATTTTTTTGTTATTTGAATATATAATTTTTAGGAGTTTTGAAAAAAAATTGTTCGATCTTATTGTCCGCGGTGTTCAGACGCACATGGCCGACACCTCTAAAGAGGTCTCGGTTAGATCCCTCCGTTACCCACTGAAACTGAGTTTTCTTCACAATCTCGGTCGGATTCGGCCGGAATCCAATCGTTGCCCCTTTAGAGGTTGTGGTCAGAGTCGGCCGACACCTCTTCATAGGTGTTAGTCCTGTGTGACCGAATTCTGCAGGTGACACTTTTTCTTTTTTAAGACACATCGCGACCACATCCGACATTGTTCAACGAATAAATACTCCTACAACACTAGGTGATCTAGTACAAGTGCTCTACAATTACTAAAACCGATAAATATAGAGGATTAAGAGGTGTTGGGTTGAGGGTAATGGGGCATGGGGTGAGCAAGCGTATTGTTGAAATTTTGAAAAAAAATTAGGGTAGATTAAGTAAAAGGTGAGGTAAACGAAGTAAAAATTAAAAAACAGGGTAAAAGAAGTAAAATGTGGGGTCCAAATAGCCTCACCCTTTTAACATTTGTCATACCAAAGTTTAGCAAAGCAATTGATATAATTGTATGCTTGTCCATTTGATGTTCTCATTTTTAGTCACCCTAGCATTTTTCAACGCATATTAAGGAAAGCGGTAATTATGGGTTAATTTTTTTTTTACTTGAGTGGGAGTCGAACTCACGACCTCCCAACTTGCCTTATGGGTTCTATGACGGCTCCAGTTTTCAAACCTAAACTGGGCCTTACCTGGCCTAGACTTACGCGAAACCCTGAGCCCGTCTCGACGAGTTACGCAAGCCTAGTCACCCTTACATTACTATTGACCATTCATTTACAAGTTTATAACATTGATTAGTGAGTTATCATCAACATAGCGGAAGCAAAAGCTCAAACTAATCAAGTAATTACAACCATATAAAGGTAATACATCATAGAGTGTGGAAACCCCGCATATGTAAATCATCATAAATGATCAATCAGAGGAGAATAGCCTAATAGATATACATGCCCAAAATCTTTCACATACCCAAAACCCATGTTTCAAAACAACATATATATATACACACAATAATACAAAAATCACCTACTCAGCCAAGTGGAAAGGCGTGTTCTAGTGCTTTTCAAGTAAATCTCTAAGCTCTGGTGCTTCCCCTTGCTGGACTGTGGATCTGCATTCTGTCAAACACAAGAATGACGAGCCCAAGTAAGTAACGCCGAGCAGAACAATAATACAACATTTCGAAATAAATAAGCATCGGTCCACATTCATGCTGATAGAAATAAAGGAATAAGGAACGTACGAAATGTATAAGACTGTAAACAACTCAATCAAAAAGTGAGTGTCCGGGTTACGTAATGGAAATTGCAAGGAGTCCCGACAACAGTCATTGAGTCGAGGTGAAACCTACAAGACTCAGGTTCAGGACGAGAACACAACCTACCAGCCCTAACCCTTGCGACTATGAGATATCCATAGACCTGGATAAGAGCCCCCAATGTACACTCAACTGGGAGATATCAATAGTGTCTAGATAAGAGCTCATATCACAGATAAAAGTAACCATAACTCCCTTGCAATGGACCACTCAACCAAAAAGAGATTCCAAAAGATATGATGATAAACAGAGCAATAACAACAAATTAAAGCTCAAGAAATAACTGTAAAAAGTTCTCACTGGTTTACTTACTTGTAATCCAACTAATATGCACTTAACAGACCCCCGACTCGTCTCCTATGACCTCCCGTGTCCCGTCAATGTTCAAAACCCCTAAAATATATTTAAATCAAAATTCTCATTAATTACCTTTATTCTATTCAAATTTTCACAATTTATTCGTGGGGAATCGAACTTTCACCTTAGAATTCGCGATTGGTCGATCCTGTGGTGTCAAACAGCGTTGCGATGAATTGGACCTGTATCGGTGAAGAGAGAGAGTGAAATGAGAGATAAATGAGAGAGAAAAAGGTGGTAATGGGCTTTTATACCCCCCTCTATCTCAACTCCCACACGGATCTCGAGACCTATCCTATGGCCTTAACTTAATCCATCCACCAATTGTGACACAAACTCATGACTTTAATACGTGACACAATTTCTTGTTTGAGCCTTTTCTCGCACGATACTTACGTTTCCGAGTTTGTTTCGAACACTAAACTTGTTCGTCATGTCGCCCCGGACACACTAATGTATCGAATGCATTTTACAAATTTTAATTATTATTTATTTTATATTTTGTCAGTGTTTTTAATTCATTTAGGTCCCTCGAACTACTAATTACCCGAACAACGTTCACCCGAAGACCCATTATTTCACGAAACTTTCGAGCTGAACCGTTTCTCGTACCAATGCTCACACTCAAACGTTCTTGTATGTTTGAGATATTGAAATTAAATATTCAGGTAACACAACATAATACAAAACACCAAACACAAATAATATACCTCGGCGTCGACGACCGAGAATTGGACTCTGTATCACGGCAAATGGGCTCACGTACGACCTAAATTGACACTTGACACAAGTTAGAATTTAGGGTCCTTATAGGTTCAAATTATGTTATCCATTACAAATTAATAGAAAAATTTTTTTTTTGTTTTTTGTTTTTTGAATTCACCAATAACAATTCCATAAAGAGAATAAATATTTAATTGCAATGAAATACTTAGGGTTAAAATGAGTGAAGAGGTACAAAAGTTGATTTAGACCATTTTAGCATTTTTGTAAATATTGCAAGTCCGAAATAATAAAGGAGCTTGTTATTTGGCACTCAATTACCCTTCTCCGGCCAAGCCACATCCTCATCTAGACATCTCAAATGAAGCGTTGATAAGAGACTTTTGAGCTAATTTTATTTACCCTTTCCCTTCTCCGGCCAAGCCACATCCTCATCACTTGTGTTGAATTTTGTGGTAAATTTTTACACCTCTATAGATTATGTGTACCTATAACGATTTAAAAATATTTTATTTGTAAATGATGACGTGTACTATCTATTTATACTTTGAGTGAAGATTTTTAAAATTTTTGACGATTTCTGAGTAAGATTTGCCTAGGAAAAATATGTCGATACGGGTACATAAGTCTAGGAAATGATTTTTATAAACGACTGAGGTCAAAGTATAGTAGTGCGACACGTTAAAATAATTATATAGTAATAATGAAAGTTAATATGGTTTATAATTTATAAGGTTATATTTTTTAATTAAATTCAAATGTGTCATACTGTCTTGGATAAAATAATTAATTAATATAATTTGGGGGTTAAAGTATTAGGGTATGGTGATTTAGATTGGAGAGATAAAATGTAACTAAGGGTTGGTTAAGTTTGGTGTGGTTTAAAAGTTGATGGGCATTTATAAAAAAAGAAAAAGAAAAAGAAAGTAAAAAAGAAACACACTTAACCAATCTAGTGATGACACCTCACCCTCACCCTCACCCTCACCCATGACCTCACTTTAACCCACCATACCCACCACCACGACGTGCTCTCTCTCATTTCCAAACCCACCAAAAAAAAAAAAAAAAAAAAAAACACTTTTTCTCTCTCCAACGCGGTTCTCTTCCTCACCAATAAAGAAGTGTGTTTGTTGGAGAAGATGGTGTGTGCCTAGAATAGATGGGGTGGACTTAGTGGGTGTGTATGTGTGCCTTGTGTAGGAGGGTGCCTCGGGATTTGTGCAATCAATGGTGTGCATTCGATTATCTTGGGATTTGTGTCTATTTTGGAGAAAAATAATATATAAAAGAGGAAGAGTTAGCTTCTATGATCTCATGGAGTGTTTGGAACAATAGGAACTCAGTGCTCTGGAAGAATAAATGTCTGTAGCCCTCTCAAATCGTTATGGGAGCAAGATCTAATCTGTTGGAATGGAGTCGGGCTCGAGATATTGGGGGTCATGATAATATGAATTGTGCTGGTGTTAATGAGGGGAAATGGAGAAAACCAAAGCTTGGGGAAGTCACCTGCAATGTTGATGCAGCTGTGTTCAGGGACAGAGATATAAGTTCCTTTGGTGCAATTATTAGGAATGATGAGGGGCGATTCATAGCAGCTGTGGGAGGTCGAGTTGAAGGTATTCTTGAACCTTCACAAGCTGGAGCAATAGGAGTTCGCGAAGCACTAGGATGGTTGAAGGATAGGGGTGAGGCCCAATTATCAATTGAGGTGGGACATTGAGGAAGGATGCTATCGATCTATCTTACTTTGGTTCTTTAATAAGTGATTGTAAGGCTCTTTTAACGGACTTGATGTCCTATCGTGATAGTTATGTTTGTTGATCAGCAAATTTAGCGGTCCACTTTGTTGTTAGGGAAGCTAATATAGTGTCTGGTCAGTGTGAATGGTTAGTTTCACCCTCGTTTCTCAAGGATGTACTTGCAGTGATTTGAAATAAAGTATGTCTGTGTACTTTTAGCAAAATATATATATATATATATATATATATATATATATATATATATATAAGGTACTTCTACCATGTGAATCAAATATGTGCTCATGCCATTGGTACACTATTTAAAACTATTGGATTTAAACTTAACACATCAATCGAGGCGACATAAATGCACAAAACATTTAATGCACAATACATTTTAAGGGGTTCTCATGGCATGAGTATGTATTTGGTCTCTATTATATAATTTTTCATATATATACACACACTAGTATTATTGACGTGCTACACATGATTAAACTCGTTCGCTACGCTGGCAAAACTTCAAATTTCAATAACTAAACTTACCTCACTTTTTTTTAAAGCGAGATTAATTCTCAAGTATTACGTAGAAAATTTAAAAGCTAGGAAACCCAAAGACAAAAAACAAGTTATTTAACTATCAATATAATTTAGTACATAAAAGAAAAACGTATAAGAACATCAAGATAAATTTCGCAATACCAAACAGTATGCATGGCCATACGTTTCTCCACTCTTTCAACTCTCTGCTCATGGTCATGCCAGACATGTAGCTGTGCCCACAGCCTCTAATGTCAACGTGTTAAACCAATTTGATTTGAACCTTTAACACCAAATCAAACTTCAAATTGACTCTAACTATGATTTTGGATATATATGTACTTAAAATCTGAATCCAACTTGATGCACCGATCAAAATCCTAAATAATATACACCAACAAAAACCAAGGGCAGAAATGGAAATTCCTCCCGGTCAACATTCACATATTTAACGTATAGATACATATGTGGTACACATTTATATACATTATATGTATAATATGAGCTTTTGGGAAACAAAAGATATTTAATCAATAAAATAAAATAATAATCAATTGGTTAGAAAGAAAAGTTAAAGGGGCCAAATTTGAGAAATTGGTCTAGCCAAAAATTCAACCAATGCGGTACGATCGTGATGTGGCGAATGTAGTTGAAATCTCATATAATTAGAAAATGAGGTAAATAGAAAGAAAATAATATTAAATAAGTAATTTTGAATTAAAGACTCTAACACGACCTACATTAACCCAAATGGACATCAGGAACACAACGGACTGGTAACGAGTATTTTGGGACTGCTTTGGGACGCGTAGGAGCCGTGAGGGACGAATTTTTGCGTTAATTGAGGTAAGTTAGTAAGTCAGTTAAGGAAATGTGTAGTAATTCATTTTTCATTATCGTTGTTTCTATTGGCATGAGCTATTTATTGGAATTCCATTCTTTATATTCCTTAGTTGAGTGTCTACGACCTAAGTGTGTCGAGAAGGTACTTATGGGATCATGGTTAGTTGGGCTAACATGAACACTTCCTGTAGGGGTGCAGCTACCTAGCTATCATGAGTTTTCCTGGAGTACTGGATTGTTGTGAATTTGTTGTGGCTTGTTGTGGATTTATGACCGCTTAGCTGCCTCTTTTAAATCAATAGACACTGAAATATCATTGAAAGGCTTGTTAGTCTATTTATCATACAAATTCGTGTTATTTATCTGTCTTTAAATACTCGCATGATTTTTGGACTGCTTTTCAAATATTCTTGAATCATTGTCTATATCCTTCTGGCATTACTTTTAATTTTTCACGTACTCACCGTCTAGTTGATGATGTTGGGTGCATATTGGACATGGACAAGCAAAGGAAAAGGGTTGGTGATTGGTGATTTCATCTGAGGACTCTCAGAGTGATTTTTTTCTTTTTACCACTGTATGTCCGCCTTTTCATTTTTGTGAGTACTGTATATTATTGTTTTTGATAACATTGAGATACTTTTGGGATCGAGTGCTTAGGGATATCATGTATTATCACTTTGCTTATCGTTGATCACCTGATATGCATGTTTACCTAGCTTTGTTTAATTTGAGTTATTTAACTTTGTTTTAAGGTTCATTTTCTGTTGCAAACTCGTTGAAATGACATAACCTAATAACTCATCCATAAATTGTTAAATTTATGATAAGGAAATTGATGGAGACTGACTAGGCTTGCGTTGACTTCGCGAGGATAGACTTTGGGTTCCACATAGGTTTAGGCCGGGCCGGGCCCAGTTTTGTTTTGAGAATTGGGCCGTAACACTTAACTTAGTTAGAGGTAAAATAAATTGAGATTTTGTAAAGATACATACTAATTGTTAGATAATTAAAGCATTTTAAGTTGTGATTTTTTCTTCCTTTAAAGTAACTTAATATAATATACTGTTGTTTCTTGAAGTTGTTTGCTTGCGTCGTTGAAGAATAAACCCCGAGGAGTCTATAAAAAATAATCTTTTTAAGACACTAAATATATGCTATCAAATGATGCTTTATTTAAACTTTAGGCAATACATTATTGAAAAATTTTAGTTTTGAGAAATAATAAGTAATTATATCTTATATACAGTAAAATAAAGAATTTGATAGTATTTATGATTATATTACATGCTATTTTTTGTAATAAAGATTATTTTATAATGTTTTTATTAAAAATTAAATATGTTTTAATAATGTAGTGCTTTAACAAGATTATGAAAGGCTTCGTAAAAAGAAATTATGAAAGGTCATGTCAAAAGAAAAAACAAGATTATGAAAGGCTTTAAATATAATCATACTTGTAGTGAGATATGAATACTTAATTTTTTTGCCACCAATACTTTTTGCCTAATAGTATTTTACCTGATAAGTAAAATATAAAATATTCCTACCAAAAAAAAATACTAGTAAATATATTAAAAACCTAAATGTTATACTAGAAACATGCTTGATACGTTCATCATAAAAAAAAAGAAAAATAAAAATCCACTAAAATAAGATTTGACAACTTAAAAAGAAATAATCAATTGATTATATATAGATTATGTACAACAAAAAACATAACCTCGATCCCAAATATACATAGTCTATATATATATATATTGATGAAATATAATATATAATTTTAAATATCTATTAAAAAGACGGTTTTTCAAAATCTAAAATCAATTATCTAATTATCTACCAAAAAAACCAATTATCTAACCAAATTAATTGACCATTTTTTAGATTTTAAATTTTTTTTACCAAATCATACAAGTGGTTTGGTTCAATTTGTTAGCAATTTAGTTCAATTCGGTGGATTGGTTCATGTTTACCGATTTTTTTGTACACGACCTAAAACCTCTTGCTAATTTGTCTAAGTTCTAATTGATGGCTAAACTGAAAACCAAGATCCCATATATCTCTTCATACTAAATCAATAATAAAGATTATAAAGACTTACAAGACATTCTCATTAGAAAGTCTTCAACCTTTTTCAGTCCTAATGGTATAGATTCGATGGATAACCTTTTGCCCAAGAGAATACCTATAAATCACTGCGAAGGTTGGGATTCCAACAGATAGATGGAGTTGGTTATAGATAGTTCCATCAACCGTTAATAACCAACTCTACTTGAAAGGACCATAAAATCTCTTAATAATATATTTCAATATCTTAGATAATAATAAGTTATTAATTAAAATAAACCATATCTAAGATTCTCCCACTTAGCTTAATTTAATTAATAAACTTATCATTTATAAAGGTCATTATCTAATATATTCTCCCAGTTGGCCTTTATAAATTGTTAAACAATTTGTCTAAAAAGGAACCTCATCCGAAACAACATGTGCATTGCCGGCTTTAATTATATATGTCATGTTTTAGTCCTACAGTGTCTCAATGACAACCACTACATGTCTTTGAAGAAGACACAAAATTCCATTTTTCATACACATGTGCACTACCATGGGAAATAAATGCATGGTGGATATTCATAGTAAGAAATGTGATCACGAATATATATAAAGTGTCTAAACTGAGCCATATACAACTCCCACTAACTAAGCCATATCAAAAGTCTCAATAAGACCCATATGAGCAACATGCTATAAAATGATGGCGACAAACCCTTAGTCATGGAATCGACAAGCATATGTCGTGTACCTATGTGCTCCATTGACACAAGCTGGTTATGAATCCTCTCTCTAACAACAAGATACTTTATGTCAATATATTTAGATTTGCTTGAACTCTTATTGTTCTTTGAAAACATAACTGTTGTAGAGTTGTCACATAATATCATCAATGTGCATGAAATGGAATAAACAATTCTTAGACCTTGAGATGAAATTCTGTTGCCATAGAGCTTGTGAAGTGGCCTCATAACAAGCTACAAACTCTGCTTCCATAGTGGATGAAGCTGTCAAGGTTTGTTTAGCATTCTTCCATGACACCACTCTTCCAGCCATCAGAGAAATGAAACTTGAAGTAGACCTTTTAGTATCTAGACAACCAACAAAGTCCGAATATGAATAACCTATTACTTCAAGTTTGCCTGCCTGTTTATATGTGAGCATGTAATCCTTTGTCTTTTGCAGATATCTTAAGACCTTCTTTGCTGCTACCCAATGATCTATACTGGGATCACTTTGATATCTGCCAAGTATTCCAACTGCAAATGAAATGTCTGGACATGTGCAGACCTGAGCATACATAAGACTTCCCACAACTGAAGCATATGGAATGTCTTTCATTTGATCACGCTTTAGGTAATTTCTTGGACATTGGAGTTTTCCAAATTTATCACCCCTAACAATGGGTGCACTTCCACCTTTACAGTGTTCCATATTGAATCTTTTGAGAACATTTTCAATAGAAGTTCTTTGCGATAAACCAAGCATTCCACACGACCTATCTTGGTGAATTTTAATTCCAAGCACAAATGATTCATCACCTAGATCCTTCATGTGACAACCCCGATTCCCTAAAACCTGGATCGCCCGACCCAAACTATAGCCAAAACCCTCGAGATGACCCAGTGAGTCGGGCTATGATCCCGTAAGCCTTAACCTGTAGAAATATTCAAGACAACCTACTAATAGATAACAAGACATAAAATAAGTGCAGAAAATCCTATCAAGTCTATATAAAATGCAGAAATAGTACAAGTAGATGTCTCGACCAACTAAAACAAACTCAAGGGTACCCATATAAACCATCATGTTTAATTACAATCTAAATGGTCAAAAGTATGAACATAAGTAATAAACTCATTGACACATACAGAGGATAGTGCCTAGGCAATGACGATGCCCTTGCCTCTGTCCTTAGCAGTCGTCGAGGTACTTGGAGGGGAGAAGTAGGGTAAGCAAAATATCAACGGGCTCAGTAAAGTGGTAGTCTACTCTACCATCAATCATCCAAGTAATACTTAGTGCAATATAACTAACATGAACAATTCATTTGAGAAATTTCTACCATCACATGGACATCATTGATATCATAGCAATATATATATATATATATATATATATATATATATAATAATGCAACGAGAACAAAAAGGAAACATGCCTAAACCATGATAGAATAAAACAAGGGATACAACGACGTACAAATGCCTTCGACTCAAGGGAGTGGAACCCGATTTGTGTAGCCCGTGCCTACCGTTATTGCCTAGACATGAGTCCATGACAACAAGTAGGTTACACTAATGTCCTTCTGCAAGGTATTAACCTGCAAGGTGATACAAGTGGTGATGGTGCCAGTGGCCGCCAACCCGCACTATCCCCATGTATCAAGCATGCAATAGTATTCCACCAATGTCCTTCCGCAAGGTATTAACCCGCAAGGAGATACAAGTGGGGATGGCGTCGGTGGCTGCCGACCCGCACTATCCCCATGTATTAAACATGCAATAGTATTCACATCTATTCCACATGCATTTGAGATATAAGAGTTTTCAAGAACAAGATAATAGCAATCCAAGAATTCATTCAATAAAGAGGAATCCAAACAAGATAACCATCGTTCACTAATGTGAAACTAGTATTCCTAATAGCATGATATGATTGATAATAGAACAAACCCCACTTACTTCAAATGTTGCATTCCTGAGCTCGATCCTCTCATGCTCAGGGCTCGATGTGAACCTTCGCGCAAAATTTCTTTGATCTTTTTGACTTATCAAAACTCCATTCTCACAATTCTAAACTCTCCTCCCTTAATCTCCCTTCTCTTGCCAAATAGGGTAAAACAAAAAAAGTAAAAATAGTGCGGGTTGGCGGCCACCGGCGCCATCCCCACTTGTATCTCCTTGCGGAAGGACATTGGTGGAATACTATTGGATGCTTGATACATGGGGATAGTGCAGGCCGACAGCCACCAACGCCATCCCCTCTTGTATCTCCTTGCGGGTTAATACCTTGCAGAAGAACATTGGTAGAATACTATTACATACTTGATACATGGGGATAGTGCGGGTCGGCGGCCACCGGCGCCATCACCACTTGTATCTCCTTACATGTTAATACCTTACGGATGGCGTAACCTAGTTGTTGTCATGGACTCATGTCTAGGCAACAACGGTAGGCACGAGCCACACAGATCGGGTTCCACTCCCTTGACTCAAAGGCATTTATGCGTCGTTGTATCCCTTATTTTGATAGTAGAAAATTTTCAAATGAATTGATCATGTTAGTTATATTGCACTAAGTATTACATGGATGATTGATAGTATAGCGAACTACCGGTTTACTAACCCGTTAATATTTTGCTTACCATACTTCTCCCCTCCAAGTACCTCGACGACTGCTAAGGACAGAGGCAAGGGACACGTCATTGCCTAGGCGTTCTCCTCTGTGTGTGTCAATGAGTTTATTACTCATTCATACTTTTGAACTTTTGGATTGTAATTAAACAGGGTGGTTTATATGGGTAAATCGAGGAACCTTTGAGTTTGTTTTAGTTTCTCGAGACATCTACTTGTACTATTTTTGCATTTTAGATAGACTTGATAGGATTTCTCGCACTTATTTTATGTCTTGTTGTCTATTAATAGGTTGTCTTGAATATTTCTGCAGGTTAAGGCTTACCAGATCATAGCCCGGCTCACTCGATCATCTCGAGGGGTTTGGCTATGATTTGGGTCGGGCGATCCAAGTTTTTGGGAATCAGGGTCGTCACAGTTGGTATTAGAGCATATTTATTAGAACATAGGAAAATGTTAAATTAGTGAAACCTAAGTTTGTAGAGCCTTTAAGTTTAAAGGTCAAGTTTAAGTTAGACGAATCAATGGTATGGAACATTGGTTCAAAAACTACTTAGCTTACATAAAAGATAAATCCTAGGATGGGATGGGATAAAAGAAATCTGACAAAATACTTATTATGTTGATTATTTGCTACTTTGTATATATAACTATACCATTAGATATATGGTGGAAATGTTTTCCCCCACTAGTTTGGTTGTGTTTGATGACTTCCAGATACAAAAATTGTCTTCCATAAAACGGTAAGGGGAATGACAATGAAAGATGTAAAGAAACAGAGGCAAACTTTTTGGGAGAGTCCACATGCGCTTGAAAGACGTCTGAACAAGCTTTGATTAGGAAATTACGTGTTGTGATGCACCTTTAACTATTAGTAGAGTAGCAAATAAAGACTTAAACAAGAATCATGAACTGGAGAGAGTGGTGAGTCGCCACAGAACGTACAGAAATGGAGGTAGTGGCGTGGTCACACTTCAAGAAACAACTTTAACACAAGTGAAACTCTATTTAAAATGGTTGAAAATTCGTGATACCTTGTTTAATATAGAAGTAAATGTTCCTAGTAAGGATGCAAATAAATCTTGGTCTCGAAAAAAAAAATGAAAAGATTCTTTTAATTATATTAAATCATGATTTTTGGTGGACTTTTTAAGTTGTTACATGTCAAGTTTTAATTGTTTTTCAAGAGAGGATTCTACTTGTTCTTACAAAAATTTAGGAAAAACATGAACAAGTATGAAAGGAAACTATTTATTTTTCTTGGTATTCAAAAGATGAAGTGAATAAACTTCTATGTATTTTCAAAAAATTTGATGTCGTAGCTTCATTTCAAGATTTACAAAATGCATTTACTCTTATTCGACAAACATGGTTGAGATTTCTTGAATGATTAGCCCTATGACATTTTGGACCCAGTTCGGGTCTATGAAAGAGTTTTACTGAAATTGAAAGTTTTTGACTTGATAAAAATACAAGGTATCGTTTGGATCGATGTTACCATTGTGTTGTTGAAATGCAAATCTTATTGTTACTTTTAAATTACATCGACTAAATCGATTTGAAAGAGATTTTACAAATTGCTGGAAAATGCGAGGAGGATTTCAACTGACTTCCACGAAAATAAGCCTAACTTGGCTTAAAAAAATGGTTTTTGATGAAAACTTAATATTTTGAAAAAGGTTATGGTTTCGAATTTGACTTCTAAATAGATTGAATCATGATATTCAAGTTTTGGTCGATTTTGTGTAAGAAAGATAAATCAAAATTAGTTATCGTAGGGTTGAATATCAAAATTGAGGATTCCATAAGGAGGGTTAACTCAAAACATAAGTACATGACATATTGGTTAACAAAATTGGAAGTTAAAGAAACCTCAATAAGAAAATCTCAGTAAATACAAAATATCGAACTAGTACACTTGAAGATAAACAAGCTACTAAAATTGAGGATTCCAAGTCAACGATTATCTTTAATAAAATTGCCACGTGTGAAGATCGCATTGCCAAGTAAAAAATTGTAGATGTTGTAAGGACTCAGGATTCAAGAATAAGGTGATACAAATAGAAGGCAACCAATACAATAATGAAATTGTTTTTATTTAGTTAGAAGTGAGTTGACTTATAAAACTAGGGATACAAAGACTTGATAAATTGTTTTTGAAATGGATAAAGGATACGCAATGGTGGTACCATGATTGGATCATTTAGGGAAGGCTCAAATTAAATGATATATATGCGTCAAATTAGTATGTCATGAAGAGCATACTTCACTGTGAATGATATTACAACGAATGAACTCAATGATATGTAAATTAATAAAAATTAGGGATACCCAACAAAAAGAATATTTCTGATATGATTGGGCGCGTGAACTAATGACCTTGAGTCAAGTGGACCTACCATGATGTGGTTGGAGAATGTGGAAAGAAATAAGATAGCGTTGAAGAATAGATAGAGGACCGATTGTCACATAAACTAAGTCAATAATGACATAATTCTTAAAATTGGGGATCCTAAAATGGGATCGACCCATGGAAAAATGAATGAGTAAATTGGTGTTATAAAAGTTGATAATTCAAGAGGGGACAACATTATTACGACAGTTATTCACAGTTGTAGGGTCTTACAAGGAGAAATACCCTATCCAAAAACTTAAGATTTCTAATCAAAATGGTGACGTCACGAGAAATCATGAAAATCGTTTATGAGAGAAAACTAGAAACATCTCGATAAAGTAAAGGTTACTGTAACGACCCCTCTCCTAATCTAAGGCATCGCCCGGCCTAATCCTGAAATTAAGCCAATTACGTATTAGTCAGCCTTTACTACCTATATTCTCTAATTTAAACAATTAATTTTGTTAGCGGAAGTCTTCACAATTTATAGCGGAAGTCTTAAATATGTTAGCGGAAACAAATTTTATAATACTAAGTGTGGAAACCAGGAAATAACAATCACCATATGTATATGTAAGTAAACGACGAACATATAAACAAAGTGAAAGCCAAAAGTCGGGTAGTCTAACACTCAAGCCAATAACATCCCAAAAGTATAAAGACATAAGTAAACATAATACAAAAGTACCCTACATGTACGGGAAACTACTCAATCAAAGCTCAGAGGTAGTCGTTGATCTTCTTTTTGCCTGGCTTGGTGATGCTTGATGAACCTACACCCACCGTCACAAACTAGACGATGAGTATAGTGATATTTAAGTAATAATTGGGGAATTCTATTACTAAATTTTCAATTTAAACAAAAGGTATTTAAAAGCATAAAGTAACTGAAGAATGTTGAATAAATAATGCAAGTAAATACCAACGTTAACAGATATACATAGACTGACACAAGCTAAGTCGAGATGATCTACGTCTGGTCGACTGTGAGAACTGTCACCTAGCCTTTTCCACTACTGTATGGAGTTGTGCTCAACATATAATAATACTCTATCTTTTTCTATATTCTAATAACCTCAAGTGGTGGAGCTGTGCTCTACACGTATAAATCATTTATACTTGTCGACAGCCCCGTGGCCCATACCACGTGTGCCACTCAAGTGTAGTGGCGAGTGCCGGAGACCCCGAAAGACCAAAATCCCCGTGAATCCGCGCATCTTGTGTGCAATGGATACTAGATAATCCCTAGTTTAGATTTTCAAGAATTTATATCCTACAATGCTATGATTTCAACACAAGTTAAGCTACAAAGCCCCAAGGGAATAGAACACAAGTCCAACATAATAGATAACCCTATAGTATGCATTTTCTAAATATCCATTAGCCACATTTCAAGACAAATATTGAGCATATAGGGAAGCATGGAGTCAATGATATATCAAACAAGGCATCATGCTATATCAACATTCATAATGAATTGAAATAAGGGAAGCATGATGTGGCAAATAAATCAGCAAGTCTACAAATAGACTGAAAAATTGATAAATGATTGGAATAAAATAAAGTAAAGAATTCCCACAGTTTCACTTACAAGTCAACGCAGTAGTCCTAGCTATTCGGCCTCTCGATACCCAAACACTCGCACCCGGATTCAAGTATATCTCCCGAAGTTTTATTGTAATGACCCAAATTCTCCACCACCCAACCTATGTGTATTTTGGTAATTTCATGATAAAAATGTGTTGGGTGTTTGATGTGAAAATACAATTCTAAACTTGTCAAATTAAATATGAGTAAAAGATTAAGTAAAGTTTTATTTTAAATAATAAAGCCCAATTGAGTTTAGAACCTAAAAGGGCATTTTAGACAAGTTGTAAATAATCATAACTCTAATCCCTAACCCTAATGCTATTTAAGCAAATCAAAGAAAACCCTAGCCGCAATCTTGTTAAACACCCACGTGGAAAGGAGGAGAGCAAGAGGAGAGTTCAAGCTCAAGAGAGGTACAACCTCACTTCCCTCCTTGATTTCTTTATTATTTGTTAAAGATTTGGAGACCAAAGGGTCGATGGCGTCGACAGCGGCAAGCACGCGAGAAAAATATAAAAGAACATAAGAAAGGAAAGATTTGATCTATGTTAGAATGAGATTTTGGATAGGATTTTGAGTCAAAGACTCCATTGACGGCATGGTGAGACTCTAATACTCCCTAGATTTATTGTTTTGGTGTTGGTATTGGCAATGAGAGTTGATGATTTGCAAAGTTTGTTCAATTTTTCTTATATCTAGTCTTGAAATGGGTTATACAAATTTTTAAGCTTTATGATAACGAATATTATGGATGAATCAATCTTGTTTGCCATGGTTTGACGGTACATAAAAGGATTTCTTCATGATTTTAGCAAATTGAACGCGGTTGAAATTTATTGATATGGATTTGACATTTAAAGTTAAGTCGAGATTTAAAAAGGGACTTTGAATCTTTTCTTTGGGAAATAAACTTATTCGATAAATTTGTGAACTTTTACTAAATATTGTCATTCGGGAATTTAAAGTCTAAATTGAGTTTTGTATGGTGATTTGGATCTTTTTAATTATAATTAATCGAACGTCTTCGATTTTGTTGGAAAAAGTAAGTCTTAGCGGATTTTCCTTGTTTTACATCACCGCATTCCTATTTTACTCGAATCATCGATTCTAATTTAAAGTGTCGATTTTAGAGTCGTGAATGACCTTTAGCGAAGTTAGCTATAAAATAAGGTGAATCTCTAAAGTCTAGACAATTGATGTTAAACTTGTATAGTTGTAGATACATAAAGTAATTATTCTTTCAAATTGTCTAGATTCACGAGACGGTTCACATCGAGCCCAAACGCGAGAGAATCGAGATTAGGATTCGTGACAAGTGCAAGTAAGTGGGGAGCTTGCTCAATTACCAAATATGGCATGATTATTAGTTATGTTTAAGATTCATAATTTGAATTAAAGACTTGGGATTTATGGGTTGCGTCATGGTATTGGCTCGAATCTACGTATCTATGGAATGTGAATGCACTGCTTTTCTCATTTATGTTATTCAGGGCCCCAGAATGTTTGTAGAGTTCCACCGAGGGCCTTATTAGCAAGTAAATCAATGTGAATACCTCAGATTGTTGTGGTACCACCGAGGGTCGTTAACACCCCAGGATGTTTGTGGAGTTTACCACCGAGGGCTTTACTTGACTAATTGAATTCATAAGTACGTCACGTAGGGACATGAGTTGGAGTTTCTTCTCTTGTACTCTTGAGACATAGAGATGTGCATCGGTGATGGCTTGGACGAACCTACTGTTGATTTGATGGGACAAACGAGAGGGCACATAAGGCCTGTGTGCTAACTAGTTGTTTCCATCACCTCAAGAGTAGGAGAATCGGTCACCGGATTCTTGCCAATACCTAGTATGCATTGAATGAAACATCGACTTATCGTATTACTATATTTTATATTACATAATCTCGCGAAACCCCCTCCTTTGCATGAAAGCTTGAATTTATGTAATGATTTGTTAATCTCTTTAATGCTATGCATGATTATTGTTGTTACAACTTGATGGTTTATGAATATGTCGTATTTGCTATGAAAGGATGAATTCCTATTTATTTGTGGCTTACAAACCTTATGTCCATGATAGTACTTGATGGTTCATTATACGTCTATCTTTTATGAAATCTTGCTACTATGCTACTATTCAATGAATCCTTGTTTGTTTTCAAATACATGCTAGACTTTGCATGCTTATTAGGTATTACTTGCATATTTGATGGTTGAGCGAGTTTTCCGCATTACTGGGCTCCGTTGGTTCTTTTAGCTCACCCCACTTACATCTCAGGTATTCACGACAGCGCTAGGTTGAAGCAAGGGAGAGACGAGCTTGAAGTCTCCTCTTGATGTGAGTCTTTGTTGATATATATATATATATATATTATGTATATTTGATTTTGGAACTATTCAACCTGGGGTTAAATTTAAAATAGATCTTTGAGTAGTTTAAATCCTAGTTACCTTTAGTTGATCCACTTCGGAGATTTAATAAACTTGTTTAGTTTAAATTAGCATGAACCCATGTATAGTTTTATTAATGTTCTATGAACTTAAATCTATTGGCTTTAGGATATCTCTTTATATTTATTCCACAATTATTATCCTTTGTTTAGCCAATGTGTATTCCGCAGGTTTATTTGTTTAGGCGTGCCAGACCATTATTTGGGTCTGGTTCAGGTATCAGGTCCAAGTGGCGGTCTGGGCCGGGCAACCCGACCCTAGGTCGGGGGCAGGTCGTCACAGTTGGTATCAGAGCATAGGGATTAGAACCTAGGGAAACGTTAGTTTAGGGAAACCTAAGATGTAGGGCCTTTAAGTTTAAAGGTCAAGTTAAGTCGAACAATTAAGTGGTATGGGACATTGGTTTAAAGTCGACTTAACACACAATAATGATAAATCCTAGGATGGGATGGGACAAAAGAAATTTGATAAAGATTTAATGTGATGACTATTTGCTACTTTGTGTATATAAATATATCATTAGATATATAGGTAAATGTCTTTCCTTAAGACGTGAAACCTTGGTTCCACGAGTTGGGAATGACAATTAACAACACAAGAAAGTCGACGGGAAGTCCTCAGAAGATTACACATGCGCTGTAAGGAAGACTACAACGATTGCTGTAAGAATGGTTATGATAGAACTACTAAACTTAGATTAAAAATTGTATGGCGAGATGCGCCTATACTTAACGATAGAGTGGCAAATAAAGACTTAAGCAAGAATCGATAGACTTGAAAGGACAATGAGACGCCAAGCTAAATACACAAGATGGAATTGTGACGTGATCACATTGCAGAAAAGTAAGTCTGACGACGAAAACTCTATTAGGATAATTAAAATTAATGATATTTTGTTGAAAATAGAAGTTAACATTAGGGATGCAAATGAATCTTTGATTTCAAACAATGATAAGCAAGTTAGTCTGGCCAAGAGGCTGAACTTAATTTAAGATATAGAGGACATGTATACACTTAAAACTTCTAACTTTGGATTAAAGATGTGAATCATTGGTCTATAAATTCGATTAGGAAGTTAATACTATGAATCGAATATTGTTTCATGTAATTTATTTTCTCAAAGACTAACTCTTTCGACTGCGTTGGACCATGATTTTTGTATTTCGTTGAGTAGGTGTTTATCACATTTTGATGAGATTTTCAAGGAAGCCTTCTACTTATCCGTACAAAGTTTTGGAAAGTGTGAACAATTAAAAAAGGAAATAGTTTATTTTCCTTGGTGTTCAAAAATAGATATATATACATATATATAAAATAAAAAAATAAAAGCTTGATTTAGCTTGAAAAATGGAAACTCAACACTTTGAAATGGGTTTTGATTGGATTTAACTTCTCGATTGATTGAATTATGACATTCAAGTTTTGATCGAACATATGTAAAAGAAAGTTAAATTTAAATCCGTTATTGATAGGTTGAATAAGAAAGATAAGGATCTCAAACTGAGAGTTAACATCGAAACATAAGAACGTGATGTACGGGATATCGAATGAGAAATTAAAGAATATCTCGAAAACAACTCAATAAGAAAATTCAGTGAATACTAGTACACTCTAAGATATGCGAGTTACTAAAATTTGAGGATACTAATAATTGATAAATTGTTTTTGAAATGAATGAGAAGTACGCGATAACAGTACCATGATTGAATAATTAAGAAAAGCCTCAAACTGAAAAAAAATATATGAGTCAAATTAGTATGACGTGAAGAGTATATTACATAGTTAATGATTTTAAAATGAACTCAATGATAGGTGAATCATTAAAAATTGGGGTACACCAATGAAAAGAATATTTCTAATATGATTAGTTGTGTGGACTCATAGCTTTTAAGTCAAAATAAAACCTAACCTGATTGGTAGGGGATGGTTGAATGAAAAATGACGTTGAAGAGTAATCGATGCAAATGATTGTCACATAACCTTAGTCAATAATGACTTGGTTCTTAAAATTGGGGATCCTGGAATAGGATCGACCCATGAAAAAAATGAATGAGTAATTTGGTGATGAGAAGAATTGTGAACTCAAGAGAGACAACACGTACTACAATAGTACCCTGTCCAAGAACGAAAATTTCTAATCAAAATGGTGACGTCGCTAAGAATCATGTTGATCACTTGTAGGAACTAACTTGTGATCTCATAATAAAAGTAAAACATTAAAGATTTGATCAGTGATAGGTCGACTATTAAAAATGGGATCCTGATTAGGATCGACCTTCAATAAAGTTTATACTATGTTAAACGTATGATACATCTACTAGGGATGATGAGGAAATACCTTATACCTAGCTATAGAACATGAATATATATCTGAATATGAAATCTTATAAACTTCACATCGTTAACATTTATTAAACAAAATATGTTGTCTACAGCCGGAAGCCTGAGGGCTTAATATTAGTCTAAAAGTGAAGCCCTGATTTGATGATGTAAGAGAATTTGAGGTTACAACCCAGACGGGTAAGCAATAGATTTGCAAATGATTAAGTGTGGAGGATATCAACACGTGGAGATAATGCGAATAATCAAGGTCGACATCGTAACAAGTGACAAAAGCATAAGTAAATTATGTGGCATAAAGGTTTGCCTAAGCATGAGGTCACTTTAAATTATTTCCATGAGAAATCAGTTGATATTCTTATTTTCAAGAATCATTGAATTTGGAGAAAAGGAAGAACATCATGAATGGCTTTGTGCTAAGTATAAGCAAGAAAACCATAAGCTAAACAATATAAGAAAATTTTCGAAGCAAGTATAAACATGAATTTGGGTACCTTGAATCAAACCTTTAATAGCAAGTCATGCAAGGTAAACCTATGTGAATTCCACGTACACCGATCTGTACTTTATTGTTGAAGTATCTAACAAAACGTATATGAAGTGCGATAATAGTAACACACGAGTGTAATAAATTAAAATGTAAGAGTGAGTTATGAATTTGAAAATATTTGAGTCATAGTGAGTTACGTGACCTTAATAACCATGCCAGAGATATAGGTTGGATAATCTCGAGGAATGACATGGATGCCAATTTTTTATTTTTTTTATTTTTTATTTTTTAAAATAAGAAGTTAAAGAATCATATTCCTCTGTGAGTGAAAAACTTTAAATAATCCATAAGAACTAAGAATTAGCTCAGAAATGTGACATTAAGTATTTGTGCACCAAAGTTAAACCTAACTGAGTCAAGATAATTTAAAACGCTCACTCAGAAATTGTGAAAGTCATACGCTACGTGGACACGATGCGAAAAGTCTCTCAGAAATAGAGTGTTTGTGATATGAGACCTTAGTATGAAACAAAGATGACGATATGATATGCTGCATATGGACGAGTGTTGAATTTCGCTTTAGGTTGGCAGTGATTTCAAATATTTCTCAAGATTACAAGGGTGGAAGTTTATTGCGTAAGTTAATGGTCAAATGTGACTGAGGAGTTGCAAAGTGGATCATTAGTAAAGAGTTGACTTGAATTATGACCTACAAGAATGAATGTCGATAAATGTACAATGGACAATGATGTTAATGCATATCTCCGAAAGGAATGCTAAAATCTGCTCATTTGTAGTCTCCACAGATAAGTCGCAATGACATGATGAGTCGCAATGACATGATGATTCACACGTTGATATGTATAAAGGAGATGGTGACTGAAATGGTGTGCTAGTGTTCTTGATATGAATGATGGTTATCCTTGTTTTTTTCCTACTACCAGGTGGTGGTATGTTTGTATTACCAGATAGGCAGAGATACTTCTTTTCGACACAGATAGGCACCATATCACATCTCAGTATTGTTCTTTATTGTGTGAATGACTCGAGTGCACATTACGGCTTCGGTGGAGCTTACAAAAGAATACCCCATAAATGCGTAGCGATATGAGGAATTGGCATGCAGCTAAGTATAAAAGTTTTATTGATGACCTACATGAGGTGGGCTTTATGAATTTTAGTTCGCAATATGAAAATAAAAAAAGAGATATATTAAAGTCAAGAGTAAAACTTTATTTCACGTGGTGAAATGGGCAGAGCATGCAGGTGAAGATGGCCTCAGTTAAACAATGGGTCGAAAAGACATCGTTATGGACAGACACCAAACTACGTTGTACTTTACTTTTACTTTCGAGGATGAAAGTTCTTAAAATTGGGGATATTGTAACAACCCAAATTCTCCACCACCCAACCTATGTGTATTTTGGTAATTTCATGATAAAAATGTGTTGGGTGTTTGATGTGAAAATACAATTCTAAACTTGTCAAATTAAATATTAGTAAGGGATTAAGTAAAGTTTTATTTTAAATAATAAAACCCTATTGAGCTTAGAACCCAAAAGGGCATTTTAGACAAGTTGTAAATAATCATAACCCTAATCCCTAACCCTAATGCTATTTAAGCAAATCAAAGAAAACTCTAACCGCAATCTTGTTAAACACCCACGTGGAAAGGAGGAGAGCAAGAGGAGAGTTCAAGCTCAAGAGAGGTACAACCTCACTTCCCTCCTTGAGTTCTTTATTATTTGTTGAAGATTTGGAGACCAAAGGGTCGATGGCGTCGACAGCGGCAAGCACGCGAGAAAAATATAAAAGAAAATAAGAAAGGAAAGATTTAATCTATGTTAGAATGAGATTTTGGATAGGATTTTGAGTCAAAGACTCCATTGAAGGCATGGTGAGACTCTAATACTCCCTAGATTTATTGTTTTGGTGTTGGTATTGGCAATGAGAGTTGATTTGCAAAGTTTGTTCAATTTTTCTTATATCTAGTCTTGAAATGGGTTATACAAATTTTTAAGCTTTATGATAACGAATATTATGGATGAATCAATCTTGTTTGCCATGGTTTGATGGTACATGAAAGGATTTCCCCATGATTTTAGTAAATTGAACGCGGTTGAAATTTATTGATATGGATTTGGCATTTAAAGTTGAGTCGAGATTTAAAAAGGGACTTTGAATCTTTTCTTTGGGAAATAAACTTATTCGATAAATTTGTGGACTTTGACTGAATATTGTCATTCGGGAATTTAAAGTCTAAATTGAGTTTTGTATGGTGATTTGGATCTTTTTAATTATAATTAATCGAACGTCTTCGATTTTGATAGAAAAAGTAAGTCCTAGCGGATTTTCCTTGTTTTACATCACCGCATTCCTATTTTACTCGAATCATCAATTCTAATTTTAAGTGTTGATTTTAGAGTCGTGAATGACCTTTAGCGAAGTCAGCTATAAAATAAGGTGAATCTCTAAAGTCTAGACAATTGATGTTAAACTTGTATGGTTGTAGATACATAAAGTAATTATTCTTTCAAATTGTCTAGATTCACGAGACGGTTCACATCGAGCCCAAACGCGAGAGAATCGAGATTAGGATTCATGACAAGTGCAAGTAAGTGGGGAGCTTGCTCAATTATCAAATATGGCATGATTATTAGTTATGTTTAGGATTCATAATTTGAATTAAAGACTTGGGATTTATGGGTTGCGTCGTGGTATTGGCTCGAATCTACGTATCTATGGAATGTGTTATTCAGGGCCCCAGAATGTTTGTAGAGTTCCACCGAGGGCCGTATTAGCAAGTAAATCAATATGAATACCTCAAAATGTTGTGGTACCACCGAGGTTCGTTAACACCCCAGTATGTTTGTGGAGTTTACCATCGAGGGCTTTACTTGACTGATTGAATTCATAAGTATGTCACGTAGGGACATGAGTTGGAGTTCCTTCTCTTGTACTCTTGAGACATAGAGATGTGCATCGGTGATGGCTTGGACGAACCTACTGTTGATTTGATGGGACAAACGAGAGGGCACATAAGGCTTGTGTGCTAACTAGTTGTTTCCATCACCTCGAGAGTAGGAGAATCAGTCACCGGATTCTTGCCAATACCTAGTATGCATTGAATGAAACATCGACTTATCGTATTACTATATTTTATAGTACATAATCTCGTGAAACCCCCTCCTTTGCATGAAAGCTTGAATTTATGTAATGATTTGTCAATCTCTTTAACACTATGCATGATTATTGTTGTTACAACTTGATGGTTTATGAATATGTCATATTTGCTATGAAAGGATGAATTCCTATTTATTTGTGGCTTACAAACCTTATGTCCATGATAGTACTTGATGGTTCATTATACGTCTATCTTTTATGAAATCTTGCTACTATGCTACTATTCAGTGAATCCTTGTTTGTTTTCAAATACATGCTAGACTTTGCATGCTTATTAGGTATTACTTGCATATTTGATGGTTGAGTGGGTTTTCCGCATTACTGGGCTCCGTTGGTTCTTTTAGCTCACCCCACTTACATCTCAGGTATTCACGACAGTGCTAGGTTGAAGCAAGGGAGAGACGAGCTTGAAGTCTCCTCTTAATGTGAGTCTTTGTTGATATATATATATTATGTATATTTGATTTTGGAACTATTCAACTTGGGGTTAAATTTAAAATAGATCTTTGAGTAGTTTAAATCCTAGTTACCTTTAGTTGATCCACTTCTGAGATTTAATAAACTTGTTTAGTTTAAATTAGCATGAACCTATGTATAGTTTTATTAATGTTCTATGAACTTAAATCTATTGGCTTTAGGATATCTCTTTATATTTATTCCGCAATTAGTATCCTTAGTTTAGCCAATGTGTATTCAACAGGTTTATTTGTTTAGGCGTGCCAGACCGTTATTTGGGCCTGGTTCAGGTATCAGGTCCAAGTGGCGGTCTAGGCCGGGCGACCTGACCCTAGGTTGGGGGTGGGTCGTCACATTTCTGGAGTCAATCTAGGTTATATTAGATGTATTTAGTCTTTAAATTAAGTGTTAAGACTATCCGACACCTAAACGACCCGAAATAGCTATATAAATGACCATTGTATAAACAAACCTTTTCTTTGACCTATTTTTGAAAAATCATGTCTTAATTTTGAAAAACTAATGGTTCTAGGTTGTTCCTCTCTGTCCTAGCTTTCCAACGGTATATGAAGCGTCAGAATTTGAGTTAAAATGAGAAAGTTATGGTGTAAGTAGTGTGCAGGCCTGTTGTTCAGGTACCCAACGCGCTGGCTAAAATGTCCAGCGCGCTGGGTGCAGAAACCAAGAATTTTCTGAGTTTCTGCAACCTGAAAATGGCCAAATTATGCCCTTTGGATCCCTGTTCTCTACCACCAGGGATCCAAACACCTCCTCCATAACAGACACTCCATATTTGCATTCAAACATCAATTTAAACAAAGATTTGGACATGCATTTAATCAAACATATGAAGAACAAGTAAAAACACCAAAAACTGAAAAAATCCCAACTAAATAAATACTCCACTGATTTTGTATTTCTTTTATACTAGTCTTACTAGAAAAACACGGATTTTAAATATGAAATTTGATTTCGAAAATACATTCAATTTTACAATTCAAAATTTATCAAAATTGAAATCATGTCAAAAACCCTCTTTTTGTGCAACTTTGTAAAAATTCGAAAATGAAACTCGGGAATGCAAATCGAAGCTTAGAAATGCTTCACAATACACATTAAAATACTTTGATAACTCTGAATAGAAAAACCATTTGAATTTAAAACCCAAAAACCCAAGTTTGTGTTGCATGAAAGTGAAGGAAAGTAACTAAACTCATTACCTAGTTTTTGTATTGAATTTCCTAGCTTATATCCCCTTGCTTAGTGATGTCTTCACTCTCTTATACTTTGTTTTTCCAAATTTTCCAACAGCTCTGGATGTGTGTTTAAACCAACATGCATGGAGAAGCAAAGGAGACAGAGAGTGGTATATATAGTGGATGCCAAATCTAGTGTGCATCCCCAAAATTCTAGGTTGATCCAATGATCCCAAATGACTCCTACAACCCACTAAAATTCAGCCAAGGGACACATATGTGTGACACAAGTGTATGGGAGTGTGTGCTAGTGTGCATCCCGAGGTAAGTTCAATAGTTGTAGATTTTTAAACCAAAACTATATAGTTTCATTTTGATTTACATTAATATAAATACAACCATAGGCTTAAAAATTTATTCCATCATGCATATATCAATAACTTCATATTTATATTAAATAAAACTTACTTAGTCTAACTACCCGTACCTCGGCTCACACGCAACTCAAGGCGCATCCCCGCTCGTGTCTCGATGTCGATAGCTGCAAGTACTGACTTAGTTAGTCTACACACATTGACTTAGTTAGTCTACACACATATACCACACTAGGCATACACCAGTACAAATATAAAATTTACCTCGGCCACGTGCCTCAATCAGTGTACACATCTCATGTGGGCCCCACGTCACGGGTCGGTGAGCTTGATTACAGCCAAAATCTAGGATTAGAAATTTGGGCCGTGACAGTTACAGTAAGAACTTGAACTACCGAACTAGATGGTTTAAGGAAAGAAAAAGGATCAGACTAATGATACGTTGACAATTAAAATTGGGGATCCTAAGTTAGGATCGACCCCCAATGAAGTTTATACTACGTTACACGCACAATACAATAATTATGAATGATGAGAAAATACCCTAAACTTAGCTATTAAACATGAATATACGAGTGGAGATGAAATCTTCTAAACTTCACATCATTAATAATTATTAAACAAAATGTGTTGTCTACACTTGGAAGCCTAAGAGCTTAGAGTAACCTTTAAAGTGGAAATTGTAACCATTGATGTTTGTGAATTAAACTCAAGAATTACACTAATAAGAGAAAAAGTTTGAAAATGTGCCTCATGGATGGGGTCACCATAAATTATCTCCATGAATACTTAACCTAAAATTCTTACATTCAAGAATCACTGAATTTAGAGTAAAGGAAGAACATTATGAATGACTTTGTGTTGGATGTTGCAGATAATTCTCGAAGCATGTATAAAAATGAGTTTGGGTACCCTTGAACTATAGCTTTAAACGGAATGACGTGCAAGAACGCTCGCCTAAGTACTAAGTACCCATCGTATACCGAACTTATGGAGGACCTGACAAACAAATAAAAGTGTGGTAGTATTAACGCATACGAGTAATGAAATGAGAGGTCGAGGGTGAATTATAAATTTGAAATAAATGAATCATATTGAGATACGAGTTCTTAATGGTAATACCGGTGACATGAGTTGTATACAGAAAATTACGTGGAAGTTAAATTTAAAACATGAAAGCTAAATCAACCTTAGTTCCCAAGGAGAGAAGTTCTAAACAAGCAACGAGAGCTAAGAGATACCTCAAAAGAATGACAAGAGGGATTAGTGTACTAAATGTGAACCTGACTATGGCAGGAGAAATTTAAAACGCTTACCATGGATCGTGAGAGTTAATCAATATGAGGACACAATGCAAAAAGTCTCCAAAAAAATAAAAAAATGAACCAGTTAAAGAATAGGTCGTAAAAGAAATCATTATGGACGAACACACCAAATTACGGGTGTATTTTAGTTTTACTTTTAAGGATGAAAGTTCTTAAAATTGGGGATATTGTAACGACCCTAATCTTCCCCGGTCCGATTTAGGGGCAATTTAGTAATTTAATTACTAAATTTGTGTTAGATTTTCTTTGGATTGGATTATTAGTGATATAATAGAATATCCTACACCTCAAGATGCACATTTTATGCGGTTTGAAGAAACTCCGGAATATGCGCCTGGTCCCATTAAGGAAACTTACCTGAGAATAAAATCTAAAAAAAAATTCTTAAACTTGAAGAAAGTTATATTCAGGGGGCGAGATTTCCTGATTTATGAGATTTCACTAATTAAGGAAAGATTTGTGGGAACTTTTCTAGTCAAAAGGGGTGAGATCTCCAAATTTATGAGATTCCATTAATCAGGGAAAGATTTGTGGAAACTTTTCTAGTCAAAAGGCTAATTAAGTTAAACTAATGAAAATGAGCCGAAAACATATTAAATAGTGAGTTAGACTATTAAAAGTGGAAGGACACTTTATCTTTAACACAAAATGATGTATACAAACTAACCTAATCCTAGCCTATAAAAGGAGAGGTTGAATAACCTTAGCCACCATTTTTTTTGTTCTACCCTATTTGGAAAAAGAAGAGAGATTAAGGGAGGAGAGTTTGGAATGGTGAGAATAGAGTTTTGAGAAGTCAAAGAGATCAAAGAAGTTATGCGCGAAGGTTCACATCGAGCCCTGAACGTGGGAGGATCAAGCTTAGGAACGCAACGTTTGAGATAAGTGGGGTTTGTTCTATTATCAATCATGCCTTGCTATTTGGAATACTAGTTTCACGGTAGTGAACGGTGGTTATTTTGTTTGGATTCCTCTTTATTGAATGAATTCTTGGATTGCTATTATCTTGTTCTTGAAAACTCTTATATCTCAAATGCATGTGGAATGGATGTGAATGCTATTGCATGCTTAATACATGGGGATAGTATGGGCCAGCGTGTAAGTTAATAAACATTAATGATTTTTGTGTGAACAAACACAAAGATCATCTAATCTAAATTGCGGAAATAAAATAAGAATTACCTCCAGCCATTGTTGTTCTTTCCAAAGCTTGATCTTCCAACTTCTTCTTCTCCTCTCCTTAATGGTGTTTAGAGTCAAAACTTTTTGAAGAATAGAATTGGGGACCAAACTACGTTCATTAATATCCCAAAAGATAACCGTCCATCAACTGTTATCTCTAATCATAATTTGACACTTGTAATGTGTGGGGCCCACATATATCACTTATGATAAGTATAATTTAACTAATACTTACATTCTCCCACTTGATCCATATATACATTACCACCAAAATTAAGAAATAAAATACATGAATCATGGCAATAGATCCTCTATCAAGTGAGTAATATCTTCCATTTATCACAATGCATTAAATTTCTTAACATATTGTCATAACTTAATGAATGAACCTCATGTTTATTCTTGGTTCAAACTCAATGATATTTCTCAAATCAAATAAAACATGAATGTGTACACAATACATAAGTAAAGAAATACCTTAAAAGAGTTCCAACAAACATCATTCTTACAATAATAATCACGTAATGGATCTAAGTCCCATCCTATCAACATGATCCTTAAACTTCATTGGTGGCATGCATTTAGTTAAAGGATCTGCTATCATTAATTCAGTGCTAATGTGCTCAATGACCACTATTTTGTCCTTAACACGTTCCCTTATGGCTAAGTACTTAATGTCGATGTGCTTGCTTCGACTCTCACTTTTATTGTTCTTAGCCATAAAGATGGCAGATGAATTGTCACAATACATTCTCAATGGCCTAGAGATAGAATCCATGATTCTAAGCCCAAAAATGAAACTTTTTAGCCAAACACCTTGAGAAGTAGCCTCAAAACAAGAAACAAACTCAGCCTTCATAGTGGAAGTAGCAATCAATATTTGCTTTGCACTTCTCCATGATACAGCTCCACTAGTTAGCATGAAAATAAATCCCAATGTTGATTTATGTGAATCAACGCAACCAGCAAAGTATGAATTTGAGTATCCAATGACTTCCAAAGTATTAGTTCGTTTATATGTAAGCATGTAGTCCTTTGTCCCACGAATGTATCTCATGACCTTCTTTGCAGCTCTCCAGTGGTCCATACCCGGGTTACTTTGATATCTTCCTAACATCCCAACTGCAAATGCTATGTCAGGTCTTGTGCAAACCTGAGCATACATCAAGCTTCCAACGGTTGAAGCATAAGGGATGTTGAGCATTTGTTCCCGCTCGAGATCATTTTTAGGGGATTGGTTCAAATTGAACTTATCACCCTTCCCAATGGGAGCTACACTGGATTAACAATCCTTCATTCTGAATCTTTCCAAAACTTTGTTAATATAGGCTTCCTGAGACATTCCAAGAATACAACGTGTTCTATCTCTATGAATCTTAATGCCAATAACATAGGATGCATCTCCCATGTCCTTCATATCAAAGCTATTAGAAAGGAATTGTTTCACTTCATGAAGTATATCCTTATTATTTGTTGCAAGTAAAATGTCATCCACATATAGAATGAGAAAACAAATTTTGCTCCCACTAACCTTCTGGTATATACAATTATCTACAATATTCTCAACAAAACCAAATGAAGAGATAATATCATGAAACTTCGAATACCACTGTCGGGAGGCTTGTTTCAATCCATATATAGATTTCTTAAGCTTGCAAATCAAATTCTCATTGCCAATAGAGGAAAATCATTCTGGTTGTTTCACGTAAACCTCTTCCTCTAGTTGACCATTAAGAAATGTGGTTTTCACATCCATCTGTTGCAACTTAAAATCAAAATGTGCAACCAAAGCCAAAATTACGCGAAGAGAATCTTTCTTAGATACATGAGAAAAAGTTTTCGTGCAATCGATTCCTTCCTTTTGTGTGAATCCTTTTGCAACAAGTCTGGCCTTGTATCTCTCACTGTTGCCTGATGAGTCCTTCTTTGTCTTAAAGATCCATTTGCATCCAATTGCCTTGGCTCCTTTAGGCAACTCAACAAGGTCCCAAACATCATTTGATGACATAAAATTCATTTCATCAATCATAGCATCATACCATAATTCAGATTCAACACAATTCATGGCTTGTGAAAAAGATTCGGGATCAGTCTCGACTCCGACATTATAGTCCAATTCTTGCAGATACACAATGAAATCACTAAGTATTGTTGACCTTTTAACTCTAGTAGATCTTCTTAATGTTGCATCAACATTTTCTTAAAGATCATGTTGATCAACTTGTTCATTTACTTGAGGTACTTCATGAATAATTGGTTGTTCTACCATTTCAAGTTCTTCATGAGCAACTTGATCTACTGGAGGGTTGTCAACAACTTGTGGAATTTCAACTCTTTGTTCCTCGATTCTCAATGGAACCTAAGCAAAACTTGGAATGACATACATATGATCACTACTTGATGTAGAAGGAAGATCATCAAAATGAACTCTTTTAGGAACATTACGCTGAAAATGATTCCTCCCACTAATCATGTCATTCTCTAGAAATTTTGCATTTCTAGATTCCACAATTCTAGTGCTATGAGAAGGACAATAGAAGCGATATCCTTTAGACCTCTCGGCATATCCAATGAAATACCCACTAATGGTTCTAGGATCCAACTTCTTTTCATGTGGATTATAGATTCTCACTTCACACTGGTATCCCCAAACGCGTATATGTGCAAACTAGGTTTCCAACCTTTCATTAACTCAAATGGCGTCTTTGAAACAACCTTAGTTGGAACTCTGTTTAATATATACACAGCCATTTTAAGAGCTTCACTCCACAAAAAGATAGGTAGAGTTGCATTACTATGCATACTCCTAACCATATCCATCAAGGTCTAGTTTCTTCTTTCTGCTACACCATTCTCACTTAGAGAACCTGGATTGGTGAATTGAGGAACTATTCCTTGCTCTTGAAGAAGCTTAACAAATGGATCAAATGCCTGTCCATCCTCCGCGTATCTACCATAATACTCACCTCCTCTGTCAAATCTGACAATCTTAATTTGTTTCCCACTTTGTTTCTCTACTTCAGCCTTGAAAACTTTAAAGGCATCCAATGCTTCATTTTTATGATGAAGCGAGTAGACATACATGAAACGTGAGAAATCACCAATAAAGGAGATAAAGTATTTTGGACCAGTCTTAAAGTCCATATCTGGACAACATATGTCAGTATGGATGATTTATAATAATGTTAAACTTCTATGAGCACCTTTCTTGGATACTTTGGTCTGCTTTCCCTTTATGCAGTTCATACAAATCTTAAAATCAGCAAAGTCAAGAGCACTTAATACTCCATCATTTACTAATCTTTTGATTCGATCCTTGGAGATATGTCCCAATCTTTGGTGCCATAACACAGAAGATTCACCATTCATGACACTTCTTTTCAAACCAGTAATATGCATTGCAATGGCATTATTTTCTAAATTCAAACAAAATAGACCATTCAATAAATTACCATGTCCAACGATATTTGATTTAAATATCAAATCAAAAGATGTTCCAAAAAAGTTGAAGCGAAATCCCAAATACAACAACTTGGAAATTGAAATTAAGTTTATGAAAAAATTAGGTACATAGAAAACATTGTCCAAATTTAAAATAAAGCCACTAGACAATTTTAACATCCATGTCCTAACAGCTTCCACATGTGAGCGCATTTTATTTCCTGAATAAATGCTCAACTCACTTCCCGCTGGTTTCCGCAGATTTATCATATCTTACAAT
Organism: Stephania japonica; assembly: GCA_039657345.1. NCBI lineage: Eukaryota > Viridiplantae > Streptophyta > Magnoliopsida > Ranunculales > Menispermaceae > Stephania > Stephania japonica. The sequence goes on from CM077557.1 coordinate 10,302,738, forward strand.
GTATTGGAAACATGGATTGAAGAACCAGAGTCAATCCACCAAGTGTCATGTAAAGTATCAACCATATTAGGTTCAAAACAAACATATGAAATTGATGTACCTTTCTTTTGAAGCCACTGTTGTTATTTGATGCAATCCTTCTTCATGTGTCCCTTCTTTTTACAAAAGAAACACTTGGATTCTTTCTTCATAATTCCACCTTTGGGTTGCATTTTTTCTTTCCCCTTCCAGTTGGCTCTCTTGTACTTTTTCTTCTTGTCCACCGTCAGCAACACACTATTCTCTCTTTGCTCCATAATCAGTCTACCCTCCTCCTGAACACATGGTCGTCAACTTGTTGATCGACCATTTATCTCTATGTGTGTTATAAGAAATCTTAAAGGGTGCATACTGAGAAGGGAGTGTGTTCAAAATGTAGTGGACTAAGAAGCTCTCAGACATATCAACCTCAAGTGTTTTGAGTCTGGCCGCTATGTCCCTCATCCGCATGATGTGCTCGCGCACACCCTTAACTCCGGTCATCCGGAGTGATGAGAATTGCATGATTAGAGTACTGGCCAGTGCCTTGTCAAATGTCTTAAACTGATCCTCGATGGCCTTAAGCAATGGATGAACCTTGTCATACTTCTCCACCGTACCCCAAATACTAGCCATTATGTTCGTTTTAATGAACATAACACAAATGCGGTTAGATCTCTCCTATTTTTTTTAGCGATCAACTGCGTCAGGAAGACTAGCCTCGGTGATTTCTAGTGGTTCGTCCTTACGTATGGCAAAATCTATATCCATTACTCCCAAATGGAGGAGAATTCTCTCCTTCCATACCCTACAATTCTCTCCATTAAGAGTAGGGATCTCAAATTTTAACTCAGAACTTAAGACGAGTATATGAGTAGCTGCAAATATTAAATAAATAAATACATGCTTAACAACGAATATAGACTACAAATAATATGTTTTGCCAATGCAAACATAATAAAAGAAATAAATCAAGTGACGTAAAAACATGCATGTGGGCTAATGCCTTTACTCAATAAGATTCATTAACTATATAATAAAACTATCAAATTATTTTCATTTTCTCAATTCCTGTGGGTAAATTAAGAAAATACAATTTGATATTTTATTCTAATTAATTATATGAGTATAGTAAAATATCTTGTGGGATGAATTTTACCACAACCATATTACTAATTACAACAAATGCATGAATGATCCTATATAATTTATATGTTGTGGCCACTAACATTATTTAAAATTTCACATGCATGGATCATCCTACATTTAATCAATGAATTTCTTAATGTATTGCATCCTTATTTAAGCAATACTAATAAATTATATACACACATATATACTTCATGGTATATTATCTCATATATTATTTAAATAAAATAATTAATGTGCCTGAAAACTGAACATAATACGCATCAAGTGATTATCAACTTGTACCAAACATGTATCAGATCTATTATATATGCATATATATAATCCCTTTTATGCACGTGTACAACTCTTCATTTGTAGGCATCATATTCATATAGCATACGTCAATTTCAATTTCAATAATACACACATAAATAAATAATCAACAATATGTTAATTTATGCCTCCAAAATTCAGGCATATTGAACATGCCAATCAAATATATGTGACATAGCTACACTGTTTTGTATAAAATTTCATATACTTGAGTGTAGCAAACTGTAACAACCCCAAAATTTTTAATTGACTTGTGATTTCACTTGTCAAAATTGTGACCCGGCTACGTGAATACTGGACAGTATTTCGAACTTCGGGAGTCGACACCGAAGTGATTTTATGATTCTTTGATTGTATGTATTAGTATTTTAGTATTTTACGAGTCTCGCGCCGGTCGGGCGATATTTAATTGAGTGAGGTTTCGACTAGTCAAACGGGGGAGTAAAACATATAAATAAATGAATTTTAATTAATTTAATAAATTAGTTAATGGGGTGTGGCGAGAAAATGGACACGACGAGCCAATTGACGGGGAAATACGGACCGAGGAACGTCGTTTGAACGTGGGAGTTAGTTAAATATGTAACATGCGGACTATGTGATTAGTATTGTAAAAGTGACACAACCTAATGGTAAGGAGCCATGAGATTGGCCTAGAGATGTGTGTGTGTGCTAAGATGAGATGATGTGGTAAAAGACCCATAAGGGTAGATGTGTTTAAATGTATGAAGTGAAGGGAGAAGGGCAAAAAGGTCATTTGATGTTATAAATATATACAAACCGTTTCATAACAAAACCCCACTATTCATCTTCTCCTTCGTTGGAAAACCGCCGCCCCCTCCTTCTCTTCCATCTCGACCCCTTCACCACACCACTCACGGTCTCTCTCTCTCCCTCTCCATTTCACTCTCGCTGTTCTCTCTCGATCTCCCTCCCCACGCTCGTCGTCTCTCACGCTCTCGGTCATTCCCTCCCTCTCGGCCTCACGCCCTCTCACGCTCTCGGTGGTCTCCTCTCCCGGCTGGGAACAGTCACCACCACCGCCTACGTCACCGAGGTAAGTGTGTGTGTATCTCCCTCTCTTGATCGATTCATATGAAAAAAAAAAAAAAAAAAAAAAAAAAAAAAAAAAAAAAAAAAATGAAATGAGAAAACAGAGGCGCCGTGCGCCTCGTTGAAAAAAAAAAAAAAAAAAAAACTTGAAGAAGATGCACACGTGCATATTATATATATAAATATAATATATATATATATATATGTATGTATATATATATATATGTATAAATATGTATATGTATAGAAGAAAAATAGCAAATATATATATATTGAAAAATTCAGAAAAATATGATAAATTAGGAAATGGGTTCATAAATGAGTTTTGGGATTCTCTCGGAAATGTTGGCGGGATATAGTCGGGGTTTTAGCCTAGAAAAACGTAAAAATTTATATAATGTATCAAATTGAAGCTAATTTAATGACAAATGATCTTAGGTATAATTCGGGTGGTAATTTTGATTTGTTTGACATTTATTCAAGCTGGACTAGATAATTGGAGTGCGGTATAGGAAATCGGGAAGTCGCGTTAGGATCTCGGAGTTGTCATACGGGTCACGATAGTTCGAGTAAGTACACTTGCCTTAAACAAGCATTTGTACGTTTGTAAGCCGGTTAGAAAATGCCATGTGATTCATTTTCATGCCATTGTGTTTGTTATTATTTACTTGTTGGCCTTCCATTCCATACTTCTTGTATGTGTGATTCCCGGCGTAAGTGTTTTGTCTCGAAAGTACTAGGACCTACACTAGAGGGATAAAACGCGGCACACTCGCGGCCACGAGTGTGTGACCACCCTTAGTGATGTGTGACACCGAGTAGTCTTGGGTGGATGGGTTCGAGTCCCTTTCCGATCATATTTGTGCTTTCGTTTGAGTCGATGCCCGGGAAGACCTCGCGGGGTCTTCGCCGTTATGCTATGGACTAGACCACTTATGAGCCTCTTTTGATTCTTTGGAACACACTTAACTCTCGATTGATATCCATTAGTCTGTTTATCATGCATCTTGTCTATTTAATTTCTGTCTTTTTATTTCCGCATGATATTTAGACTACTTTATTTGAATTATCATGAATTACTTGTTGTTTTCTCTTTGGCATTACATTCGATTTTATTCGCTTGCTCACCGTCTAGTTTGTGACGGTGGGTGCGATAGGCGAGAGCAAAGCAAGGGCAAGGGACCCTACCTAGGGGATCTGTTGTGAGGATTAGCTTGGATTTGAAGACTATTTTATAGGTTTTTATTATGTTTTTGCTTTTATGTACACCGTTTTATATATACATACTTTGGGATTATTAAACTTGGCAAATTTTGATAAGATTGGTATCATGTACCTTTGCATTTCGAATTGTACATGAATGCCCGGGGTTTCCACACTTATAGAATTCCTTTACTTCCATTTGATAGAGTTATTTCCCAATATTTGATTTGAATTTGACTTTTGCTTCCATTTGTGTTATAATTGCAATAACTCTTTCATAAATCTTGAATTTTTGATGTTTTGAGGTCGACTAGGCTCGTCGGGGTTGTCGAGAACCGACTCGAGGCTTGCACGGGTCTAGGCGGGCGTACCCAAATGCATTGGGAATTTGGGGCCGTCGCGATTGGTATCGAGCCTAGGTTTGAGGAGCCTAGGGATGAGGTGTAGGTTATTCTTTAACCTGATACCAACATCACAGTTGGTATCAGAGCTTAAGGTTATAACGACCTGACTCTCAAGTTAAAACACAAACCATTAAGACAGCGGAAGTTAGGAATGGTTGAACTTAGAGTGGAAACCCTACGATCCTTTTAAAAACTAAAATGGGGGAGTTCGGGATGAGTCGGATTTAAATTTGTACATATTATGATTGTTGTGTGTACTATATGGTATGCGGTAGCTATGTATTGATCTGAAGTATCGCTCTATTGGTTCAGACAGTGATGGCGGATCAGGCAGGTCCGAGCGGCGACAGCGGGACGACTGATTCTCGATTTGTCACTACGGAGGAGTTTCGCGCTTGGACACAGAGATTTGAGGATCTAGTGCGGTCATTGACGATGCCCGCACCGACTATCGCGATACCATCAACTCCGACCACTCCTATACCACCCGTTCCGGTTACTCAGGGAATGGAGACTCCAGTAGCTACGAATTCCACCGCCTCAATTCCGTTAGCGGCAATTCCCGAGGGAATAGTTGATGCGACAGTACGCCGATCGAGGCGGAGACACCTCCATTACGAGACGGACATAGTACAAACGACGGAGACGCCGACTATGCCGATTGTTCTTTGCAGAGACTACTCCAGTTACTACTCCGGTCACTACTCGGAGAAGAGCACTAAGGCCACCGCCGAGGCGAGGCGGTGGAGAGAATTCAAGCGACACGATCCGGTCAAGTTCTTTGGTGGTACGGACGTAACGCGCGCAGAGCTTTTCCTGAAGAATCACGAGAAGATTCATACTATCATCGCGACCGAGGATCACATGAGAGCGACGATTTCCTCATCTATGCTCCAGGGGGAAGCGGATGATTGGTGGACGACTATCATTACTACCCGAGGCACCCCGAGAGATTGGATCGATTTCAAGACTCAATTCAACCAGAAGTACTTTCCACCGACTGTTCTTCGTGCGAAGAGGAATGAGTTTATGGCACTGAGGCAGAGCACCGATGAGTCAGTGATGGATTACATGGGTAGGTTTATTGCACTATTACCTTATGCTGGAGGATCTGCAGATACCGAGACTGATCGAGTCTATTATTTCACTGAGGGTTTGCTACCTACGATTGGAGGTTCTGTAGTCACTACACAGCCGGAGACTTTGCAGATTGCGTACGAACGTAGTTTAGCGAGGGAGAGTTACTTACTCACGCATCCGAATGAGGTTGGAGCGAACAGAGCGGAAACCCGATCAGATAGTCATTTTCAGCAGGATAGGAAGAGAAAAAGGAGCAGATGGGATAATCGTGAGCATCGGGCGCAGAGTGTAGGATCTGGTTGCACACCAAACCACACGTTTGGTACAAGCCGTTCCACCCGTGCCAAGCTTTGCCGTTCATTCACCCAGTCTAATCGACATGACCAACGATCGAGAGCGATTTCGAGAACAGGGATGCGATCGAGGAGTTAGGCGAGGAGCACGCAGAGGTCTAGTCGGACTCAAACTCATGGTTCTACACGGGGACGAGGCCGAGTCGGACTCGAGAGGTCGCAGGATAACCGTACGTGTTACGATGCGATGCGGACAGTCGGTCACCTTCGAGAGGAGTGCTCTCGGCCCAAGTAAAAGCATCGTCGCAAAGATCACCAGCACTGAGAGAGAGCGTGTTCAGTTGTTGTTGAGCCGGACCAGAGGCATCCGGACACATTAATGAGGGTATGCTTTTCATTTGCGGTATTTGCATGCATATCGTATCCGATTCAAGTTATGTTGATCCCTTGATTGTTGTGCGTTTGGTAGACCTGTTAGGATTGAAAAACTTAATAGATGTAGCAGGCCTAAGTCCTAGTCACAGCTGTCAGGATGCGACATACTTGAATGTGCATAGTCTTGACATTTCGATAGTGTTAGGAGGCTACGAGTTGCCAGTAAAGATGCGAGTACTATAGTTGTTAGAGTTCGAAGCCTTGGTTGGTGCGAACTAGGTATAAACATTACGTGCGTTGATTTGTGGATACGAGAAGATCAACGTTGTTGTTGATGCATTGCACTTCAAAGGATTGAATGCGGAGGTAGTCGTGTGTCAAAGAACCTATGAGCGTGGTTTACGTGAAGCAGTCAAGTTGATGAGTTCAGCGGACGTGCCGATGATTACCAGGACCTAGATACGTGGTGAAACGATATTGCAGACCATCTCATTTGGCATTGTGCGCGAGGGACAGCAAGACGATGCGTCATACCAGCGGTGCAGTGAGATGGTGGATAGTTCCGATTGCCCAGACAAGAGTCGGTCGACAGACTCATGCTTGAGGTATCGCGGGCGACTGGGGTTTCCATTGGTGGCTGATGTGTGTGACCAGGTACTTCAGGAGAATTCACCGTTTTGATCCTGCTGTGTGTCCGGGTTGACCTAAGATGTGCGCCGGTATGCGACATTCTTTTGGTGGCCAGGGATGATTTCCGAGTTGTCGGAGTTATTCAAACGTGAGATATGCCACCGCTTAGAGGCTGGGTATCGACGACCTGGAGGATTACTACAGCCTTACCCATTTCTCGATGGAATTGGGTACATATTGATATGGATTTCGTTAGTGGTTGCCCCGATCTCCTCGTGGTCATGATAGCGTCGGGTAGTTGTGAGAAATTTTATTTGAGACTTAAGATTGCCGGGAGTGGCATAGGAAATACTTGTTGAGTATCACGATGAGCTTCAGTATGATTCGGGGAGATTATGAATACCTAAAGATCTCTCTACTGAAGGGTCACGAACGGTTCGGAGTCAAGAAATGACTCACTCTGAGTTTTTATCGGTCTCGTTAAGAGTTACAAAGAGTCGTTAATTTAATTTACTTATTAGGTTAATTTCGGGGACGAAATTCTAATAAGTGGGGGAGACTGTAACAACCCCAAAATTTTTAATTGACTTGTGATTTCACTTGTCAAAATTGTGACCCGACTACGTGAATACTGGACAGTATTTCGAACTTCGGGAGTCGACACCGAAGTGATTTTATGATTCTTTGATTGTATGTATTAGTATTTTAGTATTTTACGAGTCTCGCGCCGGTCGGGCGATATTTAATTGAGTGAGGTTTCGACTAGTCAAACGGGGAGTAAAACATATAAATAAATGAATTTTAATTAATTTAATAAATTAGTTAATGGGGTGTGGCGAGAAAATGGACACGACGAGCCAATTGACGGGGAAATACGGACCGAGGAACGTCGTTTGAACGTGGGAGTTAGTTAAATATGTAACATGCGGACTATGTGATTAGTATTGTAAAAGTGACACAACCTAATGGTAAGGAGCCATGAGATTGGCCTAGAGATGTGTGTGTGTGCTAAGATGAGATGATGTGGTAAAAGACCCATAAGGGTAGATGTGTTTAAATGTATGAAGTGAAGGGAGAAGGGCAAAAAGGTCATTTGATGTTATAAATATATACAAACCGTTTCATAACAAAACCCCACTATTCATCTTCTCCTTCGTTGGAAAACCGCCGCCCCCTCCTTCTCTTCCATCTCGACCCCTTCACCACACCACTCACGGTCTCTCTCTCTCCCTCTCCATTTCACTCTCGCTGTTCTCTCTCGATCTCCCTCCCCACGCTCGTCGTCTCTCACGCTCTCGGTCATTCCCTCCCTCTCGGCCTCACGCCCTCTCACGCTCTCGGTGGTCTCCTCTCCCGGCTGGAACAGTCACCACCACCGCCTACGTCACCGAGGTAAGTGTGTGTGTATCTCCCTCTCTTGATCGATTCATATGGAAAAAAAAAAAAAAAAAAAAAAAAAAAAATGAAATGAGAAAAACAGAGGCGCCGTGCGCCTCGTTGAAAAAAAAAAAAAAAAAAAAAAACTTGAAGAAGATGCACACGTGCATATTATATATATAAATATAATATATATATATATATATGTATGTATATATATATGTATAAATATGTATATGTATAGAAGAAAAATAGCAAATATATATATATTGAAAAATTCAGAAAAATATGATAAATTAGGAAATGGGTTCATAAATGAGTTTTGGGATTCTCTCGGAAATGTTGGCGGGATATAGTCGGGGTTTTAGCCTAGAAAAACGTAAAAATTTATATAATGTATCAAATTGAAGCTAATTTAATGACAAATGATCTTAGGTATAATTCGGGTGGTAATTTTGATTTGTTTGACATTTATTCAAGCTGGACTAGATAATTGGAGTGCGGTATAGGAAATCGGGAAGTCGCGTTAGGATCTCGGAGTTGTCATACGGGTCACGATAGTTCATGTAAGTACACTTGCCTTAAACAAGCATTTGTACGTTTGTAAGCCAGTTAGAAAATGCCATGTGATTCATTTTCATGCCATTGTGTTTGTTATTATTTACTTGTTGGCCTTCCATTCCATACTTCTTGTATGTGTGATTCGAGCGTAAGTGTTTTGTCTCGAAAGTACTAGGACCTGCACTAGAGGGATAAAACGCGGGCACTCGCGGCCACGAGTGTGTGACCACCCTTAGTGACCGTGTGACACCGAGTACTGGGTGGATGGGTTCGAGTCCCTTTCCAGTCATAGGCGTGTGCTTTCGTTTGAGTCGATGCCCGGGAAGACCTCGCGGGGTCTTCGCCGTTATGCTATGGACTAGACCACTTATGAGCCTCTTTTGATTCTTTGGAACACACTTAACTCTCGATTGATATCCATTAGTCTGTTTATCATGCATCTTGTCTATTTAATTTCCTGTCTTTTTATTTCCGCATGATATTTAGACTACTTTATTTGAATTATCATGAATTACTGTTGTTTTCTGCTGGCATTACATTCGATTTTATTCAGTTGCTCACCGTCTAGTTTGTGACGGTGGGTGCAGATAGGGCAGAGAGCAGCAAGGGCAAGGGACCCTACCTAGGGGATCTGTTGTGAGGATTAGCGGCTGGATTTGAAGACTATTTTATAGGTTTTTATTATGTTTTTGCTTTTATGTACACCGTTTTATATATACATACTTTGGGATTATTAAACTTGGCAAATTTTGATAAGATTGGTATCATGTACCTTTGCATTTCGAATTGTACATGAATGCCCGGGGTTTCCACACTTATAGAATTCCTTTACTTCCATTTGATAGAGTTATTTCCCAATATTTGATTTGAATTTGACTTTTGCTTCCATTTGTGTTATAATTGCAATAACTCTTTCATAAATCTTGAATTTTTGATGTTTTGAGGCTGACTAGGCTCGTCAGGGTTGTCGAGAACTGACTCGAGGCTTGCACGGGTCTAGGCCGGGCGTACCCAAATGCATTGGGAATTTGGGGCCGTCACACAAACATTAAAAAAAATTATGCTTATAGATCGTACACATGGCATGCATTAGTAGTTATTCTAACCAAATGTAATAACTGACTAGTATATACTCCTAATTTATAGGCTTTAATGTATTCATTAAAATTTTGAATAAAACACCCGAAATTAATTAATTTGATATTAAATCTGAAAATCATAATTAATGAGATTGCACCTATTTTGAAGGAGATGAATTAGGAAATCTCCAAAATTTGAAACACCAGAATTGATTCAAAACACAATTGTAACTTATACTCTTAATCAAAATTGAATATTTCTTTACCAATGAATATTAAAATCAAACACCAAAATTTGGAGATTTGATATTAGAAGACAAACAACAAGATAGAGGCATTGTGGCTCTGATACCAATTGTAAGTTAATAAACATTAATGATCTTGTGTGAACAAACACAAAGATCATCTAATCTAAATTGCGAAAATAAAATAAGAATTACCACCAGCCATTGTTGTTCTTTCCAAAGCTTGATCTTCCAACTTCTTCTTCTCCTCTCCTTAATGGTGTTCGGAGTCATAACTTTTTGGAGAATAGAATTGGGGACCAAACTACGTTAATTAATATCCCAAAAGATAACCGCCCGTCAACCATTATCTCTAATCATAATTTGACACTTGTAATGTGTGGGGCCCACATGGATCACTTATGATAAGTATAATTTAACTAATACTCACACGGCGACCACCAACGCCATCCCCACTTGTATCTCCTTGCGGGTTAATACTTTGCAGAAGGACATTGGAGTGACCTAGTTGTTGTCATGGACTCATGTCTAGGCAACGGTAGGCACGAGCTACATAGATCGGGTTCCACTCCCTTGACTCGAAGGCATTTGTGCGTCATTGTATCCCTTGTTTTGTTCTATCATGGTTTGGGCATGTTTCCTTTTTGTTCTCATTGCATTATTATATATATGCTTGCTACGATATCAATGATGCCCATGTGATAGTAGAAATTTTTCAAATGAATTGATCATGTTAGTTATATTGCACTAAATATTACTTGGATGATTGATGGTAGAGCGGACTACCAGTTTACCGAGCCCGTTGATATTTTACTCGCCCACTTCTTCCCTCCAGGTACCTCGACGACTGCTAATGACAGAGGCAAAGGCATCGTCATTGCCTAGGTGCTCTCTTCTATGTGTGTTAATGAGTTTATTACTTATTCTTACTTTTGAACATTTGGATTGTAATTAAACATGGTGGTTTATATGGGTGGACTGAGGAACCCTTAAGTTTGTTTTAGTTGGTCAAGACATCTACTTGTACTATTTACGCATTTTATATAGACTTGATAGAATTTTCTGCACTTATTTTATGTCTTGTTGTCTATTAATAGGTTGTCTTGAATATTTTTGTAGGTTAAGGCTTACCGGATCATAGCCTAACTTACTGGGTCATCGCGAGGGGTTTGGCTATGGTTTGGGTCGGGCGACCTAGGTTTTGGGGAATCGGGGTCGTCACAGTTCATCTCAAAACTTTGAGATAAAAACTGTTTGGTCTCATTTAATATACTTATATCACTACTTGCAAGTAGTATATCATCAACATATAACACTAGAAAAATGTATGTACTCACACTGGCTTTGAGATAGATACATTTATCAATTGCATTTTCCTTAAAGCCATAAGACTTAATGACCTTATCAAATTTTAAGTACTATTGCCTAGAAGCTTGTTTCAACCCATAAATAGACTTCTTTAACTTGCAAACTAAATGTTCCTTACCTTCAGCCTTAAAACCTTTCGATTGTACCATATAGACATCTTCAAATAAGGAACCATTTAGAATTGCAATAGTTACATCCATTTGATGTAACTCAAGGTTGAAATGAGCTACTAATGCCATTATTATCTTTAAGGAGTCTTTCTTAGACACATGAGAGAATGTTTCTTTATAATCAATGTTTTTTTTGTTGAGTAAAACCATTAGCAACCAATCTGGCCTTATGTCTTTCAACTTTACCATTAGAGTCATTTTTAGTTTTGAATACCTACTTGCAACCAATGGGTTTAACTCATTCAGGTAAGTCAACTAGATCCCAGACTTGACTTTTATGCATAAAATCTAACTCAGTTTTCATAGCATTTAACTATTGACATGCAAAAGTGCTATCTTGTGCTTCAGAAAATGATACATGATCATTTTCTTCACCAATGTCAAAGTCACATTCTTTTAGATAAACTACAAAATCATTTAGTATAACACTTTTCTTTACTCTCTCTGATCTCCTTAATGGTACTTGCACAGGTTGTTCTATGGGGATATCCTGTATATTAACATTCATATGAGGTACATGCATATCAGACTGTGATTTTCATCACTTTCTTGCATAGTGTTAGCTGGCAGATTAAATATATTTTGAGAAATACGACCCAATGATTGGTCATTTTCCTCAAATACCATGTGTTTGAGCCTTTTACCATCACTATGAATGTCATTATTCTCAATGAACCTTACATGCATAGTTTCAACCAATTTGGTACTGTTAGATGAGCAATAAAACCTATAACCTTTTGACCTTTCTAGATATCCAACAAATGAACAAGAAACTATTTTGGGATCAAGTTTTCTTTCATGTAGGTTGTATAATTTTGCTTTTGCTGCACAATCCCAAACACGCAAGTGATTTAGACTAAGTTTTCTACCTGTCCATAACTCAAATGGTGTCTTACTTACAACCTTAGTTAGAATGACTTATCATAGACCTCACCATATCCATAAGTTTTCTGAGAATATATGCAGTAGTCTTTAAAGCCTCACCCCATAAGTTTTCAAGTAAGTCTGAATGACTTATCATAGACCTCACCATATCCATAAGAGTGTTCTTCCTTCTGTAATGACCCTAAAATCTAATTCGTGCCACGTGTCATTTTAGGTCACACGTGAGCCCACTTGTCGTGATACGTATGTTCAATTCTCGATCGTCCACCCTGAGGTATGTTATTTTTTGTTCAGTGTTTGTATTACTTATTTGATTACCCGAATGTAAATTCCAATGTTTCAAACGTGTAAGGATTTTCATGCACGAGCGTTGGTGTTGAGAAACGGGTTCGGTTCATGAAAACGTGATTTACGGGCATCGAGTGAATGTTGTCGGGTAATTAGCTGTCTGGGGGGATAATTGAGTTAAAACACTGACAAGATACAATTTAAATAGTAAATAAATGTTTTGTAACGTGTCCGGTACGTTGGTAGGTCCGCGAGCACACGGCGGTGCGAGTCGTGCTGCGGTTCGGGTGTGGGAACGCCCGGAAAGGAGATCTTTTTGTGTAGGAAACAAAGACAAGTCAACCAAAGTTACCCAAACGTATCATATAGTTGAGTGTGAAGTAGTTAGGATGGTGTGAAGTAGGACCCTAGGATGTCACCTCGAGATACGAGTATGTAAGTTGATGACATGGATTGATATATATAGGTCACCAACTTTTCTCCCTCAAGTTTTTCTCAATTTTCATTCTCATAGCACTGGGGTTTCGAGGGTTTTAGCAAGAATCGAAGGCCGAGGATCAACCAACCACGTGAAATAAGGTGAGATCTCGGATCCTCGCTCAATTCTCTTCGTATGGACACCTATTTTGTGCTTTTTCGTCGCGATGGTTTTGGACACCAAATTGGATTTCAATTTTTTTAGGATTTTTAGTGTGGAATTTTTTTATCTTGGATTGAAGATTAGTGTTGTTGTTATGGTGGTTTTGGATTTTGAAGTGTTTGGCATGAAGTGAAGTTGGTTTTGGGTTTTTATGGATGTCCCTATAAGTTTGGGATAGGCTCAGAACAATACGACACGAGTCAAGGTTTCAAAAAACCCCGAATTCATGTTCTGAAATGGACGGTGCGAGGGACGTCGTGGAGCCTAAAGCCCCACGACGTCGGTCACGACGCTCAGGGTAGAGAGGCTTTGGGAAAGTCATGCTTAAGTGACGCTCCATGGCGCCACTTACGGCGTCTGGGGTAGTGGGCACCGAGTTTTGACCTCCACGGCACCACCTATGGCGTGACACCATTCACAGGCCCATTTTTGAGAAATTATTAAAAAATTTTGGGGATCTATCAGGTATCTAAATAGGTTCGAATACGACCCAATACCTGAAAAATTGACCCAATTAAGTAAATGAATAAATTATGGAAAATTGGGTAAATTAGAGGTTAATTAACAAAAATTGTGATTAAATAAATACCAGGGGTTGTATTTCATTTGACGAACACATGGGGATTCGCAGGAGGTGAGTCATGTCATGTGAGTGCGTGTTTAGCTTCAAATACAGGTAAGTAAACTAGTGAGGAATTTTACAGTTATTTCTTGAGCTTTAAATTTGTTTGTTATTGCCCATTTTTGGCATTATATTTATATTGAGTTGTCTTAGGGCAAGTGAGTCAATGGTGGTCCTTGGAGGATGGTCATCTGAGGTAACATACTAGAGCCATGACCTCAGGATGCACTGAGTTCTGTGGGGAGTGAGTTATTAGCTGGATTACCAGGAGACCTCACTTGTTCGTTGGATTTAGGGCTTGTTGGGTGTTAACCACGTCCTAAAATCTGAGTCCAGTAGGGTATTCCCTTAACTCAACGACCGTTTGGTCGGGACTACTTGCGCCTCTCTGCTTTGATTTTTGGGACACTCATATTAGAGTGCTCATTTATTTATTTACAGTCTTTATTTATTTACGCATTCTCTGCACCTTTCTTTCTATCGGCATGAATATAGACTGGTATTTTTATTTCGAAATGTTGTATATATGTCCTGCTTGGCGTTACTTACCTGGGCTCGTCATTCTTGTAATTAACGGAGTGTAGATCTGCAGTCTCGCAAGGGGAAGGCTCCTCAACTAGGTGATTTGATTTGAGGATACCAGAGCAGTTCTCCTTTTGATTGATTTAGGTTTTTTATTTACTTTTGTGTATTATTGCATACATGTTTTGAAACACTGGGATATGGGTTATGAGAGGTCTTGAGCATGTATACTTGATGATTACTCTCCTCTCCTCTGACTTGATTTATTTTGATGGTATACATATGCGGGTTTCTACACTCTAGGTTGTCCTGACTAGTGTCTTAGAGTTGTTTTTATTAGTTTGAATTTTAATGCTTCTGCTATACCTTGATGACTCACTAATATAAATAACTCACTTAAATTGTTTAATAATGTAAATAGTAAGGTAAAGCTGACTAGGCTTGCGTGACTGCACAAGGGTTGACTCGGGGTCCACGTAAGTCTAGGCCGGGCAGATCCCAGTTTAGGATTGTGGAACTGGGTCTGTCACACCTTCTTTCAGATACACCATTTTGCTCAGGTGTCCTTAGCATGGTATATTGAGCAACAATACCTCACTCTTGTAGATATTTAGCAAATGGCCTTGGATTACAACCTGTTTAACCATGTCTTCCATCGTATTCACCACCACGATCAGATCGTACAACTTTTATTTTCTTGTCAAGTTGACGATCAATTTCAGTTTTATGAACTTTAAAAGCATCCAATGCCTTTGTTTTTTCTCCAATCAAATATACATAACCATAGCGGGAAAAATCATCAATAAATGATATAAAGTACCTTTTACCACTTAAAGTGACAGTAGGAAAAGACCCACAAATGTCAGTGTGAATAAGAGATAAAAGTTCTTCACTCCTGGTAGCACCTTTTTTCCTGTACTTGGTCATTTTTCCGTTAGCACAATCCGTGCAAAAACCAAAGTCTGAGAAGTCTAATGTCTTTATAACTCCCTCTTTGACCAGACTTTCTAGTCTAGGCCTAGAAATATGGTCTAACCGACGATGCCACAACATAGATGAAGAATTATTGATTGAGCCACATTTGACACTTACATTCAAAGATAAAAGAGATTGAGAAAATGATGGATCCAAATGTAATAGATATAAATCATTAACCAATGAAGTAGAACCAATACAATGAGAGTTATGAAATAAAGATACAGGGTTATTGCGAAAACGAAACTGATAGTTCAGTTTATCAAGTTTTGAAATAGAAATAAGGTTTCTGGACATTGAGGGTACCTATAATACATCTTCTAGGATTAAGTCAATTCCATTAGAAAGAACCAAACGAATAGCTCCAACAGCACGAACCGGAACTTGAACTCCATTATCCATTGTGAACATCTTTTGGTTTAGGTTGACCTTCTGACTCCTTATGAAGGCCTGCATGAAATTAAAAATGTGAATAGTGGCTCCTAAACCAATCCACTAAGTATTTGGTGAAATAGTGGCTAAATTAGACTCTGAACACACAAGAAAATGTATGGTACCTCGCTTGGCAAGCCAATTTTTGTAGCCAAAGCAATCTTTTTTCACATGACCACGTTTCTTGCAAAAGAAACAAGCAACATGCTTTTTCCCACTAGGTTTGTACTCATGACTGGAACTTGCGTTAGTGTTGGTCTTACCATTTTTCCCATATTTCTTTTCCTTTCCTTTCTTTTTTTTGAAGAAATTTCCTTTCGTTTCTTGTTATTGACATATTTCTAATTCACATCTTCGAGCTTACTTGCCTTGATTTGCTCTTCTTCCTGAGCACATGTGCTGATTAATTTAGTTAACTTCCACTTCTCTTTTTGTGCATTGTAAGTAGTTGTGAAAACATCATATTGCGCAGGAAGAGAAGTCATACCGAAGTGAATCAGAAATGAGTCATTAACTTCCATATCCAGGTTCTTTAACTAACTTGCAATGTCAGTTTTTTTATGATGTGGTCTCTAACACCAATTTGTCCATCGTAGGTCATGGTCACCAATTTAGTCATAAGAGTACTAGCCAAAGACTTTTTGGAAACACTGAAGTGTTCCTCTAAGGCTTTCAGATAATCTTTAGCCAATGGTGCAACAAGAATGGCTCCTCTAATGTACTCAGGAATATTGTTCTTGATGTACATTAGGCGGAAGCGATTGGATCTCTCCCACCGTTCCCATTCTCTCTTAACCTCAAGACCACTATTTGCAGTTGGCCTAGGTAGTTCAACACACCTAAAGGCAAAATCCAAGTCCTCAAGGCCTAAGTTAAAAAGCACTTCATCTTTCCAGTCCAATAAATTTGACCCTGTAAGGGCCTTAGCACACGGAATGGAACCAACTATTGTATACAAAACAACATTAATGAATATTCTCACATAAATAATAAGCCACAAAATTAAACAATTTAATTGACAAGGAAATACAATTAAGTTTTCCAGAATTGATTAACATGCCTCAAAATAAAAACAATCAATTCTGAATGAGACCGACGTTACATATAACAATTTTCCTTTGGAAATACATTTCATATGCAAGTCTCCCACTAGGCAAACCAATATTCAACTCATGAGACTAATTAATCATAAGTAAAACTATTAATATCATCTCCTTTGGGAGAAAAATAATAATTAATTTCACTTATATCAATTATCTCATACTGTTTAGTTGGACAACTTGATATGCTAGGCAAATGTATCATTCGTCTATCTAAACACAACACATAACCTTGACCAAAATAAATTGCAACTCAATTATTATTAAAATACAATTAATCAAGCCACTTTGGTGACATTAATCAATTAATTTTAACAATATTGATTCCTTAGATTATGATGATTCAATTCCCCTAAACGAATCATATAAATTAATCATGCATATGTATCATGTATCATACATTATTTTAACCAAAAATGTGACCGAAGCATATATACATATAGACATGGTCACATGATACATTTATGCAGACAAGCTAGTTTAATAATTAAAATTATATGGCATATGCTTGCTGGATTCATTATATAATTCATAATTAAATTGCATGCATGAGTATAAAAAAAAAACTCATATAAGCATCCTATATTATATAAATATCATGGACATGCTTATATATACCACGTACATACATGTACAGATATATGAAGATTTGCTAAATTAAGGAAGCAAACAAAGATTTGCTTATACTAATATTTAATAGGTTTCTGTTTTGGTATCTATGATATACATGCATGGTATTATAAACAGAAACACGTAATGTGAATCAATTAACTCTTAGATTAAATTGGGATTTCGATTTTATCGACAATGATATAATATTTTAAGAAACTGGTTTAACAGTACTTAAACGTCAAGATTCGTGGAGAGTTCAATATTTTAGGAGAAATGCGAACAAGGTAGCATATAGTTTAGGTAAGCTAGCGAAATCATATGTTACTCCCTTCGACTGGTTTGAAGTAACACTAGATATAGGGGTGCTCATGTCCTCAGATGTAATCACCGACATTGAGTAATGAAATCTATCCTACGTTTTTCTCAAAAAAAAAAAAAAACAATTCAAGTACGTGCACTTACAAATCAAAATTTGAAATGGATAAGCTTTATATCCTTAATTAAAGGAACTAAAAGATTACGTTTCTATAAGATTAAAATCGAAAATAGTCAACAAAAAATGATTATTTCGGTCATATTAATTTTAATGTGCTTCAATTAAATAAAACCACCGAGATTTTTGCAAACGAAATAGGAGAAACACCAAAAACCATAAAACTCTTTCTAAATACCAAAACAGTCGAAAATCGCAAAACACATATCTATGGTACTATCTAATACCAATTGATGGCAAAATAGAAAACCAAGATCCCATAGATCTCTTCATACTAAATCAATAATAAAGATTATAGAGACTTACAAGACATTCTCATTAGAAAGTCTTCAACTGTCTTCAGTTCTAATGATACGGATAGATGGAGTTGGTTATAGACGGTTCCATTAACTATCAAAATAACCAACTCTACTTGAAAGGACCATAAAGTTCCTTAATAATATATTTTAATATCTTAGATAATAATAAGTTATTAATTAAAATAAACCATATCTAACACTAATAACTACACCACTTTGTCTTTTTGTGCAACTTTTGAAACTTTTTAAAAATATATTTAGTTTTTAAGAAAAGATAACAAGTTCATTAGGTTCGCCTAATAAACAAGTTCGAATTATATTTTTGCTCGTGTTTTGATTACATAATTAACTACATTAATCATTTTTTATAAGAAAGAAACATTTGCTTCCCCTAATAAAAAGAAATAAATATTTAATGGCAAATTTGCAATGAAATGCTTAGCATAAAATGGTAAATAGGCATAAAAGTTCCCTAAATCAAATTAGCATTTTTCTAAAAATTGCATGTCTAAAATAATGAAGGGGCTTGTTATTTTCACACTCAATTACCCTACTCCAAATTTTGTAAAACAAAACTAAAAAAATAAAAATAATTACCCCTTCTCTAGCAAAAGCCACCTCCTCTTCTAAACACCCATAAGTGAAGCATTGATTAGGTTTTTCACTCTTTTGAGTTACTTTATGCCCTTGACCCATTCAAAATATATAGAGAGGTTCTAAATGATTCGGAAAGAATAGAAGAAGATGGTTGCACTACGGCCTTGTTTGGTTAGAGGTGGAGGTATCTCTCGGAAGATAACTTACAGGGAGTTGGGAACTAAATCTTGTTTGGTCGCCCAATTTGCCTGTAAGCTATCTCCCAGTTTACAGGGAAGGGTGAGAGATATCTCCGACCCCCTCCCCCTCCCCCTCCCCCTCCCCCTCAGGTAGTTATCTCCCAAGAGTTGTGGACACAATTAACCCTCATTAATGATGACCTTTAGTTACTCGTGTCTCTCTCTCTCTCTCTCTCTTGTTTGAAGGCTATTTATGTCAATTCATATTTTTTATTGTTTAAGAATTTTCAACTTCTCTGCAAGTTTAAAGTCAAACCAAACATGGAAATATGAACTCCAAGAAGTTAACACCAAACTAAAACTGTAAGTTGGCAAAAACAAACCAAACAAAGCCTATATCTCTTCCTTTCATCGATCATTTTTTTGTTTAAATTTTTGAAATTCTATCCAAAGTTATATAACTTTTTCTTTGACTTTAAAAAGAGAAAAAGTTCATTGGTTCAATCCTTGGTAGGTGCAAAAAGTTGTTTCTTTCCAATAAGAAAGAGAGGAAAAGTTCATGCAAGAAATTACCAAAAGGAGTTGCAACTGAATACGAATAGTAGTTGTAACTGGGAAATATGAAATTAATGCATGCACATAAATAATAAAATATGCACGAAAACAAATCAAACCAAAACACCAGGAAATTGTTTACGCAGTTCGGTCCATGACCTACGTCTGAGGGGCCACGCCTAGATGTAAGCTCCACTAAGTAAAAAGCATCAAACTACATGACTCTTCTTGTGACTCCTCACAAAGCTCCTCCTAGTATCTCCTTTTACTCCTCCAAAACTTACTTGCACAAGACTCTTGTGTATGAGGCTCCCCCTCAGTGAAACGTCCAAGTTCCCTTGGCGTTATACAACTCAATGGAAATGAATGTGAACGACAAGTTCACAATTACAAAGTAAACTAGATAATCAATGTGTACGAACTCCTTTACTTTGACACTATATATAGAGAATGAAGTCCACAAAATCCAACTAAATATCCAATCAATATGGATAGGATTTGCCAAATCTTCATATTCAAACAACCTCGTTTTGTACATTCCATATGTGGTAATAACCCTCTGATCCATAGCTCCAACTCCTATGAGATCTTCAGTTGGTTGTAGATAAGATCGAATCTTCAACAAACTGGTTCAGAGGTTTAGTGCAACTGCCACCTACATTCGGTTGCAACTGTGTATCTTCGTCCAGATCACCGAAGGATAATCGTATGATTTGAGCACGTTTTCCATACCTCAGATGAGTCATTTACCAAACTGGTGACATGATCAACATGATGAAAATAAAAATGGTCGATCACAATCTTAACTAATGATCACGACACTAACAATGCATATATAAAAAAAATTAGACGCTAGCCAAACAAGATTTTTATTTATAAGAGTTGTATGAGTACAGATCAGCTCTTTCACAAACTGACGACATACAAGTTACAACGTCACAAATACTGAAATATAACAACGGACAAACTTCATATACTCTATCAAGTACATAGGCATCCCAATAGAGCATGTATACTATACGCATACATATGCATGTCTTCTATATAAGACTTATTATTTTAGCTGTACGTACGCAGTGGAATATCGTAGTCACATAGTGACCCTTTCATCAACAATAGTAGTAGCAATAGCAATAGCCTGAGTTGCAGCCTCCTCCGTAGTAAGAGTGCCCTTGGGACTTGCAGTAATTGTAACAATTGTGGTACTGCCCGCACGAACCCATTTTCTTCTTACAAGTTTGGCGATGACCATTAGCAGTCACTTCAGCTGCTTCTGCATCATCATTAATATCATTAATTAGCATCGTGTATAATTAGGGGTTCTTCATTAAAAAGAAATACTAGTAATTATTGTATTAATCAAGAATTTAACTAGTTTACTGAAAGATATCTCGACAAACACGATTAAGAGTTAATTTGAAGAGCAATTTTCAGAAAAGTGTGGTAATCGAGAAGAGAAATGCGGCTAAAATGGCAAAATGAGTATATTTCACCAAAAGTCACATCGGGTCTTTGAGCCGTCCATATATGCGCACCTCATAATGGAGGCGTGCATACATAGTTTCTAGTAGATGTAAACGGTTGTGATGGAATGCAACTTGAAATTACAAAATTGGAGTTGTTTTTACATTTTAAAAAGAAACTCTAAGTAACAATAATATATATAATTTTAATCCAACACAATGTTTTCAAAAAAAAATTTTAATCCAACACATTAATCGATGCATTATAAATGTAAAAAAACATTTAATGCACAATACATTTTGAGGGATTTTCATGGTATGGGTATATATATATTTATACTAACCAGCCGGAGCAACGAGGAGGCAAACAAAGAGAAGGATCGCAAGGAAGCTAATAGCCTTAACAGACTTGGAAGCCATCTTAATTTTGTAAAGTAATCAATTAGTTGTGCGTGGTTGAGAAAGGGTTGCAGGCCCTTATTTATAGACCAGATGAGATGGCCATGGTTGCGTTTGTCGTTGCCGTTTATGACAATTAAATAACTAGAAAAGGAAATTGAAATCTTATAGCTATAGTACCTACCATATATCATATGTATGTATGTATGTTTATATATATATATTTAGACTTTATCAACTAATTAAGTAGACTTAGTACCATTGGAACTTTCATTTGTTGTTAGGTGAGCAGAATAGGTCAGAAGCGATCAATGAATTACTATTTAATTTTTATCAATTCATTGAATACATGCCTTGCTATAAATATATATTTGAGAGAACTATATATATTCCTGCTTGGGGAAGCACGTAGCACGTTATCACCTTTATATAGTTATATTATAGATGTTTGATTATTTCCCCATATCGAATCATATTTTCTATGTATATTGCATATGAGAAGAGGACTCGTTCTCTCGGAAAAATATGTCAAGTGACAAGTAGATCGATGAAGATAATTTAGAAATTAGGTAAGTCATACTATAAGATAAAAATCAAGGCTGATTCCAAGTGTATACATACATATATATCAAACCACGGAGCTATATACGTAGCATATAGTTGATTGATGCATATATGACCCCACATCTATATATATATAAAAAGGAGGAAGCTCTTCTGGAAAGGATTAATATGATCGCGACACGTGACGTGTCATGTGGCAATTGTTGAGATTATCAAAATTCTTCTATTTCATCTACAAATTATATTTTGTAGGTATTGTTGGTGTCTTGCACCATGTCACTTGTAGAAGTCATGGCTGAATTGACGCCGAAAATGTTATGAACTTGGTGAAACGAAAAGTTTGTAGCTTGAGGCTAGAGTCTAAATATTTTATCTCCTTAAGACAATCATGTCCTGCAATTCATGCTCACAGTTGGTGACACTTGCCTCCCAGGATACAACAATCACGAACATAAGATTGTAGCACTTCAAAACGTAGGAACAGGTGAACCAAATTGTTTGTACTCACTCACACACTAAACAATGAACTGTAAAATCAAGAGAGAAAAATAGGACTTTTCTTTTTAAGAAAACGGAATGCAAAACTTGTGTTTTAATCCTATTACGTAAGATATATATATATATATATAATGTATTTGTGTCCGTACAAGTGTGCGACTTTTCCCTTTTGATATATATATATATATATATATATATATATATATATATATATATATTTGTGTCCGTACACAAAGTGTGTGACTTTTCCCTTTTGAACCAATTCGTTTAGGTGACCTTTCAAACAAGTCTATGTACGCGTAGACACTCCAACCATCACCTCTTATCACACTACATGAAGACACGTGCCCAATATATACAATTAATGTATCCCATCTAGAAACATAGACAACGTTTCAAGATTACCATACATGCATGTGTATTTACATTCATGCATATCAAACAATATGCATACTTAACTCCAATTTTCATGGAGAGTCACAAAGTGTTTCATATAGGCCACTTTATAACCAATTTCCCATTCATCTATTGTATACATATTGTCACTAATACTTTAGATATACCATAATTCCAACAGGTATATATATATATATACCGCATTTGTAGGTATATGTATTTTGGGTTTTTTTTTTATATTTCTCGGTTTCTATTTTTTAGGTATTTATATTTCGGTTTCTTATTCTTAAACCAACACAAATTGTTAATCCGATGAAGCTATGACATTGCACATCTATAGGATGTTTACTTCGTGACATCCAAGATTGTCTAATAGTAGATCAGAGGTGATTTTTGTTTTTTTGTTTTTTGTTGTTGTACGTTGTTAGATTTTCAAGTTAGGTTTACATGGTCACATCAAATATTGTGGGTCCGAGATGTCTTTCTTTTTTACATTAGTTGATATAGATTATCAAGTTTTTTTTTGGCGTTTTGTTTTTGTTTTTGTTTTTGTTTTTTTTTTTTTTTTTTGGTGTTTTGATTATCAAGTTTTCATCACCCCATGATAGACTAATTAATGCACATTAATTGTTAACATATTGTGCTAATGGATTTATATATAGTGGGATCAGAGATTAATTATATGTGTTATATATATAGTCTGATAGATGTATTAGATATTTTTTGGGATGGTTTTATTAATTAATTAATATAATGTATTTGGTTTCAAAAAAAAATTAATGTAATGTATTTGGCTTTCTTATTTATTTTTGGGGTCTTAAAGAAGATCTTCAGTGAGAGAAGCTCTAAGGTAATGACACGTGGCACTTTCTATTTCTTTTTTTTTTGGTTTTCTTGGGCTTTTTGGGTTTTTTTTAAGAATATTTTTCGACTATTTGTTAGGTATCTCTTATTTTCAGGTGTCTTCCTTTTTTTTTAACGATTTTGAAAACCCTATTTTAACTGCAATGGCCCGTTAATAATTTTATCTCGTTAATTAATCAATTTCAGAATAGGACGCCAGCTCAGACACCACGTGGACGCCGCGGATAGACTAGGCATACCTCGAACCTAGGATACTGACTGTATATTGCTGTGAGTTCTTAAATTCTGTGATGCATTAATATTTTCTTTATCATTATTAGTATGATATATTAGTCATCACAGGTGTGGATTGTAAATATACTTGTCGGGCGAGTTGTGAGCCGGGATTTTTAGTTCAGCGAACACGCCAACGCAAGGGTTTATAGTTGTGAGGCCGGGCGTTGGGGTTAGACAAAATTCAATCAATATTATATTAGTATGGTTGAGGGTTTTGTAACGACCCTAAAATTTTAACTCGTGCCACGTGATATTTCAGGGTCGTATTGTGGGCCCAACTAGCCATGGTGTATTTGTTTCAGTCCTCGGGAGTCGACACCGAGGTATGTTATGTTTGTTTGGTGATTTGTATTATTTATTTATTACCGAACATTAAATTCAATATTTTAAATGTGTAAGGACGTGGTGAGTGTGCGTTAGTACCGTTGAACAAGTTCGGTACGAAAAAACATGTTAATCGAGTATTTGAGAGTCCGTGGGACGAAAATGAAATAAAAACATTGATATTTACAAATGAAAATAATTAATGAAATTAAATAATAAATTATGGGCGCCGAGTAATATGTGGGGTCGTGGGCGATACGTGGGAGTCGAATATTAGTGTGCACGGTCGAGTTAACTCGTTGGCGCGCAAAACGAAATTTTAGACATGAGAAATACAATTATATATATATATATTTATATATATGGAATATATATAAATGTATATATAAGTAAAAAAAAAGTGTAATGACCAAGAGGGGCATTTGGTTGTGTAAAAAAAAAGGATAAGGATAAGGGCAAAATAGTCATTTGACCCAAAAATTTGATCAAATCACCACCGACACCCTCATTCTCCTTTGTGAAAAAAAAAAAATTAGATCGAGAAAGAGGAGAAGAGTGAGGGAGAGGAGATCGAATAGAGAGAGATCGGCCAAGTGAGGGTGTGAAGATTGTTCAAATCGAAGAGGAGATCGAGTTGGTGAAGGTGAGTTTGTTGTTGCGTTGTGTTGTTGGGGTTGTTGAGTTGTTAAATTTGGGAGAAATTGGATTTTTAATGGGTTGGTGTTGAAGTTGTTGTTGTTGTTGATGTTGTTGTTGTTGTTAGTTGAAAAAAAGAAAAAAAGAAAAAAAAAAAAAAAAAATACATGCTGGAACGAACAGAGAGCAATTGCTCTCTGTTCGTTCAATGAAATGAGGAAGAAGGCCAAGGTGGGCCGGGTCGTGGTGACCCGGACCCAACCCGGCTGGGCCAGACCGGGCCCGACCCGGGTGGGTCGGCCCGGGGCGGACCCAGTTCGGGTGGACCGGGTCGGACCCGACCCGGGGACCCACCATTATTAAAAAAATAATTTATTTATTTATTTATAATAAATAAATAAATTAAATATGTTTTTATTTGAAATAAATATTGGAAAAAATCTGGAAAATTCAGAAAAATAGGAAAAAATTCTGAAAAATTATATTTCAACCAAATAAATAGAAATTTGGGAATTTTTATGAAAAATGAAGAATTTGAGATTCGCGACGAGACTTTTGTCGGGGTTTTGTCTCGTAAAGCGTGAAATTGTTAAAAATAGCCAGAAAAATATTGAAAAATATTTTTCTAAATTGTATGAAAATTATGAGGTTCCACTCGGGTATCCTAATGGGTTTGAATGGAACCCAATACAGGATAAGCGACCCAATTTGAGCAAAGGAACAATAATTTAGAAAATTGTAGAAAATGAGTTAAACTTGAGAAAAAAATTGAAGAATACTTGGAATAATTAGGGAAAAATTAACGGAAATTGGTCGAAATAATTGTCAGGTGACGAGCGAAGTGTTGGTAACTAATTGGGAAACGTGTGAAGCTACGCGAGGGCGTTTTTAGCGGGATTTGAGGTGAGTAAAGGCAACAATAGAATCAACATAATTGTTTTTCTATTTATTGATTAATTACTCTTGAAATGCAAGCCCATTGTATTCCTTTCTAGTTCAGGTGACCTAGGGTTTAGGTAGTCCGACAGTGATGAGAAGTCTCAACGAGTTTAGCAGCCGGCATAGACTGTGGCTTCTCGTTGGAGCCTATCGAAATGATTTAGCATCCGGCTTGTGATCGTGGCTTTCTTTCGGTAGTGTGTTAGGAATTTAGCGCCGGCTTTGTCGTGGCTTTTCCTAACGAGTGTGCGTTCGATGGAGGCGACCTTCGGCCCACGGTTCGTACGGGGTGGATTGAGCAGGGAGGCGTTTTGGGCCTCTTGTGTCGATCGCAAGCCGATGAGGTCTTGAGACCGCGGTTTGATTGGGACTATCTATTCTCCTATCCATTTGTTTCTCGGTCACTTGATTTTTCGTTGTTTGTACTTGTTGAATCTATTTATCATGCGACTTGCTATCTATTTCAGTTTCTTGTTATACTTGCATGATTTATAGACTTATGATTATTGAAAATTCAAGTAAATTATGTTGAGATATCTATTGTTGTTGTTTCTTGTTATATTTTGTACTCACCGTCCTTTTATGACGGTGGGTGCAGATCCACATGACAGTAAGGGCAAGGCGCCGATGCTTGGCGATATCCTCTCGAGGCACGCTCGAGCCGTTAGCTTTGCTCTCACTTTGTAGGTATTTTGTCTTTTGTTGTATATTTTGGTTATGTATCCATTTGTTTTGATATTTTGGGACTTTGGAAAGTTGAACACGATTGTCGATACATGTATATGTTTACTTTGGGCTTTCGGTTGATCGGTATTATATACATGTGATGTTGTTTGGACATGATTTTCCACATCTAGGTTGAATGAGTTGTAAATTGTTGTAAGTTGGTATTAAAAACAATTCCATTTGCACACCTAACTATAATTGAGGATAAAAGATTAGATAGAGTTAAGGTGAATCAAAAAGAGTGATCCAGGGTGAGTGAGTGAATAATGTAACGAGTAATTGATAAGTTAAGGGTGACTAGACTGCGTTGACTCGTTGGAGACGAGCTAGGGGTCCACGTAGGTTTAGGCGGGCGGGGCCCGGTTTGTGGTTCTTTGGGGCCGTCACGATTGGTATCAGAGCTTAAAGGTTTATCACCATGACTCTGAATAAGCATAAAACACAAGCAAATGAACTTAGTGTGGAAAATCTTAAGAACTTAACTCAAGTATAGTTGGGAAGTGGGAAATGATATATTATTTCGAGCATGTTAAATTTTAATGTGTAATATAATATATCGTTACGTAAGACTGATCGAGGCTCGCCATTTGCTATTGTAGATTGCGATGGCTGACCAGCCTGATGCTGGAGATCAGAGTGGAGTTCGTGATCCTCCACCAGATGCGCCGAGTGACGTTGCAGCTCTGGCACGTGAGTTACAGTCCTGGACTCAGAGAGTAGAGTCACAGGGACGGAGGATGGATGAGATATTGGATATTCTCAGGGGACAGGCACAGTTGTTGCCATCTCCATCGACCTCAGGGATAGCTCCTAGACGGGATGTGAGTCGGCTACACCTCAGCTACTCCACAAAGTTATTACTACTAGTGCAAGAGTACACTGCACCACCTATCACCTTGCAGCTTGTTCCAAGCACAGATTGCGGTGGAGTCACGTGTTCATGATGATATTGATTCACGCCGATCGCAGAGGCGAGGTGGACTCGGGAGTATGAGAAATATAAACCAAAGAAGTTCAGCGGAGGTTCAAGTGTAGATGAGGCGGATTTGTACATTCGTAGTCACGAGAAGGTTCAGAAACTTCTCAAGATCGAGGATAGCAGAAAACCTGGGTTGGCGGCATTTTCTTTGACTGAAGATGCAGAGATGTGGTGGGAAAATTTAGTATCCACACATGGAGAGCCGACTACCTGGTTAGACTTCAAGAAATATTTCAGTCAGAAGTTTTATCCACCTTCAGCTATGATAGCCAAGAGAGATGAGTTTATGCATATCCGACAGGCATTAGAAGAGTCAGTTATGATTTATATGGGCACTATCAGTTTACCGTTATGCCGTTTGGGTTGACGAATGCCCCAACAATGTTCATGGATCTCATGCATCGTGTATTGAGACAATATTTGGATAGATTTGTTATAGTGTTCATTGACGACATTTTGATCTATTCTAAGACTCGTGAGGAGTACGAGGAGCACCTCAGGACGATTTTGCAGACGCTGAGGGAGCATAGACTGTATGCCAAGTTCAGTAAGTGTGAGTTTTGGCTTACAGAGGTTGGATTTCTTGGTCATATTGTCGGAGCTAGCGGAGTGTCGTAGACCCCGCTGTTAAGGTTAGAGCGATTGTTGATTGGCCTACACCGAGTTCAAGTGTGAGAGATTCGGAGTTTTTCGGGATTGTTTGGTTATTACAGACGATTTGTGCGGGATTTTTCAAAGATTGCAGCACCGATGACGCGATTGACGAAGAAGGAAGTCGATTTCAGTGGGATGATAGTTGTGAGCGAGGCTTTTCGGACTTTAAAGGAGAGATTGACTACGCGCGCCGGTGCTCGTAATACCCGAGTCGGGAAGGGTTTTGAGGTGAACACCGATGCTTGTTTGGTCTGTTTAGGTTTGTGTTTTGATGCGGGACGGTAGAGTGATAGCTTACGCGTCTCGACAGTGAAGATTCACGAGAAGAATTACCCTACACATGACTTGGAGTTGGCGGCGGTGGTGTTTGTTTGAAGATTTGGCGTCATTATTTGTACGGAGAGAGGTTTGTATTGTTTTACCGACCACAAGAGTTTGAAGTATCTCTTCACTCGAGAGAGAGCTTAATATGAGACAGAGACGGTGGTTAGAGTTCCTCAAGGATTATGATTTTTCGTTGGAGTATCACCCGGGGAAGGCTAATGTCGTAGGCCGACGCATTGAGCCGAAGAGGGGTTGACTCGGAGGTTGTGACGTGTCGTATGACACATGAGTATGGATTTCTCGAGGCGTTCGAGATGATGTATTCGTTGATATTCCGACTAGCACTAGAGTGTTGATTTGTGGGCGATTGAGGACTCGGACAATTTCTATTCGAGTGTACTTGATGGGCGCAGGGTCGATGAGCGAGATCGAGTACAGTGAGTTTGCTCGAGTTCGATCACCCGAGAATGGAGTCGGTCGACGATTTCGCCTCGAGATTTAGAGGAGGCTGTGGATTCCATCGTGGTCGAGTTACGTGACGAGATTCTCCGGGAGGCTCACCGCTCACGTTTTTCGGTTCATCCGGGCAGGACCAAGATGTATGCTGATATGCGTCGTCTGTTTTGGTGGCCGGGGATGAAGACCGATGTTGGTGATTATGTTAGACGTTGTGAGATATGCCAGCGAGTTAAGGCTGAGCATAGGAGGCCTGGTGGATTACTGCAGCCACTTCCCATTCCTCGTTGGAAATGGGAGCATATCGCTATGGATTTCGTCAGTGGGTTACCTCGGTCTAAGCGCGGACATGACAGTATCTGGGTGATTGTGGATAGATTGACAAAGTCTGCGCACTTTATACCGATTTCTACCACACATCGAGTGGATAGATTGGCGAGCTTGTACGAGAGAGAGATAGTACGACTGCATGGAGTACCATTGTCAATCGTGTCAGATAGAGGGTCGCAGTTTACGTCGCAGATTTGGCAGAGTATGCAGGCACAGTTTGGCACGAAGTTGGATCTCAGTACAGCTTATCATCCACAGACCGATGGACAGTCAGAGAGACGATTCAAGTGTTAGAGGACATGTTGAGGATGTGTGTTTTAGAGTATGGTGGTTCTTGGGAGGAGTATCTTCATCTGTGTGAGTTTGCTTACAATAACAGTTATCAGGCCAGTATTGGTATGGCACCGTTTGAGGCACTCTACGGCAGGCCGTGTAGATCTCCATCTTGCTGGGCAGAGCCAGAGGATGTGGTAGTGATTGGGCCAGAGATTGTAGTGGATCACACAGAGAAAGTACGACTGATCAGACTTCGGTTGAAGGGTGCGCAGGAGAGGCAGAAGAGGTATTATGACAGGTACCATGGCGAGTTAAAGTATGAGGTGGGAGACTATGTATATCTGAAGGTTTCTCCACTGAAGGGCCACAAGAGATTTGGGATCAAGGGTAAGCTTGCGCCGAGGTTTATTGGTCCGTTCAGAGTGAAGAAACGAATAGGCAAGGTTGCGTATGAGCTTGAGTTACCACCTCAGTTAGCAGGAGTTCACCCTGTATTTCACATATCAATGCTTCGACTGGATAAGTCGAGAGAGAGGCGACGACCGATCATGTGGACTGAGTCGATTGATCTGAGAGAAGACATTACTTACGATGAGCAACCTATTCAGATTATGGACCGGAAGGTGAAGGTATTGAGGAATAAGGAAATTCCCTCAGTTCTCGTCAAGTGGCAGCATCATGGGGATGAGGAACTGACTTGGGAACTGGAGTCTTATATGCGCGAGCATTTCCCTTACTTGTTTTGATTCCGGTAAGTCTTACCCTATATGTTCGTTTAATTTCGAGGACGAAATTCTCAATAAGGGGGGGAGACTGTAACGACCCTAAAATTTTAACTCGTGCCACGTGATATTTCAGGGTCGTATTGTGGGCCCAACTAGCCATGGTGTATTTGTTTCAGTCCTCGGGAGTCGACACCGAGGTATGTTATGTTTGTTTGGTGATTTGTATTATTTATTTATTACCGAACATTAAATTCAATATTTTAAATGTGTAAGGACGTGGTGAGTGTGCGTTAGTACCGTTGAACAAGTTCGGTACGAAAAAACGTGTTAATCGAGTATTTGAGAGTCCGTGGGACGAAAATGAAATAAAAACATTGATATTTACAAATGAAAATAATTAATGAAATTAAATAATAAATTATGGGCGCCGAGTAATATGTGGGGTCGTGGGCGATACGTGGGAGTCGAATATTAGTGTGCACGGTCGAGTTAACTCGTTGGTGCGCAAAACGAAATTTTAGACATGAGAAATACAATTATATATATATTTATATATATGGAATATATATAAATGTATATATAAGTAAAAAAAAAAGTGTAATGACCAAGAGGGGCATTTGGTTGTGAAAAAAAAAGGATAAGGATAAGGGCAAAATAGTCATTTGACCCAAAAATTTGATCAAATCACCACCGACACCCTCATTCTCACTGTGAAAAAAATAATTAGATCAAGAAAAAGGAGAAGAGTGAGGGAGAGGAGATCGAATAGAGAGAGATCGGCCAAGTGAGGGTGTGAAGATTGTTCAAATCGAAGAGGAGATCGAGTTGGTGAAGGTGAGTTTGTTGTTGCGTTGTGTTATTGGGGTTGTTGAGTTGTTAAATTTGGGAGAAATTGGATTTTTAATGGGTTGGTGTTGAAGTTGTTGTTGTTGTTGATGTTGTTGTTGTTGTTAGTTGAAAAGAAAAAGAAAAAGAAAAGAAAAAGATAAAAAAAAAAAAAAAAATACATTTTTGAGAGAACGAACAGAGAGCAATTGCTCTCTGTTCGTTCAATGAAATGAGGAAGAAGGCCAAGGTGGGCGGGTCGTGGTGACCGGACCCAACCCGGCTGGGCGGGCAGATCGGGCCCGACCCGGGTGGGTCGGCCCGGAGGCGACCTGGATTCGGGTGGGCGGGTCGGACCCGACCCGGGGACCCACCATTATTAAAAAAATAATTTATTTATTTATTTATAATAAATAAATTAATTAAATATGTTTTTATTTGAAATAAATATTGGAAAAAATCTGGAAAATTCAGAAAAATAGGAAAAAATTCTGAAAAATTATATTTCAACCAAATAAATAGAAATTTGGGAATTTTTATGAAAAATGAAGAATTTGAGATTCGCGACGAGACTTTTGTCGGGGTTTTGTCTCGTAAAGCGTGAAATTGTTAAAAATAGCCAGAAAAATATTGAAAAATATTTTTCTAAATTGTATGAAAATTATGAGGTTCCACTCGGGTATCCTAATGGGTTTGAATGGAACCCAATACGGGATAAGCGACCCAATTTGAGCAAAGGAACAATAATTTAGAAAATTGTAGAAAATGAGTTAAACTTGAGAAAAAAATTGAAGAATACTTGGAATAATTAGGGAAAAATTAACGGAAATTGGTCGAAATAATTGTCGGTGACGAGCGAAGTGTTGGTAACTAATGGGGAACGTGTGAAGCTACGCGAGGGCGTTTTTAGCGGGATTTGAGGTGAGTAAAGGCAACAATAGAATCAACATAATTGCTTTTCTATTTATTGATTAATTACTCTTGAAATGCAAGCCCATTGTATTCCTTTCTAGTTCAGGTGACCTAGGGTTTAGGTAGTCCGACAGTGATGAGAAGTCTCAACGAGTTTAGCAAATGCAAGCATAGATCTGTGGCTTCTCGTTGGAGCCTATCGAAATGATTTAGCATCCTTTGTGATCGTGGCTTTCTTTCGGTAGTGTGTTAGGAATTTAGCAGCCGGCTTTGTCTGTGGCTTTTCCTAACAGAGTGTGCGTTCAGTGGAGGCGACCTTCGGCCCACTGGTTCGTACGGGGTGGATTGAGCAGGGAGGCAGTTTTGGGCCTACTGTGTCGATCGCAAGCTGATGAGGTCTTGAGACCCGCGGTTTGATTGGGACTATCTATTCTCCTATCCATTTGTTTCTCGGTCACTTGATTTTTCGTTGTTTGTACTTGTTGAATCTATTTATCATGCGACTTGCTATCTATTTCAGTTTCTTGTTATACACTGCATGATTTATAGACTTATGATTATTGAAAATTCAGTAAATTATGTTGAGATATCTATTGTTCTTTGCATTGTTATATTTTGTACTCACCGTCCTTTTTATGACGGTGGGTGCAGATCCACAGACGAGTAAGGGCAAGGCGCCGATGCTTGGCGATATCCTCTGAGGCACGCTCAGAGCCGTTAGCTTTGCTCTCACTTTGTAGGTATTTTGTCTTTTGTTGTATATTTTGGCTATGTATCCATTTGTTTTGATATTTTGGGACTTTGGAAAGTTGAACCTGACTGTCGATACATGTATATGTTTACTTTGGGCTTTCAGTTGATCAGTATTATATACATGTGATGTTGTTTGGACATGATTTTCCACATCTAGGTTGAATGAGTTGTAAATTGTTGTAAGTTGGTATTAAAAACAATTCCATTTGCACACCTAACTATAATTGAGGATAAAAGATTAGATAGAGTTAAGGTGAATCAAAAAGAGTGATCCGGGGTGAGTGAGTGAATAATGTAACGAGTAATTGATAAGTTAAGGCCGACTAGACTGCGTGCGGACTCGTTGGAGACGAGCTAGGGGGTCCACGTAGGTTTAGGCCGGGCGGGGCCCAGTTTGTGGTTGCTGGGGCCGTCACAGGTTTAAATGCAAAGAAATTCATATGTGACTATAGGCTAAATGAATGAATAATAGGTACACTAAGTGTGGGACCGCCTCGAGAAGCGTGCCGGACATGGGGTACGGGGTGCCGAGTGGTCAAGGAGTTAGTGTGACCATATTTACAAATTTATGGAATTTATTGATGACTAGAATAGGTGTTATGAATTAAATCAATTGGATTATAATAGAATCCTATAGTTTGAAATGAATAATTAGTACACCTAGGATTGTCATCGAGATGCATAACAAGGAAAATTCGAGATACATGGTGTCATGATAAGGTATCCAGGAAGTTGGTTACACATGGTGTTCAGTGACCGTTGGATTAGCCTCGAGATGCGTGTGCACGTGAGATTAAAACACCAATATATATACCACCGATCGTGCAACATGCAAACCCAAAAGATCATTCTTTCTCAACCAAGATTCAGGGTTCTGAGGAGGGAAATTGTGGATTTGGAGCTACAACTAGGAATTTGGAGGTTGAATTCGGACATTGAACAATGGATATAAGGTAGTTTACCATCATTTTTGTTGATTTTCCATTGAAATGGATGTTGGAGTGAAATTTCAATTTTGAGATATTTTATCATTGATTTTGATGAATTCGGTGTTATTGAAGTTGGTTTTGATGATTTACATTGTTTTGGTTCGAATTTGTGAAAAATTGAGGTGATTTGATAAATTTTGGGTTTATTTACATGTATTTTGATCTGAGAATTGGGGTTTATTTTGGTGGATTTGTGGTGGAATTTTGAGGTTTTACAGGTCTTCAATGGAGTGAGAGTGAAGAGAAATGGAGAGGAGAGAAGAAGAGGCAAAGATTGAAAAAAAAAAAAAAGAGACGGGTTTCGTCTCTGGGAGGAAGGGGATGCACGCGCGTGCAGCGCGTGTGCGTCCCTTCCCCCGAACCGGGCCGGACCGACCCAAGACTGGTCCAACCACCTGGACCGGACTGGTCCAGGTGGAGCTCGGCCAAAAAAAAAATAAAAATAAAATAAAATAAAATAATATATATTATTTTCTGGAAAATAGAAAAAATAGTTGAAAAATATCAGAAAAATTTGTAAAAATTCTAGAAAAATATAGAAAATTAAGAAAAAGGTAGAAAAGTAGGTACGAGACTTTTTGGGTATTTTTGGAACCCCGACATAGTCCGAAAGAGGTACCACAACAGAAAAATTGGAAGTATAATATAATATCATAAAATTATATAATATGTTTTCAAAAAGTATAAAACACTATAAATGGGCTTCGGGGACCGGGAAATCATAGCTCGGACATCGGGGAGCTAGGTGGGCGTACTGACGGGTCCGGAAAGTCGGAGTGCGTATTTTCGGGTATGTAAAACCCAACTGAACACCACTATTGCATTTACTTATTTATTTCCATTGAGCTTTATTCCTTGAAAATCTGTGAGTCAAATGTCTACTGGGACGGTTATGGTTTCGTCTATGTATCCACGGGTAGTTGAGGTCACTGGCTAGGTGTGTAGCGCGTGATCTAGGACTCGGTAGATTTTATCCCGAGTTGGACTCCATTTCATGCATTCGATTAGCTCACTAGAGCTAATGCCGCTGGGATACAGTCGTAGGGTCAGAGACATAGGCCACGACCAGGGCTCCTGGTCCTAGTACACACTTAGTGGCTGTGTTCACACCCCTTTGTCTATCAATGTGTTAATATACATGCGATTAGCTTTGAGTAATTGTCTGCATATTTTCCTTCATTCCGCATGTTTATTTAACACTACTTATTGGCTCTGTTAATTATTTTCATTATTTATGCACGGTGGTTTTCCTTGGGATTTTACTTGCTGGGCTCGCCATCTGCCTTTTTTAGGGTGGCTGAGCGCAGATCCTAGTACTAGCAGGGGAAAGGGGATCATCGGCGATTTCATCTGACTTGCCTACGCCGAGGCCTGCTGGTATGTGTGTAGATATTCACATGTTTTTGATATTTTGTATTATCTTTGGGGTTGGGAAACTGGTTACAGACTTGTACTGGTATACATACTGTTATAGTTGATCGCCTGTATGCACAGTACAGCCGGGCTTTCCACTATAGGTTTGATCAGTAAAACTATATATATATATATATATGAATGCATTTTGTTAAACTTTAAATTCTTCCACTGTTAATTCCTTTAAAATGATAAATTAAGTGGTTTTAATGAATTACATGATAACTACCTAAAGTACGAAGGCAGAGAGACACGTGGCAGAGACTTCAGGTGCTGTGGCAGGGAAGTAGCTAACCACGTGGCGGCCCGAGAAATTTGGGGCCGCCACATTAACTATTCACGTTTCTTTTTTTGCACGCCAAGGATTATTTTCCTATTTTTTAGTACTTTTTTTTGTTATGCATCATGAGATTTTTCAAAATATTAGCACTTATGATGTGATGGTGAAGTAAAAAATTAGGAAAAATAGACAATTTTTGAGTTGAACCATTATAAATATTGTTGAATAGAGCTTATAATTTTTTTTTTCTTATCAAGATATTTTTACGTGCTTTTATTTGAATTTTGTGCTACTTATAATGATTGTTTTTGTGTTTTCAAGGTTTTAAAGGTGATTAAAGTAATTGGGTGATTTTTTAAATGTTATTGAGTTTCTTTAAATGTTGGCAGGTAAAAAAACATCTTTTTAAATGTATATTCTCTATTTTCCTATATTGTTATTGACTTTTGAGTTTGTAAGATATTACATAATATCATTTTTTATATTTATTCTTCAACATATTCATGATTACAATATATTGACACTTCACGCACGGGTCTACGACTAGTTTTAAAACATGGTGGGTACGTACGTAGTTCTGTTATATATGATGATTTTTGTAAGTGAAGTGCTAGAATGCACCACAATGGACACTTAAAACGAACACCTTGTCCAGTAAGCAAGTGTGTGACCCATATAAAAAACTGTTCTCCTTGATTTTTTCTTGCTTTAGTTGGTTGTACCAGACAACAATTAAGTTTTTATTAGTTGTAAGGTACAACCGACTAACAGACTAGCTGCCTTCAACACTGACAGTCATCCGACTAGTTGTGTGTAGTTTTTGGGTGTCCATTTTGGTGCATTCCAACTTTTTTCTTTTCTTAAATCGTCATTGATTATGATTTTTTTTAACCATTGAACTTAAGATTACACATGGTGATCCACTATGGACACTCAATATGAACACGCACATTGATTTTTTTATTTTTTATTTTAAGAGAGGTGGTGGTGGTGGTGGTGGTGGTTGAGAAAGTTAATGGCGTTTGTAGAGAGGAAGGATGCGATGTATGGGAGGTGAGATAGTAATTTGGTCCAAAAATAAGAAAAAAATCAATGTGCTTGTTTGCAGTGAGTGTTCATCAATGTGCTTTTTCATAGTGAGTGCCTATAGTGGGTCATCTTAGCGTTTTCCTAAAAAAACTCTAGCTTGCCCATATGGGTGTGCACAGGTCGGGCTCGGGCTCACTTGACCCTTTAAACATTACCCGCCCGACAGTCGGGCTTTCACCTTTCATTTCTACTAGAAGCCCGACAATGGGTTTTAAACCGCCTTTGGCCTCCCTTGCTTGATAGTCGGGCGGGCTGGATGGGCTAAAATATCACAAATAATCGACAAAAAATGAGAATTGATCAACGATTTGACCTACACCTAAAAAAATAAAAAAAATATTTAGAAAGTTAAAATTTGTCGCATAGATATGAAGTTTTTCTCACTTTTTTTAAGAGAAATCGAAATTTAATTAATCATTATTCATGGATAAATACAGGACCAAGAATCAAGTGCTCACTAATCTTATTTGTTCAAACGAACTACTATTAATTTGGTTGTAATTGCGATTGCGAAATTGAAACAATTTGACAATCAGTGACTGTTCTTTACAATTTTTTTTTTACTTCAGTGGGAATTGAACCATGATCTCTCGAGGTCTTGTGTTTTTGGCAAGTGATATCTTTACCATCTCACCTGAGAGGATTTGACAAAAATATAAAAAAAACACTACTAGAAACACATAACGAATAAAAAATCTTCCTAACAAATTAAGACAAAGAAGCCTAAAACTTTCCAACGAGGAGAAACCGGATCAAAGACTTTCAACTGGAGAAGAAAAACTAACTGTAAAATGAAAAACTAAAGATAAGATCAATTCAGCGTGCTGCACAAATCCACACAATACCGTTGATGAAGATGCAACATAACATGGATGGACCAATCTCCACAATTCTGACTAGATTTGCAATTTATTGTATGAACAAAGTGCAAAAGAATTTGATTGGAACCACCGCCGATCGAAGAGGAGGATCGACAGTGGTTCAAGAACAAAAATTACAAAAGAGAACCAAGAAAAAAAATTAGGATTTGGAAGAAAAAAACAGAAAGCGGCGAAGTTGGGGGTTCAACTCTTGATAGAGGCAAAGTTGGTTTCTTACTTATCAAAATATTCCCATGAAGTCTTTCTCACTATTCTGGTGCAATATTTTTGTGGGTACTTGGTTTGAATTGCTATCAAAATCATCTACTGAGAGTCATTGTTCATTTTTCTAATAGAATCATTGATCACTTTTCTAATAATTTTATTTGTCTCTGTCAGTGAGCCTTCATATATAATCACCACTTCTCTAGCTAGTAACGATTCCCCTTAATACTTAGATGTATATGACTTGCATATACCACTTTTTTTTTCATAATGACTTAAATGTACTTTATTATGAAAAAAAATATGCCGGATAAAAATGTTTCCCATACTTTTTTTAGAACCATAGGTGTTGAAGCCTTTGATTTCACTAATCTCATAAGGAATAGAGAACCCCAAGTGTCAAGCTTTCGATTTGACTAATCCCGTAAAGAATAGCTGGGCACACATTCCATATTTTATTACGCGGTGTCTTAATTAGATAAGCCTACAAATTAAATTAAAAACCAAAGAACAATTAATTGCTGTAAAATTGGACTTAATTTAACTAGCTTGAGACGTGTATTCTCTGTCCTCAAGGATATTTTGTCGTAATCAATGTACCCACCAATATCCAACAAGCCTTCTGTAATTCAACGGGAGCAGGAACAACAAAATCAACACAAATAGAAAAATCTAAACAAAACATAAAACAATGAACAAAAAGAGAAAAATGAGAAACTTTATGTTGAACTGAAAAACATGAATACAAAATTGTTTTTTGGTGTATTCAAAGAGTTGGGGTTGAACCCTTTATATAGGAATTTGTCAAAACAAAAGAGCCCACAAAGTCAAAATGTAACTGATAACACCATTAATAACAAATAACGATAACAAAACGGTGAAGAAGAAATAATGAATTTTGAAATACCATTTCAAACCTTTTGAAATACTAATAATTTTTCAACAATCCCCGACATATTTCAAAAGGTATTACAGTGCTGAGATATTTTCATTTAGGAACAATGCATTGATTTTGGTGTCTTTTGAACTATGAACCAAAACTAAAGAGAATGAGTTCTTACTTACAAAATAAGTGGTGAAGTTATAAACTTCTATGAACCAAAAATTCTTATGTAAGTAGAATTCCCACCAATCACATTGTACCCCCACAATTCTGTTATTCAACGCGGTGGTGCACTAATAGGCCATGCACGTGTCTGGTTGTTCATAAGTGCTTTAGAGACTTTGCCATCATTCACATAGGAGCGGTCCCACTGCACACTCATATAGGTTGCTCCATCAAGTGTACATTGTAAATTCATACAACACCTATAAAAGCTATGAAAGTGAACCACTCTTTCATTGCAGTTTTGCACTTTTATACCATAGGAGGGACTTAACTTCAAAAGTGCTTCACAAGCCAACTAGCGACTTTTTATTACCCGTATAAACCTAATTCATGAGATCTCCAATCACATGGGTCGGGTTACCATCACTGTTGAAAACTCAAATTGGCAATGGTCTCAATCCCCTCAATGTTTTAGAAATTAATTTCCTTCCCAAAGGTTTAGTCAGAGGATTGGCCAAATTCACTTTTGACTTCACAATCAATGGATATTATAGCAGCTCCAAAATTTGAATCCCGCCACGACATGCGCCATGGACCCACAACTCTACCTATACCGGCCTAGTTATGTTCCACGCACACCAAGTCATCTATCAATCCCAATTATCGCTAACTTTTGTCAAATTAATTAAATAAGTTAACTTACAGAATTGTTTTCATCTGTTAAAATCCCCAAATAAATAATCAGCGGAAGACTTAAATAAATAAATCAAATAAAAGAGCATTTGTCCTAGTGTGGAAAACCCATCAAAATAATCAATCATATACATATATATATATATCAGTCATGTCCAGTAAGAACATCAAAAGGACCTAAACAAGTCATATACATATCCAAATGTCGCTCAAGTCCTAAAACCCAACAGAAATCAAATAAAGTAAACAAACATACGAGTAGGGAGTAGCTGTCAATCATAAGAAATCCTCAAGCTTGCCCTTCCCTCTGCTTGTATTGGGGTCTGCACTCAGCCATCACAACAAAATAGATGACGAGTCCAGAGTGAGTAATCCCAAAAAAATTCATCGAATAAATAAAAGTTGGAATTAAATAAACATGTGGAAGAAAAGAATTAGGCAATTGGGAATGACCCTCGCATGTATATCTAATAGTAGTGAATAATCAAAGTTTGTGCACGATCTAAGTCAGACTAGCACTATATGTCGGTCACCCAAGCACCGCCAGAGAGTAAACTCAAACTGACTGAAATCTCTGTTGTCAACTCGGTAGCCGGCGTAGACCACAGCGCACCGACATGTGAATAGGAAAAATCAGCAGTCGAGTCGACAATCCACCGACATACCCCTATAACACATGTTATGGCTTAGTGTGTCACAATGCCAACACAATAGAATAAACCCAGCGAGAGCAAACTCAACCGACCGTTAATAAATACTGGAAAGTAGAGTAATTGAAACAACTGGACAAGAATTCAAATAATCAAAGTAATAAATACTAAAAATGAATTTCAGTTGGGTTACTATACTCCTCAAATCGCGCTCCACTAACGTCAATGTAAAAATACACGGTCAAAACGCATGTCACTACCCGTCAATTCAGCCTAAAACCTTAATTCCCGATCAATTTAATCAATTTCTTAAACCTCAGAAATCATTACAAAATGCCAAATCCTCAATAAAAACACATGTTAAACCATTTAAATAGGTTGTATAAACCCTACATATACCCCCAATTTTTCTAAATTTTATTTAAAATTTATGGTCTAGCACTGTTCTGGATGCCGCCAGAAGCGTCGTCTTGTAAAAAGCCTATATGACGTCCAAGACGTCGTGACCAAACGCCGTCAGGCCCAAACCCCCCAAGGCGCCATATAAAGTGTGGGTTGAGGATTTGCCTCTATCTTGGACGCCGCAGGTGGCGCCGTGGCCTCCAAATGCCCACGACGCGACTGGCGACGTCCAAACTCGAGAAATTTTTTTTAGTTTCTTAAACCTCCTCGGCTCGTCGCCGCGGTCTGCGCTCATCAAAACCGTTCACAAAATACACTAATTTATCACAAAATACATCCAAAATACACTAATTTATCAAAACCCCTCGACGAAAACCGTCTTAGGCGCAAACCCTGGGTTTTCTCGACAAAACCGTAAAATTGCTTGAACTTCATAGCAACCCAATCAACAACAACAAAAACATCCTTTGTTTCATCAAATTCGCATATTGAAACCATAGCAACACCCAAACTGGCTGGTGTGCTCTACTCACACCCCCGAAAACCTCGTCAAAACTCGAGAAATTTAGGTTTGAAATGTAGAGAAAGAGATGGGGGATCAAAGATCTAACCTTTTTAACCGGATCCCACGCTCCTTTATGCTCTAAATGGTCTCACAACACACCACAAACCCTAGCTAATCACCCAATTTTCATCCAAACTCAAAGAAGGAGAGAAAAAAAGGTGGTGAAGTATAGGATTTTTGACTTTTTATACTAAATTCTTTATCAAATGTGACCACCCAATACCAAAGGCATATTTGTAGGGTCAAGATTGAGTTAAATAGTCTCTCAAAGGTGACTTATTTGTGTGACTTGTTCGTACACTTAACCTTAATCACAACCACCAAGCCAACTCTCGGGCGTTCCGACACCTGGTCCCGAAACATTTTGCCTGTCCAACGCGTACACTCGTGTCCCTCACGTATATACGTCATTTAATATTAATTATTTAACGTATTTTATCATTTATAGTGTGTATATTAACCCGCGACCTAGTGTACTAACCATTCGTCACCCTGGTTCCCACGTCTACACTCTACTCGAGGAGAATTCTCATCACACTGTCTCGCACGACATACACAATATAAACACATAATATTGCGATGCAAATAAACTTATTTGAACAAATACATCGCAAATACAGCAAAAAGAGCACAAAACGGACTGTATAGCTAATATGAGAGTGATCCAACCTAGCTACGAGGTCCTCGATCTTCCGAGCTGTCATCCATGTCTGCAATCACGTGTCAAATAACGACAATCAATGATTAGGCCATTACATATATGACTCTATCTTTTTGCAGCTACTTAACCATATTGTGTATCACACAAACGTGTCTAATCTGAATCTGAAATCCAGTTAACATCACTGTATCTCTCTAATATAGCAAGAAATCTATTATACATAATACCATAAGACATGGTATCTCTCAAATATTTTATTAGTCTGAGTGACA
This sequence comes from Stephania japonica, assembly GCA_039657345.1. NCBI lineage: Eukaryota > Viridiplantae > Streptophyta > Magnoliopsida > Ranunculales > Menispermaceae > Stephania > Stephania japonica. The sequence continues at coordinate 10,344,723 of CM077557.1, forward strand.
CATTCCAATGCTCATTATTGGGATTGTGTGTATTTCTGCTCAATCTTCCCACAACATAAACTATATCAGGTCGTGAAAAATTCATCAAATGCATCAGACTTCCAATAATCTGGGCATACTTAGATTGAGTGACAGGATTACCTCTATTTTTCCTTAATTGAGTATTAGCATCATAAGGAGTACTCACCAGTGTGACATCAAATGTCCAAACTTTATGAGAAGTTTCTCAACATAATATTCGTGTAATAGCAATATAAGACCTTTCCTTACGGTTTTAACACTCAAAATCACATTTACTTCACTAATATCTTTCATACAAAATGTAGAAGCAAGAAAATTTTTAGTCTCGTTTATAAGTTCAAGACTAATGCTAAAAATCAATAAGCAGTTTTAACATCCTTTTCGTGAATAGCTAATTTATAAATAGATGATAAAACAATTAATCAAAATGCAAATAGAAGAAATTACATCAAAAAAATTTAAGGATAATTATCAATAAGATAAATGTAAAACTTATTTCCAAAATTTTTTTTTCTTTTCTAGGCCTTTTGCTACGTCCCAAATCCTCATTCAAAAACTTATTTTGGAAATCAAACGCATCCTTTTGAGAAACATGTGTTTAAGAAATGCTACTAATTTAAAAAAATCTCAAGAAATTTAGCGTAGCGAATAAACAAGTAATCAAAATTCTTAGAATTTCTCCTTTTATTTGAATCAAGAAACATGACTTTAGCTAAACACCCCCACACTTTTAAATATTCTCATTCATTATTTTAGCAATATTAAGTACAAATAAACTATGATTAAAATAGCCCCTTCCCATGAGAATTATTTTTTGTCATTACGATCTTGTCGGATTCAAATGACACATTTACCCCAACTTTTTCCAACAATCATATAGAAACTAAGTTACATTAAATGTTGCGGACATGAAGCACTCATTAAGTGCAAGACAGATATGAGCTTCAATAAGACAGATATGAGCTTCAAAATGATTTTACCTTTTCTGTGAATCTGAATAGTGTATGAATCACCAAGACAGACCATTTTTTCTCCTTTCTCAATTTGATTATAGGAGGTAAAAGCATTTCTGCTTGCACAAATGTGCCTAGAGCACCTGAATCTATCATCCATTGCTTCACATCAACTACAAGGTTGGCTTGAGATATGACCACAACAATTATATCATCCGCTACAACGAAGTTTGCATTTGATTTATTAGGGTTGTCATTTCTCACTAACCTAATTTTCTTACATTGAGATGTGTAGTAACATAGTGTGTTACTAACAAAGCAATTTTCTTTCATTTTGAAAGAAACATTGTTTAAGTTGGGCATGAAATTAATTTTATTCTCATACCTTTTATTTGAATTAAAATTGTGAACAATAGGCATTAAGGATGCAAAAATTAAAAAGATGTTACCGGAGATTCGCGCATAATCAAAAGTAACATCATCGATATCAATGACAATGTCAGTAGCAACAACAACATGAACATAAACGGTGGTAGTTGCTTCGAAGTCCATTAATGGAAATATCCTTGAGATTGTTGTAGAATTGGACTTAATTCAACTTCCTTGAGACGTGTATTCGTTGTCCGTAAGGATATTTTGTCGTAATCGACGTACCCCTAGGATCCAACAAGCCTTCTGTAATTCAACGGGAACAGGAACAATAGAATATCAACACGAATAGAAAAATCCCAGCAAAACAGAAAATAGAGAACAAAAAGAGAAAGATGAGAAACTTTATGTTATATAGAAAAACATGAATAGAAAGTTGTTTTTTGGTGTATCCAAAGAGTTAGGGTTGAACCCTAGGAGTTTGTCAAAATAAAAGAGCTCGCAAAGTCAAAATGTAACCGTTAACACCATTAATAACAAATAACAGTAACAAAACGGTCGAGAAGAAATAATGAATTTTGAAATACCATTTCAAACCATTTGAAATATTAATAATTTTCCAACATTAATTAGTTTATTAATACTGACATCGTAATGTATCGTTATCTGACATATTTATCAAATTATGACTTCTTGTTCTAAATTCATAACTAGTAACCTATTAAATGAGTAGAAGTTTCTTCTTAACGAGAACAAAAACTTAAAATAGGGGTAGAAGAAACATTAAGCTGGGCACCTAGAGAAGACAGAGGGACCAATGGCGATGCTTCGAGTTAAGTGCTAATGTTAACAGGGTGATCGATGTTGGTAATGGAGCTAATGACTCTGAGTCTCTGACTCTCTGACTAACAACGCGCCATGTGAACGAAAGAGTAGAAGTGGGGAGGACAAAAGTGTAAAAGCACAAACATTGTATATGCGACGTGTTTCTATTGGCAGACATTACTAGAATCACACTTCCTAACATTGGCAAATCCATTCCCCATCACTCATAAGCACATCTACATTGTACATGCTCTTGCTTATCACTGAACAAAACAGAACCACCAACAAGATGCAGGCCTTGGTCAAAGCTCTGAGGTGAGATGGTAAATACATCATTTGCTAAAAAGGCAAGACCTCGGGAGATCGTCGTTCGATTCCCACTGAAGTAAAAAAAAAAAAAGATGAAGGCCTTGTTTACCAAAAAAAATAGTTCGGCTAAGTACACCCCACCTTTTACTAAGTGCAACCAAAAAAAGTCAAACTTTAAAAAAAAAATCAATCCTATTACAAAATGACCCTTATGCCCCTCACTGTGATTATTGCACCCCACTATAATTTCTAAGTGCACCCCCACACACTCTCTTCTTTGTGATTTGTAGGCATCATCGAGGGGTTTTGTGACGGCCCCGCTTCTAATCTAGGGCACCGTCCGGCCTAATCCCGTAATTAAGCCCTAATAACAACACATAGGACCCGATTACGAATTAGTCAGCCTTTACTACCTGTGTTCTCTTGTTTAAACAATTATTTTATTTAGCGGAAGTCTTTAATATTTTAGCGGAAATTTTTTTTTTTATTTTTTTTTTATTTTATTTTATTTATAAATCCTAAGTGTGGAAACCAGGAAATAACGATCACCATATATATGCAAGTAAACGGCGAACATATATAAACAAAGTGAAAGCCAAAAGTCGGGTAATCTAACGCTCATCCCAATAACATCCCAAAAGATAAAGACATAAGTAAACATAATACAAAAAGTACCCTACATGTACGGCAGCTACGCGCTCGGAGCTCGAGGTAGTCGCCGATCTTCTCCTTGCCCGCACTGGTGTCGCTTTGATGGACCTACACCCACCGTCACAAACTAGACGGTGAGTATAGTGATATTTAAGTGATAAGCTGGGAAATCTAATACTACATTTCCAATTTAAACAAAAGGTATTTAAAAGCATATGTAGTGAAGAAATGTTGAATAAATAATGCAAGTAAATACCAACATTAACAGATACCCATAAACCGACACAAAGCTAAGTCGAGATGATCTACGTCCGGTCGGCGGTGAGAACTATCACCTAGCCTTTTCCACTACCGTATGGAGCTATGCTCAACATATGATAATAATCTCTTTTTTTTTTCCTAATAACCTCAAATTGCGGAGCTGTGCTCTCGCGTATTTAAATCATTTATACTTGCCGACAACCCCGTGATCCATGTCACGTGTGCCGCCCAAGTGTAGTGGCGAGTGCCGCAGACCCCGAAAGACCGAAATCCTCGTGAATCCGCGCATCTCATGTGCAATGGACACTAGATAATCCCTACTTTAGTTTTCAAGAATATATATTCTAAAGTTGTTACGATTTCAACATAAGTTAGGCTACAAAGCCCCAAGGGAAGTAGAAGACAAGTCCAACATAACGAGATAACCCTATAGCATGCATTTTCTAAATATCCATTAGCCACATTCCAAGACAAACATTGAGCATATAAGGAAACATGGAGTCAATGATATAATAAACAAGGCATCATGCTATATCGATATTCAATATGAGTAGAAACAAGGAAAGCATGATGTGGGAAATAAATTAGCTAGTCTACAAATAGACTGAAAATTTATAAATGACTGGAATGAAATAAAGTAAAGAGTTCCCACAGTTTCACTTACCAGCCAACGCAATAGTCCTAGCTTTCCGGCCTCCCGACACTCGACACCCGCGTCCCTAGACTCCCGGTACGCTCTCCTAAGTCCTGGTGTGTTTAGATAGGTATTTGGTTGGTTTTAGGTCAATTCAAATAGATTTGTGAACCTATAACCCAAAACGGCCCCTTAAGTTCTTGCAAAACTCCAATTTGATACTTAGTATTACAGCGTTGATTAAACCATCATAAACTCTAAATCATCAAAGACACTTAAGAAGAAAGTTTTAGCTCTAGGTCTTAGCTTTCTGGAATGGTATGATGTGTAAGGTTTCGATATAAAATGAAGGAGATATCAAATATTTTCAAAGACAACTCGAATTTGAATCAAAATCTGATCAGCGAGATTGTAAAAATCAGTTCTCCCAATTTAAAGCTCCAAAAATCATAATTTTTGGTCACAAGTCACTTTACATATCCAAGAATAACATAATAAAAATTCATCTCATTTGGATATGAATTGGAGGAGTTATGCCTTTTCAAAGTTCACCTTCAACAATCCCATCATGACATTTAAATTACCTATTTGCAGAGCATTTTTGAGTCAGAAAGAGCTGGAATTTCAAAAACATGGTAGACACAAAAGTTGTTCGTATATGAGTTAGCTTTCATATGGCATTGGAATCACTTAATTTGGAGTTATGATGAGTGAGTTATGTCCAAATTACAGAGGCTGTATCAAGAAAATCAGATTTTCAATTTTACAACAAAAAAAAAAACCCCAATCTTTGACAAAACTTCTCAATTATGAAATACAGCTTAGGGAAATCATTTAGTGTTTCAAAATGAGTTAAAACATCATTAAAACATCTTTGAAATCGATTTTATATAAAAGCTTCAATATTCATAACCAAGAACACAACAATTGAAGCATAAAAGAGTATAGATGATACCTAAGGTTTTAGCTTTGATGGTTGTCACTTGAGCTTCCTTTGATATGGAAATTTGGCTCTCTTACACCCCAATTTCCAGTAAACAAAATCCCCTAACAGCTCTGAATTTTTTTTTTGCTTGGTTTGTATGCAAATGAGAAGGAAAGTGTTTAAGTGTTTCTTTTATAGTGTTGGGTTTTCATCAAGTTGCACAACTCCATCTCCATGTGAATCAAGGGTCATCAAACATTCCTACTCACCTACTTTTTTCAGCTCAATGACACTTGTTAAGCATGAAACCCCCTAAATGCCACTTGTCAAGCATGTAGTTTCCTTTATCATGGTCATCCATCATGTGATTTTTTTGTCCATCTCTGAGATGATCTAATGACCATTAATTACTCCTACTTTCACTAAAATTTCAGCTTTGAGACACAAATGCATGACACAAATTACATGGGAGTGTGTGCTAGTACACATCCCTAGGCATATCCAAAGGGTGGTTGTAGTTACATTTGACCATAGGCCTTAATGTTTGATTTCATTTAAATAGAACATAGGCTAAGTAATAGTTTATTTAAATTGATGTGTATACCATAGACTTATGTTATGAAATAAATTAATTAACACTCATTTGACTAAACTTAGACTTACCATATGTCTAGCTACCCGACTCCCCGGCTCGCACACAAACCGAGACGTGTCCCCGCTCGCGTCTCGATGCCTATAACTGCATGAACCGACTTAGTTAGTCTACACATATTCATATCACTAGGCATACACCACAACAAATATATAATATACCTCGACCACGTGCCTCGGTAGGTGTGTGCACCTCACGTGGGTCACACATCACGGGTCGGTCATCCTGATTAAACAAGTTAATCAAGATTAGGAAATTGGGTCGTGACAAATATTCCCAACAAAATGGAAATTTCGTCCCCGGAAATTAAATTCGAGGTTAGGATTATACTTGACTCGAAAAGGTACGGGAAACGATCTCGCATATAGTCTTCCCGCTCCCAAGTGAGTTCCGAATCACTGTGGAACTGCCACTTGACGAGCACCTTTGGGATGGACTTGTTCCTCAACCGGTGTACCTTTCGGTCTAGGATCCGGATAGGTGCTCCTCATATGAGAAATCCTCGCTCAGTCGATCGACTCAAGTCAATCGTTTGTCGTGCGCCGCATTCGACTCACCCGGTCGAAGCATCGAAATATGAAAGACCGAATGAACACCTGACATTTGCGGAGGAAGCTCTAACTCGTACGCAACCTTTCCAACCCGTTTCCTTACTCTGAATGGCCCGATGAAACGCGGTGCGAGCTTGCCCTTCACACCAAATCTCTGTAGACCCTTCCGAGGGGAAACCTTAAGATAGACGTAGGCTCCCTCGGAATAAGTGAGATCATTGTGGTACTTGTCTGCATACTTCTTCTGCCTCTCTTGGGCTGCCTTGAGTCTCTGGTCGAATCAATCGTACCTTCTCGGTGTGGTCAACAACAATCTCAGCCCTACTGACACTCGTCCTCTCGGCTCAGCCCAACACGACGGCGAGCGACATGGTCTGCCATACAAAGCCTCAAATGGCGCCATCTCAATGCTAGCCTGGTAACTGTTGTTGTACGCAAACTCACATAATGGTAGATACTCCTCCCAAAATCCACCAAACTCTAACACACAGGCCCACAACATGTCCTCTAGAACCTGATTCAGTCTCTCTGTCTCGTCCATCGCCCGAGGATGAAAGGTGTCTTGAAGCTCGTGGCGTGTACCGCATCTTGCTCTTGCATACTCTGCCACATCCTGGAAGTATACGTAGCATCTTTGTCTGATGTGATGGTTAACGGTACCCCATGCAGCCTAATGATCTCTCTCTCGAAAAGTATACTCAGCTGATCAAACGTGTAGTGCACTGCAACTGGCAGAAAATGAGCAGACTTTGTAAGTCTATCAACTATCACCCAAATGGAATCATGTTTCTTGGTCGTCTCGGCAACCCTCTGATGAAGTCCATGGCGATGTCTTCCCATTTCCATTTCGGAATGGGTAATGGTTGTAACAGTCCTCCAGGTCTATGATGCTCTGCCTTCACTTGCTGACAAATCTCACAATTCCTGATAAACTCTGACACATCCGCTTTCATCCCAGGCCACCAGAAATGTCTCTTCATGTCGTGATACATCTTAGTCCTGCCTGGATGAACAGTAAATCGGGAATGGTGTGAATCCTGAAGGATTTCCTCTCTCAGTTCCGGCATCTCTAGTATCCACAATCTGCCCCTAAATCTCAGACACTGATCAGATGTTTCTATCCAATCAACACAATCTAAACTCCGCGCTAACTCGCTGAATTGCTGGTACAACCGTCGTCCCTCGACCTCTCGAAACACTCTGTGTAGACACGGTATGTACTCTCGTCTGTGCGCAGATCTCAATCCGGGTGTCAATAGGAACGTCTGATTGACCTACTGTCATCGCTGCCTCAAGTAACCCGTACTCGTGCGTCATATGACATCTGACAACCTCGGCGTCTATGTCGGTCTCCTACTCAGTGCGTCGGCGACTACGTTCACTTTTCCTGGGTGATATTCCAAGGAAAAGTCATAGTCCTTCAAGAATTCTAACCACCTGCGCTGTCTCATATTCAGTTCCTTCTGTGTGAAGAGATACTTCAGACTCTTGTGATCAGTGAAGAGTGTGAATCTTTCTCCATACAAGTGGTGTCTCCACACCTTCAGCGCAAATACGACTGCTGCTAACTCAAGGTCATGCGTCGGGTAGTTCTTCTCATGTATCTTCAGCTGTCTCGAAGCATAAGCCACAACTCCGCTATCATGCATCAACACGCATCCAAGTCTCGTGTGTGAAGCATCAGTGTATACTAGGAATCCCTGTCCAACCTTAGGCAGTGTCAATACTGGTGCGGTCGTCAACAACCTCTTCAACTGCTCAAATGCGTTCTCGCATTCCTCAGTCCAATCATACACGACGTCCTTTTGTGTCAGTCTAGTCATCGACGAAGCAATCTTAGAAAAATCCTTCACGAACTGCGTAGTAGTAGCCGCTAACCCCGAGAAAACTCCCGATCTCCGTCACCGACGTCGGTGTCGCCAATCCATAATCGTCGAATCTTGGCCGGATCTACGACAATCCCCGTTGCTCCAACAACGTGACCCAAAACTTGACTTCCGAAAGCCAAAATTCACACTTGCTTCGAACTTGGCATATAAACGGTGCTTCCTCAACATCTCGCAACGTCTCCCTGAGGTGCTGCTCGTGATCCTCCCGTGTCCTTGAATAGATCAGAATGTCGTCGATGAAGACTACTACGAACTGGTCAAGAAATGGCTTGAATACTCGGTGCATAAGGTCCATAAACACGGCGGGGGCGTTGGTCAGCCCGAACGGCATAACCGTAAACTGGTAGTGTCCATATCTGGTGCGGAACGCTGTCTTAGACTGGTCCTCATCCCTGATCCTAAGCTGATGATACCCTGATCTCAGGTCTATCTTGGAGAAGAACTGTGCTCCTCTCAGCTGCTCAAACAAATCATCAATCCTCGGTAGCGGGTACTTGTTCTTGATTGTAACCTTATTCAGTTGCCTGTAGTCGATGCACAGTCGTAGACTACCATCTTTCTTTTTCACAAAAAGTACTGGCGCTCCCCACGACGACATGGAAGGCGTGATGAATCCCTTCTCCCCCATGTCCTTAAGTCGAGCCCTCAACTCCTCTAACTCCCTCGGTTTGGGGCCATGCGGTAAGGTGGTATCGCGATCGGTTTGGTGCCAATCTACCTCTCGTGGTACTAACTCGATGATGAAGTCTACTTACTAAAACTCGCGGCATGGTATGGTGAAGTCGAACTCTAACATCTCAAGGACTCTAAAGTCGGCGGCAACTCCTTAGGAAAGACGTTGGAAAACTCTCTAACGATCGGTATGTCCTCAAATCGGGGTCCCTGACTCTCTGCTATAGTATACAAGGATACTAGAGTCTCCATCTCCTCACTAGTCGCCAATCTACCTCAAAGTTTTTCTCCCCGTCGAAGTACACTGGCTGAAGGCGAAGAAAGTCCTTCACCAGCTGAATCCCTACTGCTGAGCCTGAAGGTGTAGGTGTGGGAGTCGGAGTCATCACTGCTACCTCTGCCGTCGAAACGGTCACTACCGGAAGAGTCGGTGTCACTACCGTGTCCTGAACAATAGGTGGGTCTAGTACGGGTGCGGTATCTGGAACGCTGGGTGGTATAGTAGTAGGTCCAGTCGTCGGATGTGTGGTAGTCGCAGGAGTAGTGGTGACGGCCTGAGTAAGTGCGGTGACCTGTGCTGTCATGAAGGCCATGAAATCAGCCATCTCGCATTGTCCCTCGTGCCGCTACTCTATCCGCCAACCTCGATAATAGTCGTCGACGTAGTAGAGAGGCCGACATCGCTAGCACCCCCATCGCCAGTCTCGCGTGCATCCGTCATCGTCGTCTACATGTGGATAACGATTTCCTATCACTATTACGAAGCCTACCACGTATATACGTATACATATTGAAAAATGTAGCATATATATATACAAATTCCCAACTCACTTTCACTCAATTCCCAACAAAATAATTCCTAGGCAAGGTTCATCTGGTTTCCACTTCTAAGGTTTGTGTTTTATGAGAGTTCGTATTTTTTTCTTATTTGTCCCTAAGGTTCTGAAGCCTAAGTTCTAATACCAACTATGACGGCCCCGCTTCTAATCTAGGGCACCGTCCGGCCTAATCCCGTAATTAAGCCCTAATAACAACACATAGGACCCGATTACGAATTAGTCAGCCTTTACTACCTGTGTTCTCTTGTTTAAACAATTATTTTATTTAGCGGAAGTCTTTAATATTTTAGCGGAAATTTTTTTTTATTTTATTTTTATTTTATTTTTTTTATAAATCCTAAGTGTGGAAACCAGGAAATAACGATCACCATATATATGCAAGTAAACGGCGAACATATATAAACAAAGTGAAAGCCAAAAGTCGGGTAATCTAACGTTCATCCCAATAACATCCCAAAAGATAAAGACATAAGTAAACATAATACAAAAAGTACCCTACATGTACGGGCAGCTACGCGCTCGGAGCTCAGAGGTAGTCGCCGATCTTCTACTTGCCCGGCCTGGTGCTGCTTGATGGACCTACACCCACCGTCACAAACTAGACGGTGAGTATAGTGATATTTAAGTGATAACTGGGGAAATCTAATACTACATTTCCAATTTAAACAAAAGGTATTTAAAAGCATATGTAGCTGTAGAAATGCTGAATAAATAATGCAAGTAAATACCAACATTAACAGATACCCATAAACTGACCCAGGCTAAGTCGAGATGATCTACGTCCGGTCGGCGGTGAGAACTATCACCTAGCCTTTTCCACTACTGTATGGAGCTATGCTCAACATATGATAATAATCTCTTTTTTTTTTTCCTAATAACCTCAAATTGCGGAGCTGTGCTCGGCGTATTTAAATCATTTATACTTGCCGACAACCCCGTGATCCATGTCACGTGTGCCGCCCAAGTGTAGTGGCGAGTGTCGGAGACCCCGAAAGACCAAAATCCTCGTGAATCCGCGCATCTCATGTGCAATGGACACTAGATAATCCCTACTTTAGTTTTCAAGAATATATATTCTAAAGTTGTTACGATTTCAACATAAGTTAGGCTACAAAGCCCCAAGGGAAGTAGAAGACAAGTCCAACATAACAGATAACCCTATAGCATGCATTTTCTAAATATCCATTAGCCACATTCCAAGACAAACATTGAGCATATAAGGAAACATGGAGTCAATGATATAATAAACAAGGCATCATGCTATATCGATATTCAATATGAGTAGAAACAAGGAAAGCATGATGTGGGAAATAAATTAGCTAGTCTACAAATAGACTGAAAATTTATAAATGACTGGAATGAAATAAAGTAAAGAGTTCCCACAGTTTCACTTACCAGTCAACGCAATAGTCCTAGCTTTCCGGCCTCCCGACACTCGACACCCGCGTCCCTAGACTCCCGGTACGCTCTCCTAAGTCCTGGTGTGTTTAGATAGGTATTTGGTTGGTTTTAGGTCAAGTCAAATAGATTTGTGAACCTATAACCCAAAACAGCCCCTTAAGTTCTTGCAAAACTCCAATTTGATACTTAGTATTGCAGCGTTGATTAAACCATCATAAACTCTAAATCATCAAAGACACTTAAGAAGAAAGTTTTAGCTCTAGGTCTTAGCTTTCTGGAATTGTATGATGTGTAAGGTTTCGATATAAAATGAAGGAGATATCAAATATTTTCAAAGACAACTCGAATTTGAATCAAAATCTGATCAGCGAGATTGTAAAAATCAGTTCTCCCAATTTAAAGCTCCAAAAATCATAATTTTTGGTCACAAGTCACTTTACATATCCAAGAATAACATAATAAAAATTCATCTCATTTGGATATAAATTGGAGGAGTTATGCCTTTTCAAAGTTCACCTTCAACAATCTCATCATGACATTTAAATTACCTATTTGCAGAGCATTTTTGAGTCAGAAAGAGCTGGAATTTCAAAAACATGGTAGACACAAAAGTTGTTCGTATATGAGTTAGCTTTCATATGGCATTAGAATCACTTAATTTGGAGTTATGATGAGTGAGTTATGTCCAAATTACAGAGGCTGTATCAAGAAAATCAGATTTTCAATTTTACAACAAAAAAAAACCCCAATCTTTGACAAAACTTCTCAATTATGAAATACAGCTTAGGGAAATCATTTAGTGTTTCAAAATGAGTTAAAACATCATTAAAACATCTTTGAAATCGATTTTATATAAAAGCTTCAATATTCATAACCAAGAACACAACAATTGAAGCATAAAAGAGTATAGATGATACCTAAGGTTTTAGCTTTGATGGTTGTCACTTGAGCTTCCTTTGATATGGAAATTTGGCTCTCTTACACCCCAATTTCCAGTAAACAAAATCCCCTAACAGCTCTGAATTTTTTTTTTGCTTGGTTTGTATGCAAATGAGAAGGAAAGTGTTTAAGTGTTTCTTTTATAGTGTTGGGTTTTCATCAAGTTGCACAACTCCATCTCCATGTGAATCAAGGGTCATCAAACATTCCTACTCACCTACTTTTTTTTCAGCTCAATGACACTTGTTAAGCATGAAACCCCCTAAATGCCACTTGTCAAGCATGTAGTTTCCTTTATCATGGTCATCCATCATGTGATTTTTTTGTCCATCTCTGAGATGATCTAATGACCATTAATTACTCCTACTTTCACTAAAATTTCAGCTTTGAGACACAAATGCATGACACAAATTACATGGGAGTGTGTGCTAGTACACATCCCTAGGCATATCCAAAGGGTGGTTGTAGTTACATTTGACCATAGGCCTTAATGTTTGATTTCATTTAAATAGAACATAGGCTAAGTAATAGTTTATTTAAATTGATGTATATACCATAGACTTATGTTATGAAATAAATTAATTAACACTCATTTGACTAAACTTAGACTTACCACATGTCTAGCTACCCGACTCCCCGGCTCGCACACAAACCGAGACGTGTCCCCGCTCGCGTCTCGATGCCTATAACTGCATGAACCGACTTAGTTAGTCTACACATATTCATATCACTAGGCATACACCACAACAAATATATAATATACCTCGACCACGTGCCTCGGTAGGTGTGTGCACCTCACGTGGGTCACACATCACGGGTCGGTCATCCTGATTAAACAAGTTAATCAAGATTAGGAAATTGGGCCGTGACAGGTTTGACCTCGAAGGTCTGAATCTCTTGTTGGAGAGTTGGTCGGAGTCCACCGAACCTCTAGTTGAAGAGTCGGTCACAGCTTATCGAACCTTGAATTGGAGAGTCGGTCGGAACCCACCGAACCTTTAGGTCCGTAGTTGTCAACTAAATCTCACCAAAGAGGTTCAGTTGGACAACACCGAACCTAGCGGATAAATCTCGGCTACATGTCGTCAAACCTAAAATAGAGGTCTCGACCAAGGTTTTGGAGTTGGGTGCTTCAGTTCGGTTGAAAGGGTATTTTGGTAAAAATGTGGAGTGCACTTAGAAATTGAAATTTGAATTTGGGGTGCCACGCAAAATGGGGTGTACTTAGTAAAAGGTGGGGTGCACTTAGCGATACTAAAAAAAGATATATGACTTGTAGGTGTGAATTATATAAGAGTGTGATCTAGACTAGCATTGTATCTCCGCAAGAATGTTCCATGAAATCAATACCAATGTTTGAAACTTCGACTTTGCCTTAAACTTCACTCACTTAAAATTCGAAAGTAATTCAAGGAAGTTAACTTCGACGAGGAAATTGTATACTTAATCATACAACAATGATGCATAATAATCACAATACAATTGTTTAAAATAGTTCTTTTATAATTTGATACCAAAAGAACTTAGTTTTAAAATTTTATTTTAGGGCAAATAGAAAAATTTTAAACTAATAATTATGTCTAAATAATCCAAAACTTTGTTTTGCTTTTTTTTTTATCAATTTTAGCCCAAAAAGTTATAATTTTTTTCAAACAAAATGTGTCGATCTACAAAAACACTGAAACATAGAAGCATAAACCCTCGTTCCCCTTTGCTCATCTTCGCTGGATCGCTTCGAGTTTGACACAAAGTCATTTTCTTATCTTCACTAGACTCTGTTTTTGCAGTCAATTGAGTCCAATTCATCATCTTCCAGTGGAGACTAAACCTAATGATTCAACCTTACCAAACCTTATTTTCTTCCCTAATCAACCAACATTTTGGGGGGAGCTTAGATTTGGGTTGCAATCTGGGGTTTCAGTGCTCTAATAAGCAGAAATGGTGTGGTTTTGAGTTATTTGGTGGGGTTTAAGCTCTAATGGGCAAAAGGTTTCAAAAAAAAAAAAAGCTCTAGTGGGCAAAATGGGTAGTCTCGATTTGGACTCTATTTTGCAATTTTCGACTACCCATTTGTTACTTGGAATTGCCTCAAAACAGTAGCGCTACATGTTTTGCAAATATAGAAAGCGTTTATGTTGATGAGACCAACAACTCTTTGTTTGACAACAGGACTAATAAGTTGTTTACCCATTGCAAGTTTAGATGGCCTCAACACGTCTCATCAAACACAATCGAGAGCACAATCGAGAGCCAAAATTGACAATATGACACAGAGCAATCGCCGGACCAAGGAACGATCAAATTACTAAAGATTAAAATCTCTACCCAGTGAGCATAATTAAGGTGTTGCACAATATAGACAACAAAGATGGTTATGAAGAAGACGATTGTAATGGCGCAATATTTATTGACGTTGTTAATTAGTTTATTTTCAAACTTGGACGCTAGCTCAGGCCCACGTGAACACCTTTGGCCAACTAGGACACGCCTGATTGAGCATAAATAGTTATTGCATCGCATGTGTGAGTTTTATTGACACATTGGGTGAGGATGTGTGACGGGTATTTGCCTCGTAAAGCGTGTCAATGCGGGTTCAGGTAAGTGAACTAAGGGTACACTAGAAAGCACGACTAACTCACGGAAACTCGACTAATTAGTGAAACAAATGGAAAATATAAACATAGGCCAAGTCAAGTTAATTGAAACGACCAGTTATGGCGCACCTTGGGATGCATGTCGAGGCGCGAGGAATGGGTGTCGGGTAGTCAAGGGTTAGTGGGATCACAAATGTTTTAACTATGTGACTAAAAACACTAACCATGTGATTGATATGCCTAAGTAGATTGAGATGATTAAATAAATAATAAGGGCCTATAGTTTGAATGGAATAATCAAGGACCTTAGATAGGTCTCAAGATGATCGTAGAATTTCTAGGTTAGATGTATCAAATTGTGTGTTATCAAGGGGTTGGACAGCTTGAAAGAGAGCCATTAGATGGCTTAGAGATGGGGTATGTGCAAAGATATGAAATGACAACTATAAAAGTCAAGTTAGTGCTCACATGCACAAAAATACAAACACTTAGCAAAAATTCATCATTTTACGAGAGCTAGTAGGGCTTGGTGGCTGAGTTTTTTGAGAACTAGGAGAGTTGGGTACAAGAAATTACTTGACACTCAAGTTTGGAGCAAGGAAATCAAATGAACCAAAGCTAGGTATTGATTACTCCCTCATTTTTCAAGTTTAATTCATGAAAATGAGATGCATGCATACTCGAGTTCGGAGCTTTCATATTCAAGGGATTTTTAATGATGAATTGAGGTTTAAGAATCTATTTTTAACCTTTAAATTCTGGAAATTTGGTTGTAAAATGAGCTTTCAAGAAATTGATTTTAATAGATGGAGTTCATGTTCATCGGACTTTTCATCAAATGCATGTGAATCTTGTCAAATTAATGCATGTTTATGGTTCATATTGGAGTATTTTGATGATTTTGGTTAATTAGGAGTCATAGAAGTCAAATAGACTCGCAAGGAGCAAGAACTACTTAAATTGGATTGAGATATGGTGTTAAAGTTGTAGTTATTTTCGTGCATATTGGGTTGTTTGGATAAGATGAATAGTGTCTATGCCCACAGGGACGTCTATAACCACAGGGGACGTCTGTACCCACAAGGGATGTCTGTACCCACAAGGGACGGCAGTACCCATAAGCCTCTGTGCCCACAAGGGACGTCTGTACCCACAAGGGACATTTGTACCCATAAGGACGTTTGTGGCCACAAAGATAGTAACAACAAATCTTACTACAATGATAATTTTTGCTTAATCAATTTGGTTAGGCTACTGTCGAATTACTTAGTCGTTTTAACAAGTACTTTACTATTTTCTCATGTTTACATACTAAGTATTTATATTTTACAATTTACAAGTAGTTTTAATATCGGAAAGTCTTAAAATTAACTGCAAGAAATAAGTAACAATGATTTGCATTAATTAACAAACCCTAAGTAGTGGAAACCCATCAAAAGGATACCATGTATATTAAAGGTGACAAAAGTATAATCATAATATATATATATATATATGTATGTATCAGTGTATAAAAGTCTCCTAAACATCCCAAGAGAAAGCAATAATATACTATATACAACACATGCGAGTCTGCTGGAAGGGAGCTCTTTGAGATCATAGATAGTTGTCAAGCTTAGCCTTCCATCGGCTCGTAGAAAGGTCTGCACTCAGTCATCCATGCAAAAAAGTTGATGACAACGAGACTAGTAAGTAAAACCCAGAAGAACCACAATTCACATTTAATAATGGAAATAAATAAAGCGGCTACAATTCATGCTAGGCAAGTGCAATACAATAAAAGGGACAAAAAATAGTATGAAAAGGCGTCGCTGAGAATCAACAAAATCAGACTGTGGTATATGTTCTGCTGAATACTAGGACCAATAGACTAAGACCGAGGTGAATCTGGTGACGAGGTGACTCCCACCACTGCACCAAGGTTGAAGAGGTATATTATAGGTTGGGAGTTTAGAACTCCCGACCAACCACATCTAAGGAGAGTAAACTCCCGACCAACCACATCTAAGGAGAGGAATTTGTGTCGAAAGAAAGCCATCACGAACACACCCTCAAATCATGAACTCGCGGAGAAACTCTCACGCGTAGTCTAAGGTATGCCAACACTGTTGCCAAACCCGAACCGTCATTTACGGAAGTGTCAAAAAGAGTCATACCGTCCTGTCGACCATATACTAACACACGCGAGAGTGGAGCAGTTAAACAATACCAAACTTGTATTTAAAAGGCATTAAGATTAAATTTAAAACAAATAAATACCAAGTGTCTTTTTTGTGGGGTTACTTACCTTAAACAATCACTCTCAAGACGTCTCGCTCACGCCTCGAACTGCGTAACAAAATTTTGAATTTTATTGTAATTTTTAGTGCACATTTTTCGGGTTACACCGAGGTTCTAAACCACTGAAAAAGCCTCGAAACTCAATTTTCTACCTTTTTTCAATTTCTCATATTTTCATGATTTTCTAAATTTTTCCATAATTTAAATCTATTTTTATATGTTTTATAATTAATATTATTTATTATGTATTTAATTTAAATTTAAATTAATTTTTAATTTTTAAAGGGAGTTGGATCCGCCTGAACCTGGGCAGGCCCGGCCCTACGCACTTACAAAGCGTGCGTATGAGGCTCAACAAATCCCCTTTTTTTATTCTTTTTTTCTCTCTTTCTTCTCTCCTCATCTCGTCGACCATTACAACAACAACAACATCCAACAACACCAAATTTCAACAACAAATCATCAATCCACCAAACATTCAACATTCATCATCATCCTCAACATGCATGTATTAAGAACACTAAATTTTTTCCAAATTCATGAAAATCGATTTAAAAATTTCGAATCCATGATATCACAGAACCAATCGACTAGACTCATAGGAATCATGATTTCTTGTTGGAAATTCATTTTGGTTGAAAAACCCCAATTCATTACATGCATTATGAACCAAAACATGGTATTGATGAGAGCAAAAGAGGGAGTTTTCTTACCTAGCTAGATATTAAATTCTTTGGTTCCAATTTCTCCACAAAATCAGTGATTCCAGCCTTCCATGACCTAAGTTCAAAAAAATAATAATTTGTGCTTACATGTAGAAAATGAACCAAAAGAGGTTAAGTCCTCTATTTATACTTAGTCAATTTTTCGTCAAGTTGGCACGTATCTCAAGATCCATCCTAGGTGCCTCATTAAATCTAACCAAACTATTTTGTCCTCTTAGTGTCATTCTTATGTTAACTTAGTGGGTCATTTTAACTCACTTAGGCAAATTTCTTTATTAGTTAGCATAATTAGACAACACCTGCACATTAATGACTTCAATAGCTAGTCTATGCTTTATTACTCTATGTACATATTATGCTTAGTCTAGCCTCACCTACTCGTTTCCGTACCCACATCGCACGCATCTTGAGGCACTATTCGTCGCACTCGCAACTAACGTTAAAATGCAATAAGAATCGAGACACATGGTGTAATGCTAAGTTCATAGAAAAACAATCATATAATCATGCATCGCACAAATATTAAAATAACTAAATATACCTCGGCAGGCGTACCTTGCGAAGTCTATGTGGGCCTGAGCTGGGTCCTAATATGAAATTAGATAGTTAATTAATTATTAAATTAGATGGTCATCACACCAATCCCGCCGAGTAGCGAGGGGCCAGTGAGCCTATCCTTATCATTCAATCATTTATTAATCATTTAAAAGTGAAGTCAATTAATTAGCGAGTTATCAAAGTATAAAGCGAAAGTAATAAATCTCAACTAATCAATTAACCTCGAAAGCTCTAAGTTAAGACAAAAACCTAGGGTGTGGGAACCCCATATGTCATATATACCATGTAAAGCAAGGAGAGTATCATCCAAGTCACAATATCCAAAAAAATCTCTCAACCCATAACCTCATGTATAAAAACAATATAAATAGCTAATACAACCAAAAAGTCACCTATGTCAGCAGAGGAGGGTCGCTTAAATTATATCGCCTAACTGCACGGCCTTTCCTTTGTTGGACTGCGGATCTGCACTCGGTCAAACACAAGAATGACGAGCCCAGGTAAGTAACGCCAAGCAGGAACAACAATAAATAAAGCATTTCGAATTAAATAAATAAACAGTCAATTTATGCAGATAGAAAGAAAGGACAAGGAGCGCATGAATATATAAAGACTGTAGATAAATAAATAAGCAATCGAAATTGAGTATCCCGGAATACAAAGGAAAGGCACAAGTGGTCTCGACCAATTAAAGTCGTTAAGCCGAGGACAAAATCTCCTTAAAGACTAGGAGTTGAGGACAGAATCTCCACTAAGACCCCTACGCGAGTGCAGAGTCCTCAGCAATCTGGTGGAGAACTCTCACCCCATACATGTTACAACCAATCACGTATCCCAGTCGTAAACCCCGGTATGATACACCGCGAGCCCGAAATTCTGCAAGGATCACGCTTGACACACTTGCCTTAGGACAACTCATATGAATGGAATAACAAGAGGGCATTGAAACAATATTAATAAATAATTCAAAGCTTAAGAAATAACTATAGTGTTCCTAACTGATTTATTTACCTCCAATCCAAACTAATTTGCGCTAACACGGACTCCAACACGCCCTTATGGTCCTCGTGTGTACAATAATCTTGATAATGCAATTTATATCAATTTCCTTAATTTCCTATGATTTTTCCAAATTTCTAACTATTTTTGCAAATTTCATGCTTTTCAAGGCACAAACCCCGACATAACATCTCGCAAAAATCTCGAATACTTCACTTTTCGTAGAAATTCACAAATTTCTCTTTATTTGATGAAAATATAATTTTCTATAATTTTTCAAAATTTTTCATAAATTTTTCCTATTTTTTGGAATTTATTTCAATTAAAATCCTTTTAATATATATTTAATTGAAATAAATAATTATTTATTAATATAATAATAGGTGGGTGGATCTCGGGTCGGGTCTGGACCCCCTGACCGGGTCAGACTAGGACCCGGTCAGACCCGATTTGATCCAACCAGGATGAGTCACCTTGACCCGGCCCGGTTCTCTTTTCTTGTTCGTTGGAACGAATAGAGAGCAAATTTTTTTTTTTTTTCAAACAACATAACAACAATCAACACACATATTACCACCATCATCAATATCTCATTTTCACCTTTTAAATTCACAACCCCTCAACAACAATATCAACGACAACCTCGGCAACAACAGTGACAACTACAATACAGCACCAATAATGAAATCAATAACTACCTTACCTGGATCTCGCCTCGACGTCACGTCCACGCTCTCCGCGAATCCCCGCTCTCCTCTCCTCTCCTTGATCTCTCCTCTCAGTCGATTAAGAATGGTGAAAATGGTGATGGCGGTGGCGTGTTGGTGTTTTGGGGTGACCAAAAAACCCTTCACCCCTATACATACTCTTTACAATTTAAATGTCCTTTTTGGTCATTTTGCAGTCACCTCCACCAACTTTAATGACTCAAATAAGTGACTCTTTGTTGACTTTGGTCTTTTGATCTCATCCATTTCAAATAACACTCAAAGCTTCCCTCGGGTATTCCCGTACCCGACTCATAACACTAGCTTTGTTCGTCGCGTCACCACAGACGTACCAACGTAACAAACGGACTTTACAACCTTTTAATTATTATTTATTTTATATTTTGTCAGTGTTTTTAATTAAATTTGTTCCCCAGACTACCAATGTTCGTACACAAACATCTTTACACGTTAAAAACTTTGAAATTGCACAAATGAAATACAATATAATACAAACACCATACAAAACTAACATACATCGGCGTCGACTTTCGAGAATTGATGACTGTACCACGGCATGGGCTCACGTATCACCTGTACTGGCACGTGGCATGGGTTAAATTTTTTAGGGTCGTTACACCACCACCTGACGCTACCCCTTAATAACTACAGATCCAAACTCGCAGAATAGAAGTTTACAAGTTTTAGAAGGTTATTATTTCTCGGGCTTTCCTATTCTTGTACCCAAGCTCACCTATATAAAGGAGGCACCTCTATAGACGAAAAATATATTGTATTCAGAATGAATTAGGAGTATTGAGAAGTAAAGCAGTCATGTTCAACTAGGTTCTTTAATACCTATATCGGGGATGAAGCTCTTCAACCCATGATAGTGGTTTTCTGTCTTGTTGAAGTTTTCTATAATAATAGTGTATCTTTTAGTTTTTTATCTTTATGTTGTTTTTAACGAGGTCTTAGTGGTAGTTTAGAGTTTGTCAAATCAATGGTAAATATCTAGGCATAAAACCATTAACTAGCTATCAACCCGATTGAGTCTGTGATACCAACCGAGTTGAGAAGTGGCAATCACTTAGAACAAGAAACCTTACACAATTGTTGTTCTAAGTGAGTGCATCGAGTACTAAGTTAAATCATGTGAGCGGTTGTCCATGGTTGCTTAGTGATTGGTGTTACCACAAAACCGTTTTTAATGCTACTCTCGTGTTAAATCTTGAGCGGTAGCCCAATGTCGCATGTTTACAGTAAGAGAAGTATTTAGAGAACGGTTGTAGTACCTACTGAGAATAGAGGGACTAGGGTGTCGGTGACCCTAACTCTCATAGCTAATCTAGGGAAACTGTATTTAAACTTATCTTTCAAAACCAAAGAAACAAGACATGAAGACATTAGGTTGGGCTATAGAGTGGATTCCTAGACTTAGATATGTTTTTCTTCATCTGATCCTTATCACTTTTATTTTCAATTTTATTTAGTTTCTATAAAAACGATCTTTCTGAAACCCCCTTATTTCCCTTTTGTTTGTTTTCTTTTTTAGTGAACTTAAATAGACTGAGTCTTGTAGATTCTATCCCGTGCTTACTAGTACTACATTCCAGTAGGATTGGAAACTATATACGGGTTATATTTGACACGCACAACACGTGGTCATCATTCTTACTATCAAGATGAGAGAGTGAGGTAAGTTCCAAGGCTTCAAACTCAACAATTCCTCCCCATCAATCTCCCACCTGATGTTTGCAGATGACACGTTATTATTCTGTAAGGCCAATGAACAAAATCTAGAAGCCATCAAAATTACCTTACAGGAGGAATTCACAAACATCACAGGTCAGCATATCAATATAGGAAAAAGTTTCATTCACTTCAGTAAAAACGTTTCTCCAATTCCGAGAAGGCATCTTCAAGAGGTAATTCACTGGCAAAATTGAAATGTCTAGGTGGACTGGGATTCAGGGACTTCAAACTCTTCAATCTTAGCTTTTTCGCAAAGCAGGCGTGGAGACTCTTGAAGGAGGAGAATCATCTAGCCATCGAGTTTCTCAAAAGCAAGTACTTCCCTAGAGGGAATTTCATGATATATGAGGAAGGTTCTAGACCATCATGGCTTTGGCGAGGTTGTTTAGGAGGGAGAGATATACTGGAAGAAGAAACAAACAAGTGAATGGTCTTGCCATCTACACTGATGTTGCGTTGGATCCATGTACTGGAGGCACTGGGATAGATCCCCTTTTGATTTTATCTACATCCCTAGGGATGAGAATATAAGGGCCCATGCCTTAACACAAAGTGAGAGACCAGTTAGTTTGTATTTGGGATTATCCCCCACCAGAACTACATTCTAATCTATGGAATGAGTAACTCTATTTTCTGACCAAAAAAAAAAAAGAATAACTATACATGTTTGAGAAACTGTAATGCCAGTGTGTTGAATTCTCTCATTGAATGCACAACACTGTTGGTTTGAAAAGCAAATATGTTAATAGAGAGTCATTTCAATAGGTCTTTGGAAATACAGTCTAAAGTCCTGAAATTTTTTTGACGAAAATATATTTCCATTCATAGAAATTGATCACTATAACATCTAATTTAACAATGAAACTACATCAATAGCAGCCTTTTACCATTCTTGGAGATTAAATTGACATTGCAAAAGTTTACAATCTTATGTGCAACCTTTATGTTTGTCTTTTGCTTCTACAACAATAGAACCATAACAAGAAATAAGACTTTCAACAAAGAAAGATGAACAAAAACTTCCAACGAAAGAAGGCAAACCCAGACTTTTAACAAGGTAAGACAAACAACTTACGAAAAATGAAAACCTACTGAAAAATATCACACCAACAATTGTCACAGATCCATACACGAGCCTATAGAAGTGAGGACAAAATCAGATGATAGTGTCTTGCATCTAACTATATACCAAATTAATTGAGGTCAACTACATGGATCAAAATCTTCCTTTGTGCTCGATTTATTGTAATTGATGGTGAGCTTTCCTAACCATTTAAATCCCTCCACTTAAGGCATTCCAACTAATTTGAGATTGAGGTTTTGTTATTGTTGTTGTTGAATCTGATCATATAGCCCTCCCCCATTTAACCTTTTCTTTACAATTACAACTTTCACTAGCTTCCCCTTTGAAGGATAGTGATACATTACTTGGATGAATGTCTTGCCTAATAGATTGCCAAACCTACAATTATACTGGTGATTGACTAAAAACTGAATAAATGTCTAGGTAACAAAATAAAAGCCCAAACTAGTGCATTTAGAAAAGCAACAGTACCTTTCTAAAAAAAAAAAAAAAGAAAAGGCAACAGTACGCACCAAACCATAAAGCAACATTAATTCTTTAAACTAAATGAGATGATAAAATAGAGCTCTAACATTAACTATACAATGTAGGCCAATGAATAAAGGAATGTCAGTATTGGGTACCAAGTTTGTGCCAAAAAAATAAAGTAAGAGCAAAGACCTTGTTGAGAGAACTCCCACAATACATAGGCTCCATTTGGTTGAGCTTATGAGCCTGCTTATTAATGATGTGGCATCGCAACACAATTGAAAAAGGGTGTTTGGATAATATGCGAATCGTAAAAAAGTTGTTTTTCGAATAAGCATCCCTCCCCATGTTTATCAAGATTGCGAATACGATTTGATAAGATTTTCTAGTTAAAAGTATTTTTTGAGGAACCAAACACATCAAATTTGCTTATACCAAAAGCAATTATGACAATTCTTTAAGTTATAAGCAAAAAGCTATAAGCAAAAGTTTAACCAAACGAGGCCATAGACCATACCATATAAGTCGAGCCAAATCAATCAAGGCTATTGTCAGTGGCCCAGACGCATGGTAGGAAGACTCTAAAAAGATAGTGTAGCATCAATCAAAATGAGTTTTGAATCACCTGAGCTCAAGTAAAGGTCGTGGAGGAGACACGGAAATAGCTTAGTCGAAAAAATACGCGCACATAAACAATACCCACCAAACTGCCAACTTAAATGTTGGTATAAGATTTGTAATTAAGGTAAATCAAATAGGCATTAACATGGTGTAATGCTAAATTCATAGAAAAACAATCATATAATCATGCATCGCACAAATATTAAAATAACTAAATATACCTCGGCAGGCGTACCTTAGACTAATCTGCGAAGTCTATGTGAGCCTGAGCTGGGTCCTAATATGAAATTAGACAGTTAATTAATTATTAAATTAGGCAGGTCGTCACACCAATCCCACCGAGTAGCGAGGGGCCAGTGAGCCTATCCTTACCATTCAATCATTTATTAATCATTTAAAAGTGAAGTCAATTAATTAGCGAGTTATCAAAGTATAAAGCGGAAGTAATAAATCTCAACTAATCAATTAACCTCGAAAGCTCCAAGTCAGGACAAAAACCAAGGGTGTGGGAACCCATATGTCATATATACCATGTAAAGCAAGGAGAGTATCATCCAAGTCATAATATCCAAAAAATCTCTCAACCCATAACCCCATGTACAAAAACAATATAAGTAGCTAATACAACCAAAAAGTCACCTATGTTAGCAGAGAAGGGACGCTCAAAGTATATCACCTAACTGTACGGCCTTTCCTTTGTTGGACTGCGGATCTGCACTCAGTCAAACACAAGAATGACGAGCCCAGGTAAGTAACGCCAAGCAGGAACAACAATAAATATAGCATTTCGAATTAAATAAATAAACAGTCAATTCATGCAGATAGAAAGAAAGGACAAGGAGCGCATGAATATATAAAGACTGTGAATAAATAAATAAGCAATCGAAATTGAGTGTTCCGGAATACAAAGGAAAGGCACAAGTGGTCCCAACCAATTAAAGTCGTTAAGCCGAGGACAAAATCTCCTCAAAGACTAGGAGTCGAGGACAAAATCTCCTCTAAGACCCCTACGCGAGTGCAGAGTCCTCAGCAATCTGGTGGAGAACTCTCACCCCGTACATGTTATAACCAATCACATATCCCCAGCCGTAAACCCCGGTATGATACACCGCGAGCCCGAAATTCTGCAAGGATCACGCTTGACACACTTGCCTTAGGACAACTCATATGAATGGAATAACAAAAGGGCATTGAAACAATATCAATAAATAATTAAAAGCTTAAGAAATAACTGTAGTGTTCCTCACTGATTTATTTACCTCCAATCCAAACTAATTCGCACTAACACGGACTCCGACATGCCCTTACGGTCCCCATGTGTACAATAATCCTGATAATGCAATTTATATCAATTTCCTTAATTGCCTATGATTTTTCCAAATTTCTAACTATTTTTGCAAATTTCACGATTTTCAAGGCACAAACCCCGACATAACATCTCGCAAAAATCTCGAATACTTCACTTTTCGTAAAAATTCACAAATTTCTCTTTATTTGATGAAAATAATTTTCTATAATTTTTCAGAATTTTTCCTGAATTTTTCCTATTTTCCTATTATTATGTTAATAAATAATTATTAATAAAGATGGGTCGGATCGGGTCGGGTCGGGTCTGGACCCCCCTGGCCGGGTCAGACCGGGACTCGATCCAACCGGGTCAGACCCAGTTTGATCCAACCGGGACGAGTCACCTTGACCAGGCCTGGTTCTCTCTTCTCGTTCGTTGGAACGAACAGAGAGCAAAAAAAAATTTTTTTAAACAACACAACAACAATCAACACACACATTGCCACCATCATCAATATCTCATTTTCACCATTTAAATCTACAACCCCTCAACAACAACATCGACAACAACCTCGGCAACAACAGTGACAACCACAACGACAGCACCAATAATGAAATCAATAACTACCTTACCTAGATCTCGCCTCGACATCATGTCCCCGCTCTCCGCGAATCCCCGCTCTCGTCTCCTCTCCTTGATCTCTCCTCTCAGTCGATTGAGAATGGTGAAAATGGTGATGGCGGTGGCATGTTGGTATTTTGGGGGGTTTTTGGTCAAATGACCAAAATACCCTCCACCCCTATCCATACTCTTTACAATTTTAATGCCCTTTTTGGTCATTTTGCAGTCACCTCCATCAACTTTAATGACTCAAATAAGTGACTCTTTGTTGACTTTGGTCTGTTGATCTCATCCATTTCAAACAACAATCAAAGCTTCCCTCAGGTATTCTCGTACCTGACTCATAACACTAACTTTGTTCGTCGCATCACCACAGACGTACCGACGTAACAAACAGACTTTACAACTTTTTAATTATTATTTATTTTATATTTTTTCAGTGTTTTTAATTAAATTTGTTCCCCGGACTACCAACGCTCGTACACAAACGTCTTTAAATGTTAAAAACTTTGAAATTGCACAAATGAAATACAATATAATACAAACACCATACAAAACTAACATACATCAGCGTCGACTTCCGAGAATTGATGACTGTACCACGGTATGGCCCCACATATCACCTGTATTGGCATGTGGCACAAATTAAATTTTTTTAGGGTCGTTATACCACCACCTGACGCTGCCCCTTAATAACCATAGATCCAAACTCGCAGAATAGAAGTTTACAAGTTTTAAAAGGTTATTATTTCTCGGGCTTTCCTATTCTTGTACCCAAGCTCACCTATATAAAGGAGGCACCTCTATAGACAAAAAATATATTGTATTCAGAGTGAATTAGGAGTATTGAGAAGTAAAGCAGTCATGTTCAACTAGGTTCTTTAATACCTATGTCGGGGATGAAGCTCTTCAACCCATGATAGTGGTTTTCTGTCTTGTTGAAGTTTTCTATAATAATAGTGTATCTTTTAGTTTTTTTATCTTTATGTTGTTTTTAAGATCTTAGTGGTAGTTTAGAGTTTGTCAAATCAATGGTAAATATCTAGGCATAAAACCATTAACTAGCTATCAACCCGATTGAGTCCGTGATACCAACCGAGTTGAGAAGTGGCAATCACTTAGAACAAGAAACCTTACACAATTGTTGTTCTAAGTGAGTGCATCGAGTACTAAGTTAAATCATGAGAGCGGTTATCCATGGCTGCTTAGTGATTGGTGTTACCACAAAACCTTTTTTAATGATATTAGCGTGTTAAATCTTGAGAGCGGTAGCCCAAGGTCGCATGTTTGGAGTAAGAGAAGTATTTAGAGAACGGTTGCCATACCTACTGAGAATAGAGGGACTAGGGTATCGGTCCTAACTCTCATATCTAATCTAGGGAAACTGTATTTAAACTTATCTTTCAAAACCAAAGAAACAAGACATGAAGACATTAGGTTAGGCTATAGAGTGAATTCCTAAACTTAGATATGTTTTTATTCATCTGATCCTTATCACTTTTATTTTCAGTTTTATTTAGTTTCTATAAAAACGATCTTTCTAAAACCCCCTTATTTCCCTTTTGTTTGTTTTCTTTTTTAGTGAACTTAAATAGACTGAGTCTTGTGGATTCGATCCCGTGCTTACCAGTACTACATTCCAATAGGATTGGTAACTATATACGGGTTATATTTGACACGCGCGACACGTGATTATCATTCTTATTATCAAGATGAGAGAGTGAGGTAAGTTCCAAGGCTTCAAACTCAACAATTCCTCCCCATCAATCTCCCACCTGATGTTTGCGGATGACACGTTATTATTCTGTAAGGCCAATGAACAGAATCTAGAAGCCATCAAAAGTACCTTACAGGAGGAATTCACAAACATCACAGGTCAGCATATCAATATAGGAAAAAGTTTCATTCACTTCAGTAAAAACGTTTCTCCAATTCCGAGAAGGCATCTTCAAGAGGTAATTCACTGGCAAAATTGAAATGTCTAGGTGGACTGGGATTCAGGGACTTCAAACTCTTCAATCTTAGCTTTTTCGCAAAGCAGGCGTGGAGACTCTTGAAGGAGGAGAATCATCTAGCCATCGAGTTTCTCAAAAGCAAGTACATCCCTAGAGGGAATTTCATGATATATGAGGAAGGTTCTAGACCATCATGGCTTTGGCGAGGTTGTTTAGGAGGGAGAGATATACTGGAAGAAGAAACAAACAAGTGAATGGTCTTGCCATCTACACTGATGTTGCGTTGGATCCATGTACTGGAGGCACTGGGATAGATCCCCTTTTGATTTTATCTACATCCCTAGGGATGAGAATATAAGGGCCCATGCCTTAACACAAAGTGAGAGACCAGTTAGTTTGTATTTGGGATTATCCCCCACCAGAACTACGTTCTAATCTATGGAATGAGTAACTCTATTTTCTGACCAAAAAAAAAAAAAGAATAACTATACATGTTTGAGAAACTGTAATGCCAGTGTGTTGAATTCTCTCATTGAATGCACAACACTGTTGGTTTGAAAAGCAAATATGTTAATAGAGAGTCATTTCAATAGGTCTTTGGAAATACAGTCTAAAGTCCTGAAATTTTTTTGACGAAAATATATTTCCATTCATAGAAATTGATCACTATTACATCTAATTTAACAATGAAACTACATCAATAGCAGCCTTTTACCATTCTTGGAGATTAAATTGACATTGCAAAAGTTTACAATCTTATGTGCAACTTGTATGTTTGTCTTTTGCTTCTACAACAATAGAACCATAACAAGAAATAAGACTTTCAACAAAGAAAGATGAACAAAAACTTCCAACGAAAGAAGGCAAACCCAGACTTTTAACAAGGTAAGACAAACAACTTACGAAAAATGAAAACCTACTGAAAAATATCACACCAACAATTGTCACAGATCCATACACGAGCCTATAGAAGTGAGGACAAAATCAGATGATAGTGTCTTGCATCTAACTATATACCAAATTAATTGGGGTCAACTACATGGATCAAAATCTTCCTTTGTGCTCGATTTATTGCAATTGATGGTGAGCTTTCCTAACCATTTAAATCCCTCCACTTAAGGCATTCCAACTAATTTGAGATTGAGGTTTTGTTATTGTTGTTGTTGAATCTGATCATATAGCCCTCCCCCATTTAACCTTTTCTTTACAATTACAACTTTCACTAGCTTCCCCTTTGAAGGATAGTGATACATTACTTGGATGAATGTCTTGCCTAATAGATTGCCAAACCTACAATTATACTGGTGATTGACTAAAAACTGAATAAATGTCTAGGTAACAAAATAAAAGCCCAAACTAGTGCATTTAGAAAAGCAACAGTACCTTTCTAAAAAAAAAAAAAAGAAAAGGCAGAAAAGGCAACAGTACGCACCAAACCATAAAGCAACATTAATTCTTTAAACTAAATGAGATGATAAAATAGAGCTCTAACATTAACTATACAATGTAGGACAATGAATAAAGGAATGTCAGTATTGGGTACCAAGTTTGTGCCAAAAAAATAAAGTAAGAGCAAAGACCTTGTTGAGAGAACTCCCACAATACATAGGCTCCGTTTGGTTGAGCTTATGAGCCTGCTTATTAATGATGTGGCATCGCAACACAATTGAAAAAGAGTGTTTGGATAATATGCCAATCGTAAAAAAGTTGTTATTTCGAATAAGCATCCTTCCCCATATTTATCAAGATTGGGGATGCGATTTGATAAGATTTTCTAGTTAAACGTATTTTTTGAAGAACCAAACACATCAAATTTGCTTATACCAAAAGTAATTATGACATAATTCTTTAAGTTATCAACAAAAAGCAATAAGCAAAAGCTTAACCAAACGAGGCCATAGGCCATACCATATAAGTCGAGCCAAATCAATAAAGGCTATTGTCAGTGGCCCAGACGCATGGTAGGAAGACTCAAAAAAGATAGTGTAGCATCAATCAAAATGAGTTTTGAATCACCTGAGCTCAAGTAAAGGTCATGGAGGAGACACGGAAATAGTTTAGTTGAAAAAAAAAACGCGCACATAAATAATACCCACCAAACTGCCAACTTAAATGTTAGTATAAGATTTGTAATTAAGGTAAATCAAATAGGCATGAACAGACACCAGTCATGTTGTATTTGACACAAAAAAAAAAAAAAACAAAAAAAAAAAAAAAAAAAAAAAATTCATACTCTAGCTATCAAAATTTTACCAGAATGTAATCCGAAATTCCAGCTGCCAACCTAATAAAACGACCCTAGACCTTAATGGCGTACTTCCTCATGGGAAAGTACATTTCCCTCTTCTTCTCCCTTTCCGTCTTCAAAGAAACCTGTACCGAAAGTGAATTAACAAATGTCAATAATCAAGCACGCAAACTAACTATTTAAAATAACAATGGTCACTAACTAATACTAACTATTTAGTGACAAAATCATCTTGTTAAACATAGCAAAAATAAGAGTTGGACCTGATGATTGGTGAGTCGCCTGCGGATGGCGCGGGTCTTCTTGGGGCGGAGATCCAACGGCAAGAACTTCTTCTTCTTCTTATAGGCCTCTCGAAGAGCCGCCTTCTGCTTCTGCGAGGTCACTGTATGCACCTGCGCGATCGACAGCCTCACAACCTTGATCTTGGAGAGCTTGTTGGGGGCTCCGCCGGTGACGCTGCCGACGCGTAGGAGAGCGAGCTCCGCCTTCAGATCCATCAACTGCTTCTGCAGCTCCGCCTTCGATTTTTCTCGCAACTCGTGAACCTTGATCCGAGCTGCACAGATTCAACAACAACAACATCAACATAGATCATGAAATTGATGCACAAACTAGGTTTGATTTACGAGAGATTTCATTGACTTTTTTTTTTTTTTTTTTTTTGCATTGCATACATACCCATTGCTGCTCTGCACTTCTTCCCTCTCTTTCGTCGGCTGAAACCCTAGAATCTAAAAATCCTAGAATAAATAAAATTAGGGTTTGGAAGAGCCCCGTAATGGGATTTAAATTAAATTAAAGCCCACCTACATTATAAAGGCCAAATTTGACCAATGGATCTAGTTGTCTTTTTTTACCTGATTGATCCAAGTGGTCAAGGATTTGGTTCGTGGCCAAACAACAATGGCCCAAATAGTACAAAACTTGGTTTCCTTAAGCAAAGTCAAGGATTTAAAATTGTAAAAGTTTACTTCGGTTGTTCAATATTAAAAACTCGCATAATTTAATAACTCAACTCTAAAACAGTAAACTAATGAGAATATAGCGATTGGAGGATGACTACACCTGTGTTGGCTTCGCGAGGGCTAACTCTAGGGTCCGCGTAGGCCTAGGCGGGCCGGGACCCAGTTTGTCAAAATTGAGATCGTCACAATTGGTATCAGAGCTCAAGGTTTCACACCTAACTCTTAACAAACTCACAATCAATATAAGACACAAATCAACTTTAGAGTCAATACACGGTTGAAACTTAGAGTGAAACCCTATGTACCTTACTTAGAATCTTAGTTGGGAAGTAAGGAGAGTTGAGGAAACTAAAACTTGATCTTATATGTGATATTTGGTGTTTTGTACTATACTATATCAGTAGATATACATTGATTCAAGGATTCACTTTCTTTTGCAAATCGTGATGATGAATCAGCCTGGGCGTAATGATGGCAATAGGGTCGCAAGTCCTCGATTCGCAAGTGCCGACGAGTTTCAGACTTTGGCATAGTGAGTTGCAATCCAGGATCAGCGACTGGAAGAGATCTTGAGGATACTCAGATCATCGACTACGACGACACCATCACCATCTTCTTTAGCAATGCCCATTCCTCAGGAGACAGATGCGCCTATAGTACAGCTCCACGACTGCCACCGTTGTGGGTGTATGGGAGACGACAGCTCTAGCACCTGTACAGGTTAACATGGTACCTCCCAAACCTCTCGCACCGACAAAAGCAGTGTCTTTTACGACGAGAGACAGGCACTGGGCGACTGCTGAGTTTAGGCAGTTACGTAAGTTTCAGAGGCATAACCCTGTAGAGTTTATGGAGGTACAAACTTGGAAACCGCGAAGAGGTTCATGAGGAGTCATGAGAAAGTACACGATATTATCACTACCGAGGAGCGCATGAGAGCCTCCATTTCATCAACACGGATGATTGGTGGACTATGATGGTGGCTACCAGAGGAGTACCCAAGGATTGGGCGAACTTCAAGAGGTAGTTTAACTTGAAGTATTTCCCACCTACAATGCCGAGAGAGAAGAGGAATGAGTTCATGCCTTTGAGATAGTATTCTGATGAGACTGTCATAGAGTACATGGGACAATACTTGCAGCTACTCCATTACGCTGGAGGTGTAGCAGACACATACGCCAACCAAGTTTATTATTTCATGGAGGGTTTATTACCGAAGATCAAAGGCGATGTTGTCAATATTGAACCCGAGACTCTACAAAGGGTTTAAGAGATGAGTCTAGCTAGATAGAATACTTATGCACACATTCGAAGGAGCTAGACCCGTTCGACCAGAGGCGCGATCAGAGCACCGACCAAGAGGACATAATAGAAAGAGAAGGAGGGATCAATGGCAGGATCAGAATCTTAGTAGGGCACTGAGTACGAGGTCAGTGGCACCATTAGTAAAGTTAGTTCCTACAGTCTTATTTCCACCTATCCCAGCTGCTGGCTACATTAACCATTCATTACAGGGAGTGCAGACAGCTCAGAGGCAGTAGCAATACATGGGGGTGGCAAACAGGAGTAGTAGTTCCAGTCCCCGATGATAGTGGTATGTTTTCAGTGCGATCAGCCTGGACATTTTCAAAAC
Organism: Stephania japonica; assembly: GCA_039657345.1. Lineage (NCBI taxonomy): Eukaryota > Viridiplantae > Streptophyta > Magnoliopsida > Ranunculales > Menispermaceae > Stephania > Stephania japonica. Next base: position 10,377,118 of record CM077557.1, read on the forward strand.
AAATGTCCATAATTGTATTACGCCCAGCAAGGCGGTACCCAACTACATGTCATGGAAAGCATCACATGGTGACAGAACCGCAACAAACGATGATTATGATCGTACCGAGGGTAAGAATTCCTTGTAGTTATCTTTATCTTATGAATGGATTGATAAACTGGAGCTTATGTGTTATTTTACAATTTCAGACATTTTTTAATTGAGTTAGGGTTAATACCTACTAGGTATATCACTACTTGACCTTAACAGGGTTACCGACTTAAGTGTAGAGTCCAAGATGAGTGCAAGAACATGGTAGATTTTAGTACATGAGATACCAAACCTTGCCTTGAACAAACCTAAAGAGATGTAGGACTAGACAAGTTGTGATTTATCATATGATACATGAACACGTAGTGTTCATTATGGTCGTGGTCACAATTTTGTCAAACATTTCTACTGTTTAGGTATTGATGTGATCTTAAAGAGAACTTAGTTGTCTCTATTCAGTATGAATGTGAACTAACAAGCTAATAGTTGTTATTAAAAATCTGAGATTTTCAATTTGAAGGTTATAAACTTGCATTTGTAACGCAAGTAGTCAGGAAGGTTATCATGAGTTGGATGTTCGAGTTTCGATCATAATGTTTTGCGTCGTGATTACTGGATGTTGTAATGTATTAATGGGCGATACTTACGATTAAAATTGTTAACATCCTCGATAATGCCTTGAGTAATTGAGAACAGTCTAAGTAGGCCGACAGCTCAAAGTCAAGAAGTTAAACTGTTAGAAGCGGCATGCACCTAAGTTGAAAGAATTAGTCTGAGTTGTTTAGAAAAGGCTAAGTTAGGTTTGTAGTTGATTTTGGGAGAATCAGGCTATCAGATTTGGTTATAAACCACAGTCTGGTGGATCTATAGGACATCAAGCTATCAAAAGTGGTCGAAGCCCGCAATTTCATGAAGCGTGGGAGTCGAGTAGTTTGAAGTGACTCTAACGAGCCCGCAGTTCATCATAAGACATTGAGCTGTTTGAAAAGACTTTGCACAAGTCCGCAGTTCATTGTTAAATGTCGAGCTGTTGGAAGTGACTTTGCATGAGTTCACAGGTCATTATAGAATGTTGAGTTGTATGAAGTGACTTTACATAAGTTCGCAGTTCATTATCGAATGTCGACGGATTTAGAGTGACCATACATGAGTCCATTGAATCTAAAGTGACTCTGAGTGAGTCCACAGTTCGTATAAGCATTTGAGTCACCTGAAGTGACATGGATAAGTCTACGATTTAATAATGACAACTTAAGGTGTTTAAAGCCGCTGCGAGCCCGCAATTTAGAGAGTGTATGGACCCACTTAAATCACGTTTGGAAAAGTTCGCGTAAAGAGAAGTAGATGAATCGATTTACAAGTACAACCTCGTTGTGTGTTTCTAGTAAGAATTCGCCAAGGTTAAGTCTAATTTTGAGGACGAAATTCTTATTAGTTGAGAAGACTGTAACGACCCAAAAACATTTTATATTTGTGTAATGATGTGTACTACTTATTTATACTCATGTCCAAGTTGAATGGACTTTATCGTCGATTTCGTGAGTGAGATGTGATTTCGAAATGCGTGAATTTTGGGTACTGGGTGGACTGTGTAGTGGCACACTAGATTAGTCTATACTGACTTAAGTAAGTATAAACAAGCCTTAAATAATGTGATATCAATGTGATAAACAAAAAATCATAATCTAGGCCATTTGTCAGAATAATAGGCTATGGCGCATCTTGCGACACGTGCCAAGGTGCGGGGCACCGGTTAACTGAAGGATTAGTGGATAAGAACAAGCAAGGGAGTGCCTATTTGGAGTCATTAAAATGAGTTGGACAATACAAATAGAGACATTAGGATGTCCTCGAGATACATATGTGAGCGTTTGATGAGATTTTAGGATAAATATCAACTTTAGATATTTTGGCCATCACTTTTCACACTTTGAGAGAGGAATCCGAAAATTGAGAGTGAGAGAGATTTTAGACAAATCGTGGAGATTTGGGGAGGATCGTCATCATCAAACTCAACAATCAAGGTGAGCTTCATCTTCTCTTTTCAATTTTCATTAAAATGGGCTAACTTTTGAGGTTCTTGATGAAAAACGAATTTGAAACCAAGCTCACTCTGTGGCTTTATAAAGGGTAATTAGAGTCAAGTTTATCAAAGGATTGTGTATTTTACTTGGGTTTCGTGGGAATTGTTAAGTTGTTGAAATTTAGTGATTTTAATGAATTTGTTACTTTGATGCAAATCGTTGTTATCTTGGGGTTTTGTTGGTATTTGTGGATCCCCTACGATGAGAGGGTAGGGTTGACGATGAAGGAGACGACCTTGGGACGTTGCCTCAGGCTAAGAAGCGCACTCCCTAAACCCAGAAGTGCGCTCCCCACAGTTGATAGCAACTGTTTAAATGTCGTTTTGGGATTTTGGGTTTAAAACCTATTCAAACACATCTAAACCACCTAAAACATGTGTAATGGATCTGAGGGGGCTTAAGGACTATAGTACGATAGTCGAGAGCAAGGCGAGATCAAATCGAGGTATTTTTTAGTCATTTTTAGACTCCGCAACTTAGATTAAAATAAAACTATGAAACAAGTTTTCAAGGCTCTAACACAACCAAAACTGACCCAAATGGATACTAGGGATAATAGACTATTGTCGGGCGTTTGGGGACCGACTTTGGTGACTTGTGGGAGCTGCAATAGCCGATTTTTGCGACATTTGAGGTAAGTAAAACGAGTTAGGAGATGCATAGTAATTCATTGTCTATTCTTCTTTTTTATTGTCGTTATGTGTTTTCCTTTGAAATTCCATTCTTAATTATTGAGTGTATAATACATAAGTGTGTTAGGAAGGTACTCCGGGTTTGGTGTTAGATGGACAAATGTAGCCTTATCTTGGGTATTGGATCATATGTCGTAAACGTGGGTGACCTATTCGGGGCATCGTTAATGCCCCCACGTGACACCGAATTGAACTTGTCGACTTGTAAAGTAGCTGTTCTAGGAAGTCTAGCAGTGGCACCTGCTCTCGATGGATTTGGACCCCTTGGTTGCATTCTTTGATTCATAGATACTCATTATCATTGCTATTTCATTCCGGTTTATTTATCATGCATTTTCCATTATTTATCTGTTTTTTAAATTCCAGCATGATTCTTAGAATACTTTAAATTATTCATGAATTATTGTTTTTTCAAACCTTCATAAATAACTGTTTACATCCTAGTAGCTATTACTTTGTACTTTACTGTACTCATTGTCTTATTTATGACGGTGGGTGCAGGTCCGCAGTCGAGCAAGGGCAAGGGTCGGTGATTGGTGACTTTCTCTGAGGACTCTCAAAGTGACTTCTTCTCTTGTATACTTGTAGGTTCTACATTTTTGTATTGTGATTATGTATTTATGACTTTTTTATGACACATGGGATATTTTGGGTTTGAGAAATACATACTCATGTATTATCACATTTTCTTACTGTTTATCACCAGATATGCATGATTGTCTATATATTTGCAGGGATCCACACTGTAAGTTGTCCCGACTCTATTTTTACTGAGTAAATTTAAATTGCAAAAGTTTACTTCCGCCGTACAATATTAAAAACTTGCATGACTTAATAACTCAACTCTAAAACAATAAACTAATGAGAATATAGTGATTGGAGCTTGAGTAGGCCTACGTTGACTTCGCGAGGGCTGAATCGGTGGTCCACGTAGCTCTAGGCTAGGCGGGGACCGATCTGTGGAAACTGGGGCCGAAATAATGACGGATTAGGTCTATTCATTGAACCTCAATAAACTTGTAATTGCTCCTCATGAGCTTGTAATTGAGACTATACTGACACTTTTTTTTTGTTGACTTCAATGGGAGTCGAACCACGACCTCGTGAAACATTGCCTTTTGGCAAGTGATGTCGCTTTTTTCTTGTTGACTTCAATGGGAGTCGAACCACGACCACCCGAAACATTATCTTTTGGCAAGTGATGGCTCTACCATCTCGCTAGAGATGCTTTGACTATACTTACACTTAAGGGGGCAAGTATGAAATTCGCTATTTGGGCTTAAAAAAACAAGTGTCAGTCGAGTTATTCAATCAAAAAAAAAAAAAAAGCAATAATGCCATATCCTAAAAAAAAAGTAATAAGCCCATGAGGATATATATCATAATAGGCCCAACATTTTGGGCTCAGCCTATATCACTTTAATTGAACAAGACCCAATGTTGTTTCCAGCTAGCAACATGTAGTATTGTAGTGGCATACTTTTAATTTTGAATGCCTAAACATGAGCCATTTTTGATACATAGCCTACTATCCACTTTAAATGTATACCCTGACTGCATTCCATCTGTAATCTAAAGACTTCAATAACCATGTAGCAAATGCAATTGCATTGAAAGCATGCCATCCAACCCTTTTCCTACAACTAAGTTTGTCCCATGAGAGCTGCATTCTATAGAAGGCACTTGTCGAAGATTGTTCAAAGAGGCAATAAGTTTGGATTTTGTTTTTGTCTGAGGAAAATGATAATCTAACGCAGTTTGAGTGCACAATTTGTTTTATAGTCATTTATAGGTTTTTCTTGTCTCTCCAGGTGTGGGCTTCACATCTAACAAAACACCATAAATGATTAAAAAATAAAATGTGCATCCAAAGTATTTGTTAGATTATCATTTGGTACATTAGTTTAGATTCATGACTCTAGAACAAAAACTCCTATAAAATTTAAGGAAAATGTCAGGGTGACATCCCTTTTTAGTTTTTACAATGTTGCATATATGTTGATGACGTATCTCTTTCTTTTTTTTTTTTTTTTTTTTTTTCAGAAGTTGATGAGGTCCTTGCATCTTACATCAAAAGGATGCATGTCACCTTACCAATATTTAAAATTTTAAATAGAAATAACCTCTCAAACATTAAATCTGACCTCACATCAGTAGACGAAAAAAAGAAAAGAAAAGAAATGATGTGTGTATATGTAGTGCCCACACCTGAGAGACACAAAAAAGAAAATGATGTGAATTGGAAGACTTTAGGGATTGATTGAAAAATGGATGATATGATTGAGGGCATGAAATTGAGGAGTTTATAGACAGAAAACAACCGTGGCCCTGATCACTACTCACTTATTGCTAGCTGTGCCCTCTCTTTTTTGGGGAGACCACTTATTACTCTTTAGAATTCCTTATACTGAAATTATTATAAATGTCGGGTCGGTATATAATAAGCTCACATATATTGAATCTCATCTTCTCTATTCATTTCTTTTTTTTCCCTCTTCGATCTCAAATCATATCACCACCACCCACGTGTATGATCCACCAGATATCGTGTGTTAATGGCCGTCGGATCATCATGAGATACAAAAAATATATCATCATCTATATAGCATTATAAATGTAATCCTCTAATTAAATTCGTAAAATTTTATGCACAATTGATATATAGGAAGAGAGATCGAATAAGATTCCTAATTAAGAATGAAGTGGATGCGCTTTGCAAGTATTCTTTTGGAACATCCAAGCATACATACACACATACATATTGAGTCCTGCTAGAATGACAACAACAACAACAACATCAGACAACAACACAATTTGGCTCACTGGTGGAGCTAGCGGTCCATGCTTCCCTCTGAATGCGGACATACACAAATCTCATTGCATAACACGCGGGTCAAGGTCGCATACGGGAAACTCCTATGAGCTAATGTGTAACAACCCTAAGAATCTAACTCGTGTCACGTATCATTTTAGGGTCGTTCCATGGGATCCAAACATCGTGGTGTACTTGTCCAATTATCAAGAGTCGACACCCGAGGATTAAAAAAGTCCAAATGTGAAATCCTATTGTCTAAGTGTGTAATACACTTAGATTTATTATTTTTGTTTGATGTTTTTTTTATGTATTTTATATCCGAATGTGAAATCCTATTCTCCAAACGTGTTAGTACATTTTTGTTATTGCATTAAATTTACGGGCAAGATTGTTTAAGAAAACGTGTCGATACGGGTATCGGACGAACGTGATAAAGGTATACGGGGATCGAGAAGTAATATTTACTAACAATCGAGGTTAATATAACCATATATTGATGAGAGAACCTTAGTCTAGCAAATTGAATTGAAAAACTTACAAAAACGCATCTCACACAGAGCGTTGGCGAGCAAAACACCCGAGGGTTAAAAAAGTAAAACAAGATAAGCATTGAGATGAGTGCCTCATTAGAGTCACAAAAGTAGTTGGATGACCTCAATTTGAGCCACAAAATGTTTTAGGGATAAACATTTGATGTGTGATGAAAAATTGAGTATAAATATCAAGTTTGATCATTTTTTGACCAACTTTCTCACATTTAAAACAAGAAATCCAAAACTTGAGATTTGGGAGAGAAAAGTTTGAGAAGTTTGGGGAGTTTTGGAGAGGCATGTGGTCATCAACACATCAATTGAGGTAAGATCTTGTTTGTTCTTTCAATTCTCATCATTTTGAGCTAAACTTTTGGGATTTTTGTTGAATGTTGTGTTGGGGCATTTGGAAGTGGCATTGGGCCCACTGTGACGACTTCAAACTGTGTTGGTCTCATGACCTGCAATTTGGATCGGATTACCTATTCGGCTATCTATTTGTTTTCTTGTCACTTGATTATCATTGATTTCATTTGATTAGTCTGTTTATCATGCACTTTGATATTTATTTCTAGCTTTCTTTAAATACCTGCATGATTTAGAGACTATTACTTATTGTTATTCAAAAATACTATTGAATTCTCTCTTGTTGTTGCTTTTACTATTACTTTACTGTATTCACCGTCCTTTTTATGACGGTGGGTGCAGATCACAGACGAGCAAGGGCAAGACACTTGTACTTGGTGACTACCTCTAAGCTACTCTCAAAGCAAGACACTTGTACTTTTTGTTGGTGACTATTCCTCTGGAGAAGCTTACTCTTAAAGTATTTACTTTTCAACTTACATACAATGGGAGTTTTGGAGAGGCATGTGGTCATCAACACATTAATTGAGGTAAGGTCTTTTTGTTGTATATATGACTATGTATTCATGTTGTTTTGATATTTAAGGTTCTTGGAGATTGAGTTACACTTATTGATACATGTATATGCTATTGTATTTACTTTTCACCACTTATATACATGTGATAGCGCGCTTTTGTAGGATTTTCATATAGGATTGTCCCAACATTAAACAATAATTAATTATGTTGCTTAAATTATCTAAATTGTTTGTGTTGCATTTAATAACATTAAGACTTAATTAAACAACTTAACAACTTACGAAGCAAATAAACAGGGATTTGATTGAATTAAGAGGTCGACTAGGCGTGTGTAATGGCCTCAAACCCCTGAGGCCTATCACGAGTCCCACGTGGGCCTATAACCAACCACTTCACTGCCAGTTATGTCCTACGACCATTTAACTTACCACATATCGTTTAAACCTCAAATTATAATCATTGTTGTTATTTAGATTATATTATTGAACTCTAATCATTTGTTAAATCATCAATATCAGTGGAAGACTTACGATATGATAGACTAAATATGAAACGTCATATAGTGTTAATGGAGCATAAAACTTATGTGGAAAACCCGTAATCATCATATAAAGTGAAGTAAACCTCAAGATGTATTAAAATATCAAAATATATGTCAAGTGTATCTCTCACAATCCCAAACCCAAGACAAAAGTGACAACAAATACAATACAAACGTACAAGTTCGGCTTGTCATATCAGAAATCACGAGTAGTCAGCTAACTTACCTTTATCGCTACTCGTACTCGGATTTGCACTCAGCTATCACAAAAGACAGATGACGAGTTCAGAGTGAGTATTCCTAAGGAAATTCAGTGAGTAATTACAAAAATAAAATGTTGAAATTTAATAAGCTATTAAATAAACATGCAGAAAAATAAACAGGCAAATGTGCTCATAGCATGAATAAATAATAGTAAAAGCTTCAAAGTGTGTGTCTAAGCCTAAGTCAGACTAGCACCACACTCCAAACTCTTCGCGAGCATTACTAGAGAGTAAACTCCAACATGACCAGCCTTTGGGCCCCCTCGACGGTCGACGTTGACCCATGGCGCACCAACATGTGCCCCGTCATGATACTCGAGTCAAACTAGCCATTGAGACCCCCGCAATACGTGTATGGACTAGTGGACATACACACAAGAATACCACGACGAGGGAACACCCTACCAGTCATCTATATAGTCACAAAAGGAAATAGAATATAACGACTCTCAAATTTAATTGGTGACACTTATCGTGTTTCAGGACCGTGACCTAATAGTTGTGACTTATCATATTACTCAAGCCTCGGGGTCGACATTGAGGTATATTTTATTTTTCTGTAATGTTTGTACTATTATTTATACCCAAATATGAACTCTGTATGTCCAAGTGCATGATTTTGTTTTGTTTATCGCCACAGATTTGTGTATGAGATTTCACTTAGGAAAAACTAGAATTTTAAGGCAAAAAGGGTATAATACGAGTAGTTAAACACCGAAAAATGATAATTAGTGAATTATCATAAAATAATAAATAATGAGTCCGCCTAAGTGTACCCCGGCTTTTAGGAAGTTCACCCCATTTTGCGTGGCACCCCAAATTCAAATATTTATTACTAAGTGCACCCCACATTTTTACCAAAACACCCTTTCATCCGAATCGAAGCATCCAACTCCAAAACCTTGGTCGAGACATCTATTTTAGGTTCAACGGACATGTAACCGAGACTTATCAACTAGGCTCGATGTTTTCCAACCGAACCTCTTTGGTGAGATTTAGTTGACAGTTGCCGACCTAATGGTTATGTGCGTTCCGATCGACTTTAATTAAAGGTTCAGCAAACTATGATCGACACTCCAACCAAAGGTTCGATAGGCTCCGACCGAATCTCCAACAAGAGATTCTGACCTCGAGGCCAAACCCTTGATGATGCCTATAAATCACGAAAAGAGAATGTGTGGGGTGCACTTAGTAATTGTAGTGGGGTGCACTAATCACAATGAGGGCATAATGGTCATTTTATAGTAGGATTGATTTTTTTTTAAGTTTGACTTTTTTCGGGGTGCACTTAAGCCGAACTCTAAATAATTAATTAATATGCGAGGGCATTGTTGTGTCCAAGAATGCACGACGTGCGAGTCGTGAAGTGGAACGAGTCTGAGAACGTGACGTATGAGCGAGAATTGGCCAACTTGTGAGGGCAAGTCACCTAATGAAGTCACATTAATGTGTTAGAGTTAGTGGATGAGTTGAAGGAGAGACACAAGATATGCCTCAATATTCGTACGTGTGGATTGATGAAAATGGAAGTATAAATATCCATCAACTTTTCTCTCTCCTTCGTAATTCATTTCGATCAAAGAGAGGACGTGAGGTTTTCGGACTTATTAAGCTCGGAAACGTTGGGGATCGACCAACCACGCGTAAAAAGTAGGATCACGACTCCTCTCGTGGTTGTCTATGATTTGGTGCTAGTTTTGTGGGTTTTCGTTGCAATGAATTTGGGCGAGATTTTTGAGAAATTTTGTAAATGAGATTGGGTGATGAAATAATGATCAATTGGTTGATCTATTGAGGTTTTGTAAATGGATTTAATGATTTGAAGTTTTTTGGTATTTTTGGAATTTTTGGTAAATTTTCATGTGATTTGTGAATCGGACGTTTGTCGGGATTTCGACACAAAGTGAAGTAGGTTTGGTGTTATTTCGGACGTCCCTAAGAGTTTGGGATAGGCTCGAACACAGCAACGCGAGTTGGGGTTATGAAAAACCCCGAAAATGAGTGTAGAGTGTCACACCACGAGGGACGCCGTGGAGACTTCTCTCCCACTGCATCAGTCAAGGCGTGCAAACGAGAATCGGTTTGGGGAATTGACGCTTTATATGACGTCATGGGCTAAAACGTTGGCGGTGTCATTTGCGGCGTCCAAACCAGTTACTCAAAAATCCACGCTTTTATTTGATGTCATGGAACTTATACCTTGGCGCGTCACTCATGGTGTCCGGAATAGTAAAAACATACTATTTTTCAAATAATTTTCAAAACTTTTAGGAAACTTTGGGGGTCTATCTAGGGTCATGAAATGACTCTAATTAAAACAAATTTGGGTTAAATGATTGTCAGGCTTTGAGAATTCAATTTGAACGGTTAGAGTGTTGCGCGAGGATCGGTGTTTTACGTTATTTGAGGTACGTTTATACGTTAGTAAGCCAGTAAGAAGGTACACATTAATTCATTTTCCATTATTGATATTTTATTGTATTGAGATATTTGTTGGAATTTCATTCTATTATTCCTTGGTGAGTGCCTTGGCGTTAAGTGTGTCGTGAAGGTACTCATGGGTTCATATTAGCTGGGCTAACGTGAACACTACCGTGAAGTGTTGTCCACCCACCTAATATTGAGTTTCACCCCGAGTACTAGATTGTTGTGGATAAGTTGTGGATATGGAAATGGTTATGGAATTTGTTGTGGATATGTTGTGGCTAATTGACCACTTATGGGCCTATTTTGACTCTATACACACTCAAATATCGTTGAATCATTTATCAATCTGTTTATCATGCAATTTATAATATTTTCTACTTTTCAATACCAATGATTCTTATATTACTTTATTGGTTATTCATGAATTACTGTTTATATTCTTCTAGCTATACTTTCAATTTTTACGTACTCACAGTCTAGTTTGTGATGGTGGGTGTAGATAGAGCAGAGACGAGCAAGGAAAAGAAGTTGATTCTAGATGACTTCTCTATGAGGACTCTCGGAGCGGTTCTTTCCTTTACTCCACTGTAGGTGTTGTCTTTTTGTTTGTGACTATTATATATTATGCTTTTGTAATACGTTGGGTTACCATTTGGATTGAGCGACTAAGGATATCATGTATTATCACATTATCACCTTTGTCACTAGATTTACATGATTATCCATTCTCAGGGTTTCCACATTTTAGGCGGTGTTTCCTAATTTTACATTTACTAAGTTATTAGTTGATTTTCGATGCGAATTTCCTGATAAGTATATAATCATATAACTTACACATTTAAAATGATAAGTTAATGATGAATATGAGGATTTGAGGCTGACTAGGATGCGTTGACTTCGTGAGTGAGGCTAAGGGGTCCAAGTAGGTTTAGGCGGGGGGACCCAATTTTATGAGGAACTGGGGTTGTCACATAGAATGATAAAACAACTGAACTGGAATTCAAATATAAATAAAAGCAGTAAATAAGCAAAGAATTTCAATTGGGATACTACACACCTCAAATCGCGCTACAACTAACCTAATTTCTTCAATCATGCCTCCAATTATGTGCCCAAACACCCGTCAATCAATTCCAAAACATGATACCCAAAAATTCTATTTAATTCCTCAACATGGAAATTCCCATATTGCATTACTATGCTCAATTCTATCATTTTTAAATCATAATATGCTCATAATTAAATCAAAAACCAAGTTGACGTCCAATTCTATCATAATATGCCCAATTCTATTTAATTTCCCAATTCGGTAAATCAAAAACCCAAGTTGTATAAGTTTTTTTATTCATTATTCATGGCGTCATGACTCACGCCACCATGATTCCACCCCCACGGAGTAACATAAAGCATGGGGTGTGGGTGGCTCACTTGTTCAGACGTCGTTAGGTTTATTCCCCACGACATCCTAAGCAACTTCTAAGTCAGGAATGCAATAATGGGTGTTTCGGACACCCCGACTCGTCGACGTGGTTGAACTCGTCTCAACCTCTCACATATCACCATACCAACCATGGAAAACCACAAAACCCCAACAAAACTCGTCCGAGACGACAACCCCGATAAATCAGAGAGCTCAACACCAAATCCTTGAAACCTCCGTCAAAAAACCTCCATCAAAATTCAAACTTTTACACCCGAAACGTGGATAACGACGAGTAGAGCGAGAATCTCACCTTGGATCGCTAAACAAATGTCGTTTGGTACTCCAAATCGTGTATAGAAATCCACAAAACCCTCACACCACCACTATTTTTGGATTTTGCCTTTGAATGAGAGAGAAAAGGTAGTGATTGTTGATAAATGAGGATATTTATATCCCATTTTGATCTCTCATAACCCACATATCTCAATGCTTGATCTAATGTCCATATTGGGTTAATAAGTTAAGCTTTTGGTGCCTTCTTTGGATGACTTCACTCCTTGACCATATCGTCCTCAACACAACTAAACAAACACTCATGCGTTTTTCGCACCCGATCCCGCGCGTAATCTCATGCACTCTCACTTCACAAACGACCATACGACATTCAATATTTATTAATTAATGCATTTTAATCATTTTCATGTATGTATTACTACTCGACCTAATGTACTGTCATTCGCCTACCCAGTACCCACGTCTACATGCTAATCGAGGTGAATACTCATATCACTGTCTCGCACGGTCAATAACAATACAAATACACACATTGCGATGCAATCTAAAATAATTGAGGATAAACATCCTAAATAATGCAAAACACCATATAAAATCACTATTTACCTAACTCCGAGTGCACCCTAGCCTAGATGCGGGGTCCACGGGGTGTTGAGTTGTCGTTCACATCTGCAAACACGTCATCATAATGACTTAATTAAATTGGGTCATTACAGTTCTTCCCAACTAGGTGAAATTTCGTTCCGAAATTTAAATAACTAAACTAAATCATACCGGCAAATAACTGGGGATAACATCGACACATAGTAAACTCGAGCTCCCAGACGAGTCCCTCAGTCCTATGATGCTACCAACGAAGCAAAACCTTCAAGATCTCCCTGTTCCGCAGAGTTTATATCCTGCGATCAACAATTTTCAATGGTTGCTCCTCATAAGCACCATCAAGTCGAACCTTTACTTGTTTAACATCAATCATCGGTCTCGGTCATGACCTAGCCAGTTTCAACATCGACACATGAAACCCGGATGAACCCCAGCTAATTGCGATGGTAACTCCAACTTATAAGCCATACTACCGACGCGTACCTCGACCCTGAAGGGACCAATAAACCTCGGTGTCAATTTCCCTTGATGTCAAACCTCTTATGACCCTTCTAGGGCGAAACCTTCAAGTACACCAAGTCATCAATCTCGTAGCTAGATTACCATGATACTTGTCCGCATATTTCTTTTGTCTATCTGGGCCACTTGAAGTCTCTACCTAATCTGTTTCACCTTCTTAGTGTAATCCACAACAACCTCAAGTCATATAGCTGTTGTATCCTCCATTGCCACCCAACATGTTGGTGACCTGCAGGGTCTACCATATAATGCCTTAAATGGTGGCATCTCGATACTCGCCTAATAGTTGTTGTTGTAGGCAAACTCGCACAAAGGTAGATAATCCTCCTACGATCCACCAAACTGCAATATACAAGCACTGAGCATATCCGTTAATATATGAATCAACATCTTTGGCTGCCCGTCTGTCTGAGGATGATAGGTCGTATTGAACTATAATTTGTTACCGAACTGCTCCTGCATACCCTCTCAAAGCTTCGATGTCAACCTGGGATCCATGTCAAATACAATGGAGACCGATATGCCGTGCAATCTGATAATCTCTCTCTCGAAGATAATGCTCAACTGTGGGAAGAATATCTCATTGAAATAGGTATAAAGTGTGTCGACTTCTTCATCCTGTCGATAACTACCCAAACTGCATCATGTCGCCTCGTAGTCTACGATAGGCCACTAACAAAGTCCATGGTCACGTGTTCCCACTTCCATAAGGAATGGGCATCGGTTGTAGCAACCCGATTAGCCTTCTATGTTCGGTTTTCACCTGCTGGCAAATATATGACAACTCATAACGTAATTACCAACGTTAGCCTTCATCCCGACCACCAAAACAATCGTCGCAATTCATGATACATCTTGGTCCGACCAGGATGAATGATATATCGCGGTCGGTGTGTGTCCTTGAGAATGTTGTCTCTGAGCTCTGATACCGCAGGTATCCACACTCTACCCATGTGTCTCAAGCACCCATCTGATGTCGTAGACAAACTGTGCATTTTGGATCCTGAACCAGTCTACTGAATTGCAAACACTAGTCATCAACCCTCTACAGCTCAGCTACCGCTCTAAAGACATCGTAGGAGCTCGCATCTAACAACAAATTTGTAGCTCAACAATAAACTCGTCACACATAACACCAAAGCCGCCTCAAGTAAACCATACTCGTGTGTCATATGTCGTAGAACCGTCTGGCTCTCAACGACAATCCGACTCAACGCATCAGCTACTACGTTCGCCTTACACAAATGATACTCAATAGCAAAGTCGTAGTCCTTTAGTAACTCAAGCCATTTCCTCTACCGCATGTTAAACCCCTTTGATACCTCAAGCTTTTGTGATCTGTGAATAACACGAACCTTTTTCCGTAGAGATAATGCCTCCAGGCCTTCAATGCAAACACGAATGCCGCAAGATCCAAGTCGTGCACTGGATAGTTCCCTTCATAGGGTTTCAATCATCGAGATAAATAGGCCACTGGGTGTCCGTCCTGCATCAAGATGCAACCCAACCTAACCCCTAAAACGTTGGTATATATTGAAAAGCCTCTTCCCGCCACTGGTAATGTAAGTACTAACATAAAAGTCAGTTTCCTCTTCAACTCCCAAAAAATCCACACACTCATCTGACCACTCAAACTTGACATCTTTCTTGGTTAATCTAGTCATCGGCACCGCAATCAATAAGAAATCTTACACAAATCGTCTGTAATAGCCTGTCAAACCCAAGAAACTACAAATGTCCGATACAGACTCAAGTTTCCTCCAATCAATGATCGTCTGAATCTTGTCACCATCAATAGATATGCCCTGACTGTTGATGACATGCCCAAGAAACTTCACATCACTTAGCCAAAACGCACACTCACTAAACTTAGCATACAGTTTATGCTTTAGTGTCATCAAAACATCCCTAACATGCTTCTCATGCTCCACACGAGTCCTACTGTAAATAGAATGTCATCGATGAAAACAATGATATATCGATCAGAAATGGCCTCAAAACTCTGTGCATCAAGTCCATGAAGATCTTTGGCACATTAGATAGCCCAAACGACATGATTATGAACTCATATAACCCATATCTCGTGTTGAAAATGGTCTCTCAATGTCACTCTCTCAAATCCTTAACTGATGATAACTTGATCTGAGGTCAATCTTCGAGAAGAACTTGGCCCCTGCCAACTGGTCAAACAAATCATCGATCGTGGGAAGTGTATAACGGTTCCTGATCGTAACCTAATTCAACTTCTTGTAATCAACACACATGCGCATTGTACAATCCTTCTTCTTCACAAAAAGACAGAAGCTCCCCAAGGAGACATACTAGGGTGAATGAAACCCTTCTGTAGCAACTCCTCTAATTGGATCCTCAACTCCTCCTGTTGGAATGAATAGATCCTATACGACCGACAGTAAATAGTTCGAGTCCCCAATATCAACTCAATAATGAACTCAATCGTTTGGGTGGTGGTAATCCTGGCAAATCATCAGGAAACACATCTACAAACTTACGAACCATTGGGACATCCTCAACCAGATCACTGTCCTCGACTCAAGCTCAACACTCGCAACAAACCCCTGCATTTCATGAGACGTCGCTAATCGACCTCTAGTGATCGGTAGTGCAATCGCAACTCTGACAAATGAGAACTCTATAATTCCCTTAATATCAAACGGCATAGTCTTACGAAAACAATATATTTGTGCGTAATATGCTAATAACCAATCCATGCCAAGCATCGCATCGAACTCCAGATATTCTAACATTCACGTAAGTCAGCCAGTAATTGATGTCCGAAATCTCCACAATACAATCCTAGTAAATCTAGTTATGGTAAATCTTATCCCATAAGTCGTACTGAGAACAAAATGTGTATTTAAGGTTTATATAGGCAAACCTAAACTCTCCTACCATACGTCCATAAATGAATGACAATGAACTACCGGAATCAAACATGACATGCATGGAAATACTGCAAATAATCAATGTACCATTAACAAGCAAGCTGTTTGGTCGCCTCCTTGTTCGAATGCACGACCGCAAACACTATTGTGTGGGCCCTATCTCTGTCCTGATCAATCGGTGGTGGTGTTAAAGTTGGTCTAGTGCAATCAACTTATAAATGTCCAGCCTAACCACAACAAAAACATGTACGAGTCTCCGGCTCCCAGATGGCCTAGCAAAACTCTTACTCGACTCTCGACTCGACTCAGCTTTCGGACCCCGCTTCTCTAATCTTTGTCGGCTGCTCGTGCTGCCCAGGCTGGTCAATAGGTGGAGAAGCAGTTGAATATACCGCCTGGCGATCATCGTACCTCACCATATCATCTCACCGATATATGTCCCCTCAGCGACCCTAATCTGACTGTCAATCACCATTATGAGGTCTCTGCCCTTGTCTGCCATGATCTCTCCTCAGTCTATGCTCAGATTGAGAACTCAATGCAGGCTAGCTTTAATGTGTCGAAGATGCTGGTCGACTCGCCCTCTATCTCGTGTCCTATGAACCCCTGTCATATATCTCTAATAGTGTATGTAATGACCCAAATTAATTTAATTAAGTATTATTGTTAATTACGATGATTAGCGGTTAATTTGGACGTTATATGGACAGCTGGGTGAATCAGATGTGGGAACCCAGGTTATATTTATGATATTTGTGCATGGTGTGATGTCTAATATTGCGATGTTGAGTGTATTAATTATTCTTATGTATATAAACATCGCATGTGTGAACGTTGATATCGGGCAAGGTTACGAATCTGGTATATGTCTTGAAATGCATGTCGGGGGGGGATCGGGTACCGGGTATCGAGTAAGCCGGGGTACAAGACATGGGCTATCGAGTAGCTGAGAGCTAGTGTGACCTCACATATGATTTTTATGAATTATTTGGTGGTTCAAGCCTAAAGGTGTGTGAGCCAAATCAAAGTTATTAATTGAATTCCTAATGTTGTAGCTAGGAAAATCGGGGTGCATAGGATGATCCTCGAGATGCACAATTGGGTAAAACAAGGCAAGTGATGTCATGATAAGGTGTCTAGAAGTTAGGTGACACAAGATGGTTAGAAAATCATTAGATCTTCCTCGAGATGCGTACACATATTAGATTAGAACAAATGGGTATATAAAGAACCCGATGAGTGCTCACATGCAATTGTTGAGAAACTCAACCAAAACTAGTGAGAATTCAGAAAGGAAACTTGTGGGGGAGGGTGAATTGAGCATTGGAGAGTGAATCTGAGCCTCAAAACATAGATCCAAGGTAATTTATCCCTCCTAAATTTGAAATTTTGATAAAAATGTGGTTTTGTGGGTGTTTGAAAGTGACTCGAATTTTCATGAGGATTTTATCACTATTTTTGCTAAATTTGATGTTCTTGAGGTTAAATTTGATGAATTACATCGTTTTGAATCAAATTTGTGGAAAATTAAGAAGTGAATTTGGTAAATTTTTGGGTTTATATACATGCATGTTGATCAAAGAATTTATTGTTGTTTTTGTAGATTTTGGGTATAATTTTGGTGCCTTTATGGTCTTTAATAGGTTGAGAGGTTGAAGAGGAGTGGAGAAAAGAGAAGAGGAAGGCAACCAAAAAAAAATAAAATAAAAAAATTAAAGAGACAAACTCGTCTGTAGACGAAGGGGACGCACGCGCTACCAATTTAAAAATCATTTAAAATTAAATAAAATTAAATAATATTTATATTATTTTAGATATTATTTTGTGAAAAATAGGGAAAATAGTTGAAAAATATCATAAAAATTGGAGAAAATTCTAGAAAAATATGGAAAATTAAGAAAAAGTTGGAAAAGTGGTTTCGGGACTTTTTGGGTATTTTTGGAACCCCGACATAGTTCCGGGAGAGGTACCACAACTAAAAATTAAAAATATGATATAATATCATAAAAATAGATAATATGTTTTTTATAATATAAAACACTATAAATGGACTTCAAGGACTGGGGAACCATAGCTCGGGCATCAAGGAGCTAGGTGGGCGGATTGACGGGTCGGACGTCGGAGTGCGTCTTACAGGTGCGTAAAAACTTTGAGAATGTTACACTTTAATTCATGTGTGGTTTGTCCATGTAAACGAGTGTTTATTCATTTATTTATTTATCGCTTTGTTTACTTATTTGGTTGCCATGCTTATGCACTGTGATCATGTGTTGGTCGGTGTTTGATTTGTTCACATAGTCATAAGTTAATCGAGATGGTCATGGTACGAAATTGAGCAGGCTAGATTTTAGCACGTGTATTTGGCGCATCCGGTGAATAGCTACCCGAGTAGCAAGGTCCGATGGGTTGTGATGTGTTTCGGTCATCGTTAGTGGTTCGGGTGTGGTCTAGGCTTGATGTGCTCAATCGGGGCATCCGAATCTACAAAGTATGATCTAGTTTTGTTAAACTTCGCCACACATCTATCTAGTTTTAATTGATATCATCGTTGAACCAGATTACTTGAATGATATTTTATTTTCACTGTATGTAATGGATAGGTTTGTTGTGAATGTTGTTTGCTACCATGGGAATATGATTCATGTTGTTAGGGTCATATTCACATGTCTCATAGGTTACTGTGGTTTTCATGATTATCATGTAGACTTCTCTTGGAAATTTACTCAATGGGCTCGTTGTTGTATATATTAGGCCATTTTCTAGTACGAGCAAGAGTAGTGGAAAAGAGGTACTAGGCGTCTATTTCTGAGATCATTGTTGCTGACAACTCGTGTTTTGACTATCTAGTATGTATATTTTATTTTGATGGGTTTTGGGAATATTAGAACTTTATCACATGTATATGGATTTTACTTCGTCTCAACTATATACATGGTGTTTATTTCCAAGTTTTCCACTACTTAGTTTAATAAATTCTCATAAAATACACATTAAAGGCTTTCGCTATGATTAATTAACCTACTAGATGTTTGGGAGAATTAAACAATTTAATAAAGTAGGATTAGCTAGACGGAGCGTCACTTCACAGAGCGGCTGATGTGGCAGTAGTGATGACGTATCCGGTGATATGGCAGGCGCTACTTGGCTTGTGGGCGGAGAGCGTGGGTCATAGGACAACCTCAGAAATTAGGGCTGTCACAGTGTACAATCCCCACCTAACACAACAACATTAGTGATCCTCTCATCTAAGCCTTGGATAAAGTAATATATTTGTAATTTTTCTGTCCCTGCCACGTCATCGCGTACTGCAGTAAGTATTTGAATCTCTCCATGTACTGTAATACCAACATAGTACCCTGAACTAGGGCCAAAACTCCTCTCTCAGTCTAATCCTGACCTCCATCGAATGTAATCATCCATGAACATATCCCTGAAATCTGCCCAAGTCATCACAGGTGGATGTGTAGCCTCATAAGTAGTCCACCAGATTGCGACATCGCCTCGTAAATAGTAGCTTAACAATCAAGGCTAGTCCATTTCCTCGACTAGAGTAGTTTGTGCAACTGTTCGTGCAAAAGTAGCCATCTCCCGACTACCTCCGGGTTTCCAGCTCCATAAAAATATCCTGGTTAAAACCTAAAGAAGTCATTTACCCTCTTCACCTCTACAGACATCAAACTACCTGATGTTGACGCCACAACTAGCTGTTCAGTAGCCGCATGTGTAATAATCTTGGTCTCAACTGGAACGATTACCGATTCAACAACTGGCGTAGCTCCCTCTAATCAGTGTCTCAGAAATCGTCGCCTGAACCAGTGTATGTGGTGTAGCAGGGGCTACGGCTACCTGTGTAGTCATTGGTGCAGCCAATGCAATAGTCGATGCCATTATCGTAGTTACATGACCTCTGATGAAATCGATAAACTCGGAAATATGTGTATGTTGCACGATGAACTTGTCAACAATACTCTGCGATTGCGTATGTAGAGCCATAGTCTCACGAGCAGGATCACTTGTGTCACTAACATTCGACTGAGTAGTACCGGAGGTTGTCCATCCATCGATAATCTGCATCGAGGAACTGTGACGACCCCAATTTCCCATGCAATTTGGTACGCCCGTCCTAGACTCATACAAGCCCTCGAATTGAAATTTGGACAACTTGACGAGCCTAGTCAGTCTTCATTCATTTAATTGTGTGTTTTATGAAAGAGTTATTGCAAGTTAATCGCAACGGAAAATAATCAAACTATAATAAGGCAAATAACTCAATCAAAAGGAAATTCAGGAATCTATAAATGTGAAAAACCCCGAATATTCATGTTCAATTCGATATGAGAAGCACATAAATACATGATACCAATTTCAATATAATCCCAAGTTCAATGACTCAAAGCATGTATATAACAAAACAACATACAATCAAGTAAATAATAAACCTACTCTAGTAGTCTCCAAGGTCCAGCTGCTAAGTCCTCAAAGTAAATCACCTAGACCGGACCCCTTGCCCTTGCTGCACTCCACCCTATCTACACCCACCGTCACAAACTAGACGATGAGTAACTGAAGAAATAAAAAGTAGTGTCAAAAGAATATAACAGTAATTTATGATTTAATAACATGACAGTCCAAATATGATGCAATAATTGAATGGCAGGAATATAAATAAATCAAAGTTCATGATAAACAGACTGATAGGTAGCAATTGAAGTTTGCGTGTTCTAAGAATAAAAAATGGCCCATGAGTGGTCTAATTTCACAGCAATACTGCAAAGATCTCGCAAGATCTCCCCGGGCAATGTCACAACACTAGCACAACTTGAAATTGAAAGGCATTGCAACACCTCTCAAATCTAGTACCCAGTGCACACAACACTAGGGGTGGTCAGTTACCCCTATAGGAGGCACCCTCATTATCCTAGCTAGTACGAAACCACATGATACATTCGAGACACACACTTATGTTGGATTTTGGGGTTCATGCGCAGCGGAGATTACAAAACAATTTTGAGAAAAACCCCAAAAACAGGATCCGAATCTGATTCCATTAAAACTTGTTTTAAACTATGAAAACTTAATCATACCTCAGTCGCAATACCTTTCTGAAGGTTAATCGATCTCTAAGGCGCTGCCAATGACGAACGCCCTCTACTAGCTGTCCACATACGAACGGCGGCCGAGATTCAAAGTGCTAGCTTCGAGAGAATTCCAAACCTTTTGTTTCTCTCCAAAACGATCCAGAGGATACCAAAAACTCTAAGTTGTTTCTTAAACGAAAATAGAGTTTCGGCCCTTTTAAAATCTTTCGTACTTGTATTCTAACTCAAAGCGTCTATTTATACAACCCTTGTATATAGACGGTTAAGTAAATTACACATATACCCCTACTTAAAGAAGTATAAGTGTAATACACTACAAGGACGTTTCTGTCATGAATTTTATCATATAAAATTCATTTTTCGAACCATCTTAAAATCTCGCAAAACCATTATCGTGTGCGACCCAATAGGCTCATACAACGTTGGCGAGTGTACCAAAACACATTTTGGTATACAAGTCATAAGCGGCCTCTAGCAAGACATTATGACTACCCAAGTTGTACGAATATCAAATCGATATAACCTAATTAATAGTGTATATAACATCCTTTTGTCACACGATATCCTTTTGATCAAACATAAGGCATGGAATTGTCATCCAACATGTTCAATCGTACTAGTCTCGATTTCTAGGTAGACTGAAAACATCTAAGTGACATTGATCAATATCAATTCACTTAGACTAGGCCTTTTAACGATCTAACACATCGAGGGATCCACTGGATATCTCTCTTTATATGAGAGGGACAAATTCTATCTCGATTACACAACTTCACCACATTATTCACACAGTAACCAATCACAACCTTTATAATCATCCGGTTAAAGACAACGTTTGATTGCGTCAAATCTTGTATTCCTAATGTTGAAGTCTCGGTAATCTCAAGTCGAGGACTAAAAAATATACCTATCATGAGAAACAACTATGACTTAATCCATGTGATGTTCTCATAGCGAGTCGGTCCAAGACTTTGTTCCCTAACAAGTACTCATGATCTTGATTCGTATTCCTATACGTATGATCATCGTATGATCATCAATCAAGACTCACACTAGTCTTAATTCATTATAGTTCCCAGTATAATAATCGACTAGGGACATTTAGGATATTTCTATAAATACCCATGGATCTTATTATAATGTAAACATGCAAATCAATTATAATAAACAGCAAATGAAATTCTCTATTTTATTAACTAAAAATATATTCATAAAGACTGTTAATGGATTGACCTAGGGCACATTTCCCAACAACTTATGCCAAGAACACACAACCAAAGATATAGAATGGCATACCAAGCAATAGATCAATTCAACAATAACAATAAATAGAGGATGTCCTTACTGGCCTACTAACATACATACATACATAGTACATGTGTACTTACTTGTCTAATGCAATTCCGGAACCACTCCGTGACTCTAACGTGTTTCCCAAGGGTTCCTGACTATCTGGCAAAGGTTTGAATCTCAATAGGTTGGGTTTATAATCAATATTATTTTCTAGATTTTTCTCATATTTTTCTGAATTTTTCTTTATTTTTCCATAACTTATTTTATTTTATTTCATTTTATTTTATTATTTTTATTATTTTTCTAGGTCGAGTTTGGTCTGACCTAACCCGACCGACTCGACCTGGCCTGGCCAGGCACTGGCCCAGTTCAGTTTCATAGTTATTTTCCATTCTTAATGTGGCCCAAGAAGTGCACATAACACACAACACACAACACACGAAAACACGTACACAGTTCACGCCTTACATGAGAAACACCAAAACGTCCCCAACATACACACATTCACTCCTACAAAACACACACATCAAAGATGTCGTGTCTCATACAAATTCATGGAAGACGTTCTCAAATAACCCGAACTCGAGACTGCCCAACTCACACCCAAGTGACGTCGTGACCTTCACACACACGTCTCCCACATACATGAAACCGAAATCAGCTCTCTGCTTCACTCGTTCTTGACTGACGCTGTAACGAGCTTAAACTGGAAACACAGCTCACGGCGTCAACACAGAGAACAAAAGTTACGATTTCATGGAAACACAAAGTTGAAAAACTACTCTTAGCGATCAACACCGACATGTTTTCGGGCATCAAGACTCCCCAAAATCGACTTTGGATCGTCGTGGGATGCCATGATTTGATTGAAACCCAAAATAAACACTAAATCCGAAAATCCAACAAAATTAACAAAATACATCAAAGAGCAACACCGGTGTCGATGTCGCGTTTTGATCACTCCGGGGGTTATCGAGACACCAGTGGAACACCAAGATCGTTTCCAGCAAGCCACCCTTGGTCATGGCGATTAATTTAAGACTTAAATAAACAACCCCAAATGTAAAAGAGCAACAACACAAGAATAAAGAGAAGACATAAGAGAGCAAGGTTCTCACCTAGATTTCGGCGAGAAGTTGAGACTCCAACGAGGATTTCGGTCATCCAGCACCACCCCTTGTGGTGGCTTGCTCTCCAAGCAAATAAAAATGGAAGAGATGAGAGGAGAGGAAAGAGAAAGAAATAGAGAAATGAGAGAAAAGTGGTGTGGGAAGCCCTTATATGGGACCCCTTTTTCATCATCCTACACTCATTCATCACTAGGTAGATCCTACATCTACTCCTAACTCCACTTGTTGACTTCTTTAAGTGACTCGATGTCTCTTAACTATTCAGCTTCCATGTTAAATTTGTGCTCCTCGGCCCATATTTTACTACAAATTGACTCATCGTGTGCTCGTCGTTGCGTTTCCATTCCGACTCAAATAAAATATTATAATTATTATTCAAAAATCATTTATTAAGGTTTTCTGTGTTTAAATTTCCCCTGTTCACCTAGGCGAAGCCTCACTCTGACTAAACAATTAACCAAATGGCTAAAGACTCATATTAGACTATCATACTAATACAAAACAACAGAGAATCATAAAATTTACCTCGGTGTCAACTCCCGAAGTCCAAAATACTTGATGCATCACAATAGCCGAGTCATAGTTTTGACAAGTGTAACATAAGTCGGGTTAAATTTTGAAGGTTGTTATAGGAACGTACGTCGAATCATCCTCGGTTTAAATATACATGTATCATATGTAATGTATATAAACAAAAACATAACACATATAACACCTCAATACTACCCGCCTTACAATTACTTCCTAAGTGGTGTTATAGGCAATCATTTCGGGTTTCCACATCTAAAGCTTATTCTTCAAGTTTATCTCCAATTCGAGCCCTAGGTTTTACAAACCTAGACTCTGATACCAAAATGTAAGGCTCGTTACAAGTGCCACGCGGGCCTACAACCAACCACATCACTGCTAGTTGTGTCCTACGGCCATCTAACTTACCACATATCGTTTAAACCTCAAATTATAATCATTATTGTTATTTAGATTATATTATTGGACTCTAATCATTTGTTAAATCATCAATATCAGTAGAAGACTTACAACATGATAGACTAAATATGAAATGTCATATCATGTTAATGGAGTATAAACCTAATGTGGAAAACTCGTAATCATCATATAAAGTGAAGTAAACCTCAATATGTATCAAAATATCAAAATATATGTCAAGGATATCTCTCACAATCTCAAACCCAAAATAAAAGTGATAATACATATAATAAAAACATACAAGTCCGGCTGTCGTCCCCGAAATCACAGATAGTCAGCTAACTTGCCCTTGTCGCGACTCATACCCAGATCTGCATTCAGCCATCACAAAAAGGCAGATGACGAGTTCAGAGTGAATATTCCCAAGGAAATTCAATGAGTAATTACATAAATAAAATGCTAGAATTTAATAAGCTATTAAATAAACATGCAGGAAAATAAATAGGTAACTATGCTCATCGCATGAATAAATAATTGCTAAAAGTTTAAAGTGTATGTGTCTAAGCCTAAATCAAACTAGCACCATACTCGGACTCTCCATGAGCACTGTCGGCGAGTAAACTCCAGCATGGTCAGCCTCTGGGCCCTCTCGATGGCCGACATAGATCAACTGTGCACCGACATGTGTCCGGTCATGATACTCGGGTTGAACTATCCATCACAACACGTGTTATGGACTAGTGGACATACACACAAGAATGCCACGACGAGGGAACACCCTACCAGTCGCTTATATAGTCACAATAGGAAATAGAATGATAAAACAACTGAACTGGAATTCAAATAAAAATAAAGCAGTAAATAAGCAAAGAATTTCAATTGGGATACTACACACCTCAAACCACGCTCCAATTAACCCAATATCTTCCTAATCACGCCTCCAATTGCATACCCAAATTCCGTCAATCAATTCCAAAACCTGATACCCAAAAATTCTATTTGATTCCTCAACTTGGAAATTCGCATAATGCATTACTGTCCCAATTCTATCATTTTTAAATCGTAATACGCTTAGTATAAAACATCAAGATAAACCATAATTCTGTAAATTAAAAACCCAAGTTGTATAAGTTTTTTTTTTATTTTTTATTCACTGTTCATTGTTCACTATTCATGGTATCGTGGCTCACACCGCCATGAGTCCACCCCCAAGGCATGACATAAAGTGCGAGGGTGTGGGTGGCTCACTGGTTCGAATGCCGCAAGTGACGTCGTACGGTTTATTCCCCACGGCATCCAAGCCAGGAACGTAATAATGGGTGTTTCGGACACCCCTGCTCATCTTCGTGGTTCAAACTTGTCCCAACCTCTCACAAATCACCATACCAGCCATGGCAAACCACAAAACCCTAATGAAACTCGTTTGAGACGACAACCCCGATAAATCATGACAAAAACCCCCATTTTCTCTTCAACCATCAAAACAACAACAACATCAACCAACCCTAAAATCCATACTCCAAATCACATTCAAAACCATAACAACACCTCCAAATCAGTGTGCTCAACACCAAATCCTCGAAACCTCCGTCAAAACTTGAACTTTTAAACCCAAAAGGTAGATGACAAAGAGTAGAACAAGAATCTCACCTTGGATCATCAAACACACATCATTTGGTGCTCCAAATCGTGTCTAAAAATCCATAAAACCCTCACAGCACCACCAATTTTTGGATTTTTCCTTGAAGGAGAGAGAAAAGGTGGCGGTTGTTGACAAATGAGGATATTTATATCCCATTTTAATCTTCATAACCCACATATCTCAATGCTTGATCTAAGGTCCATATTGGGTCAACAAGTCTAGTTTTTGGTGACTTATTTGGGTGACTTAACTCCTTGACTTTATCCTCCTCAACACAACAAACAAACACTTGGGCGTTCCCGCACCCGGTCCCGCACGTAATCTCATGTCTCTCTTGTACTCTTAGTCACGAACGACCATACGACGCTTAATATTAATTATTTAATGCATTTTAATCATTTTTACGTGTGTATTACTACCCGACCTAGTGTATTGTCATCTGCCTACCCAATACCCGTGTCTACACGCTAATCGAGGCAAATACCCGTCACACTGTCTCGCACGGTCAAAATAACAATATAAATACACACATTGTGATGTAATCTAACATAATTGAGCATAAAAAACATTGCAAAATAATGCAAAACATCAAACAAAATAACTATTTACCTACATTCGGCGCGTAGCCTGGTCTAACTGCGGGGTCCACGAGGTGGTGAGTTGTCGTCCACATCTGCAAACACGTCATCATAACGACTTAATTAAATATGGACCGTTACAGCGTGCGTTGACCCGGTGGAAGGGGTCCGAGAGTCCACGTAGGCTAAGGTTGGGCGGGGCCCAGTTTGTAGGGGCTGGGGCTTTCACATAATGTGTGTTATGGTGTGACATTGTTGTTGTCATTCTAGTATTTTCCATCTATATTTTGATAAAAGTGTACTATAAGTAGTTTGAATATACATATTCAACATGCATATATATATATATACTTGACTAGCTAGCTAGTAGTGAAAGATATCCTAACCTCAAAACTTATTTATTTATTTATTTATTAATTAATTATGGATATCTAGACACTTATTTGACTAGTTTTAGGCCCCGGGATTACGGAAAGAGACCACCAGTGGCCCGACGTTTAGCTGTCGTGGGAATTGATCGAACTCGAGACCATGCGCCTAACCCACACAGTCGCATTTACCACTAGACCAACCAATCCGAGTTCTAACCTCTGAACTCTTAATTAGCAAATATATTTTTTTGATAATAAATAAAATTATTACCAACCAATGCATGGTAGCTAGCTCAATGGTTTGGTTAGTTTATTTCTTATCAAATAAATGTAAACATTTTTTGCCAGTAAATTATATCTCAAATCTTGCTTAATCATTATCTTTTATATACGTAATTACCATGGGCATGTTTCTATATATATAGCATGTTTAAAAAAATTGACTCGAGAAATATTACAACCTAATTAATTAATTTAATTATCAATGCAACTCTCTTATATATCATCAATCTCGTTTTATATGTATATATAGAGAATACGTATTCAAAATAACAAATTAATTAAAGCTTTTGCAAAACCTGATATTTAGTTAATTAAGTTATTTTTATTAGGGTAGTTTCAGGCTTCAATATGCAATGTAGTATCTATTGCATTTCACTTGTTGAAATGTTGTAATAGGTTGGCTTACCCTATTAAGTTATGAACGATGAATGTGCCTTTTAAAGCTTCAAAAAAAAACCATGACATAGCTAGGGTGTGAATTTATAAAACTTTTTATTTTTGGTAGGATGAATTATAAATAAAATCACACATACGTACACATGCATTGTAACTAAAGAAATTAAATTCACCAAAAAAACTAAAGAAATTAAAGGCGAGATTTATAAAGGAAAATATTAATCTAACACACTTTAGTCACACACTTGGGGTGCACACTTTGTTTTTTAGCTTTTTTTTGGTAAATACAGGCCCTATATAGGCTAGAAGAAACTAAGTCCTTAAGCTAGACAAGTCCTACTCAAGTAACAAAGCAATACTATGTGGTGCTTAGTTAAACACATAGACGTCATAACCATTTCCTAAAGCCTCTTGGCGATTTTATTTGCACAAGAATTATTTCTCCTATAGGTCCATTGTAACATTATTTCTCCTCTTCGATTAAGAAGTTGCTTAATCGCCCACACCACTGGTCACGAACACTTGAGAGACAGGTTTTCCCACCAAATCGACCACCTTGCGAAAGTCAACCTCACGATCACCCTTTCGATCTGCCTCTGCTCCACAATCTCCAAGCCCTTTTTGATCCCCCACAGTTCTGCTACTAATGGTAAGAAATTCCCCAGCTGAGCCATGAAACCATACAAAAACTTCCCTTCCTCATCGCGTATAACCCTCTAATCCCTGCAACACCATCTTCTTGCCTCACAGCCCCATCGCAATTTAGTTTACACCAACCTCGAGCCGGTCTTTGCCATCGACAGTCCTCTTGGCATCGACTCCCTAACCTTGAATTGGTGATCAACCCCAAACTGTAAATGACCTCCTTCATTCGGTGTTGAATGCATTTGCTAGTGTCTCGATGTATCATTTTTTGAGCGAAGACTCTCTCATTCCTCCAAAATCATAAGCTCCAACAGGTAATACCAAACTTAAGACACCAGTGAAGATCCTTGTAACTCAAGTTGAAAAACAACCATGTTTGAATATCAATGTCCAGAAATTCGATGGCAAGAACCCATAATTCAAGTCCATCCACACCTTACGTGCTACTCCACTATCCCGTAACACATGAATAATTGTTTAGGATGTAATCCATAACCATCACAAAGCTCGGATTCTTTGAATAAGCGTCTCGAACACAATATAATAGTAGGAAGCATGTCTTGCCCCACAAGCTAGAGAAACATACGAATGCGTTAAAGGCTTCCCACTTCCAAACCTTGTCCCACAATTTATCCACTATTCCGGAGTCTCCACTCGAAAGTAAATGATAAGCACTCTTCATAGTGAACTGACTTCTTTTGTTATAACACCACGACATCGAATCTACCCCCCCCAGTTTGAGTTGGGGGAGGGATAGACTTAATTCAATTACTAGTTTTAGTAGGTAAATTATTTCTCAACTTCGTCCAATTCCAATGCCCATCAACTTTAATGAATTCATTAACAGACGCATTCAAATCCTCTTTCGTTAACTCTTTCAATGCAAATGGAAGAAGTCTGCCTTGACCCTCCACCCACTGATTAATCCAAATTTGATAGATGCATCATTTCCCAACCTCCACGTAATCCCCTCCAAGAATGTAGGTCAAAGTTTGCAAATTGCTCTCCATACCCCCAAAGTAGGGGAGCTAGTAAGCACCGCATGTCCACAATGATTCTCTCTAACATATTTACCTTTCATGACCTGGGTCCAAAGACAATCATTCTTCGTAGCTAATTCCTAGCAAAGTTTCAATATAAATGTCTTACTATTCAACTGCGCCTTCCTTAATGCTAGTCCCCCTTGATCCTTGCTCAAACACAATGTATCACAATCAACCAGATAAAGCTTCTTCCTCTATGAAGATTATCCCCACACGAACCCTCTTACCAGTTTGTGCATCTCACTACACATATGGCTAGGAAGTTTCATTGACTGCGTATCTAAAAGGTGGGAATGGATTGCAGGCACACCTTAGCCAAGGTGCACCTCCATGTAAGCGATAAGTTAGCAGCTTTCCAGCCTGATAAACGGCTTTGCATCTTATCAAGTATCTCCTGGTATGTTGTACGATTAACTCTACCATGAATTAAAAGTGTCCCTAAAAACTTCCCAAGAATTCTAAGTAACCCCGAGCCCAAGTTTAACACTCAAAGCTTGTTGTAATCCCGGACTGGTATTTTTGGAGAAGAAAACTTTAGTCTTACTACCATTAACTCTCGGGTCTGACCATTCCCCAAATCGAGTAATAGTCTAGGTAATGAGATCCATTTGCTTCATACTTGCCTCTGTAAACAAGAACATATCGTCAACAAAAAATAGGTGGGACAAAATGAGGTAATGTTTCCCTAACTTGATTCCCCTCCAGTTACCCCGGTCCACCTCATGTTTGATAAATGCGCCAACATCTCCATACAGAGCACAAAGTGATATGGGAAAGAGAATCTCCATGTTAATGCCCCTCGTCGACATAAAAGCATTAGTGAGTTAAACATTCCATAGAACTTGCATACTAGTCGTAGATATGTAATGCATGATCCTATCTACCAGCACTCTAGGGATTCCCCACTGCATTCAAAGTAGTACTAATGAAATCCCATTGAAGAAGTTTATCATAAGTCTTTTCCAAATCTATCTTGATAGCCATCCAACCTCGCTTCCCTTTCTTTCTCCCCGTCGAATGAATAATTTCTTGCACGACAATTGAGTTATCTGCCAATCTCCGTCCAGGTATAAAACTTGCTTGATTCAAACTCACCAAAGAATTCATCACGGGTTTTAGTCTATTCGTAATGATCTTGGTTATTGCTTTATAGATGACGTTACATAGACTTATAGGACGCATATCCGCCAGGGATTCAGGAACTGATACCTTATGAATGAGAACCAAGAGGGTATCATTAACATTTGGAGGCAAGACAACTGTACTGAAGAACCTCTGGATGAATTGCATGACTAAGAGAGAAATAGTCTCCCAATGGGAATGGAAGAAAACTAGACTCCAGCCATCGGCCTGGAGCTTTGAAAGGCCTCATACTAAATATAGCATTTTTAACTTCTGCAGGGTCTATCTTACGTATCATTCTATCTTTTTCACCCATGGTCCAATACTTTGAAGGAAAAAGCCATGCTAATAGAGGATTCATAGATGGTTCTTCAGAGTACAACCTTCTATAATATTTAACAGCCAATGCTTTCAAACTGTCTTGATCATCTACCCACATTCCATCCATATTTTTAAGACTCTCAATTATATTTTTTCCTTCTAGATATTGTATTAAGATGGAAAAACTTAGTGTTCTTGTCTCCAAACTGAAGCCATTTGGATCTAGATTTTTTAAACTAAAGTAGCTCCTCTTGGATCAGCACCTCATCCAATTGTGCCTGACATCTCCGTCTCTTATCATGTAGGGAAGCCGATGGATGTCTTTCTAGTTTACAATCAAGGGCATCCAACCGGTATTTCAAGTTCTTCTTATGAGTGAACACATTGCCAAAAACTTCCTTATTCCAACCTTGAACATGGCAGGCCAGCTGCTTCAAAACTACATCAAATCCCACATTGTTATCCCAACTCTTTTTCACAAACTCCCTGAATTCACTATGAGTAGTTTAACAAGCTTGGAAGTGGAAGGGTCAAGATGCACGAGTGAGGATTGCTTTATCATGAATGGTAAGAAAAATGGGCCTATGATCCAACTTGAGCCGAGTTAAATGAATCACGGAGCTTTCAGGGAACACTATTCTCTAGTTATCATTACATAACCCTCTGTTCAATCTCCCCGCAATGAACCCCTCACCCAAGTAAACTTGGGACATTTAAATCCCATATCATGAAGCGCTACATCCTGTAGTAAATCTACCAATTCTTTACATCTCAAAGCTCTAGTTGGTGTTCCACCAATCTTCTCATCAACTTTCAAGTATACATTAAAGTCACCAATCAGAGCCCACGACATGTGTACTGGGATAGATAGGTTACGTAAATCCTCCTAAAGCTCACGCCTCAAAGCTACGTTCGGTGATGCATACACTATAGTATATAAGCCCTCTTATCCTTAAGAAACCCAATGGAGATGCACCCATCGACGTTTCGACTGTAGTATTTTAATACTCACATTGGATTGGTCCCACAAAACCCAAATCCCCCCTGAGACCCCTGAGTTTCTTCACAAAAAATATTTGGGAACCCAAGTGATCGAATAACCTTATTTGCTACCTCTCCGCTAATTCTAGGTTCGAGGATGGTCATAATATTCGAATTATGTGATTTCATAATATCCATAAAACCTGGTTTGAAACCAGAGCTCTTCGCGCCCTGGCAGTTCGATGATATAATCGGCATGAGAAAACTAATATCCAAAGAACAACACTCCAAGAACAAACATCAGATAAAATAATCAGGTTCGATCAGAGGTCCCCCCAGGTTGGGGCACCTCTTGATTCGAAACTTCAACAAACACATCCATCTCACGGGATTCTTCATTTGATGCTTCAAATCCCTTCATTACTTGTACCTCCGTCAAAAACCCTTTTAGCTCGAGGCCCTTTCCTTATCCGAAATCGTTTCTTACCAACCTCCAAAGCTTCGATAGAAATATCGTAGCCTCAGGAGAATAACATAGTGAACGTCCTATAGGGACTTTAAGAGGCCCATTAATAGCATTACTCTTAAATTAGCCTGATTAGTAACCTCCGATAAAATTTGTGTACTATTCTTTCCATATTGCTAGTGCGTCAAATTTACTTCCCAATTATTCGTCTTTCCTTTAACTGACTTTCCTTTATTCCCCCTAGTTGACCTTTTTGTTTCCTTTTGTGATTTGAAAACAATTCCCTGATTTTTAGGAATTTTTGAAATCCCCTCCACTTTATTCGATTCATTCCCTTCCAAATTCATTAGCAAATCAAATCTATTAGTTCGCAAATCCTGTAACGTACTCCCCCCCCGCCACTTGATTATTCGACTATGTAGACCCCCTCCCAACACTCGCCGATTTCGAACTCCGACGAGGCTTCCTCTATGCAATCATCCAATCTCCAAACTGCACAACTCCCCCCACCATGGCCTCCTTTGTTGCTAGAATCTCACTACGATGATTGGCGACGAGTCCATCAGTCTCTGACTAAACATTCCTGTTTTATGGACAAGAGTTACTAATATGACCAATTCTTCCACATATGAAATAGATGTGGGGAAGTCCCTCGTACACTATACTCTGCCAATTACCATTCAATATAAAACGTGAGATAAAGGGTTTCGAGAAATTCACCTCCACTGCTATCCTAGCAAACTTCCCTCTCTGAGCATTCTTAGTGCTATGATCAACCTTCAACGGAGTCCCCACCACTTTAGCCAATTCCAAAAGTAAATTATCAGTATAGTAATTATAAGCATACCTGGAAACTGAATCCACACAGCCGTTTTTGCAATAGAGGTTGAACACGCTCGAAACCCATGAGTCCATTTTTGAACACATAACACATGTCCCATGATATTGTAAGGACCCCCAGTAGCACCCACCTTATCCGCATCATCACCATAACAAAATTGAACTATGAAAAAATCATTATCCAGGTCCGAGACCTGAAACTCCCCTTGCAAATTCCAAAAGGCCTTAATCCTATTACACAACATACTATATTTAAGACTTCTCTCTATCAGTTTCACGACCACTACATTCTCTAGTTGATCCCTCATCAACCCATGAAGCCTCTGAGACACTGTGACAATAGGCTCGAGATCATCCTCTGTAATCATCACATCACCCTCCTACAACCTTGAGTTCTCCATAAATCGAATCTTCTTCATGCTCTCTAGGCTCTATTTGTACGTGTTATTCTCCACGTTCATCTCCATATCCCTTCTCCCATCCACGCCATTACTCGTATCTCGCAGTTTAACTCTTGGTTGCGACCCCTCACTAGAAATCGCCTCGCTCATCGCACAGCACCAGAAATCGCCTCACTCATTCTCTCTTCTTACTCATTTTTTAGTCATGTATGGCTCTTTTTTGTCTACCCAAGCATGGGTCCCACATCTGACAAAACAACCATAAATGGCTAAAAAATAAAATGTGCGTCCAAAGTATTTTAGATTATCATTTTCCATTTATAAAATATATGCTTACACAGTTACACCTATGATTATTAATAATTAAATATTATCGAACCCTGATACATGTCAAACAACATGTATAAAATAAAGCTTATTTTTCAAGCAATTGGAGACGTGGAGTGATATATGAAATTAAACCATTCCAAGAAGCAAGTTTTGTCTGTAAATGAAGCAATTCATTAGGAGAAATGTGCATCATATAGACCGATTAATAATATATAAGTTCATGAAACCTATGTATATATATATTTGATGAGAAAGAAATAACTTTTGCACCCACCAAAGTTTGAACTCATTATCTCTTACTTTCAAATTTCATATCAAACAATTGGACCACCCAATTAATTGGTAAAACCAATATATTAAACTATGGAAAATACTAAGATGACCTTTTAGGAGTGGAGGTGAAGCAACACTAGTGCTACAAATGTACATATAGGTCCGTAGTACCCCTATATATACACACTTAATGCATGTGTACATAACTCTTGTAGCCACCATCGTAGTCCACCGTCATCTGCTTCTCTCAAAAGACTAATATACATGGGTACGCGAGAGATACAAATTATTTAGTCGTTTAAACTGCCTATTGAAGTCTGCAAATTAAGTTTGGTGGAGTACTCAACAAATTATGATATATGGAAATATACATGGGCACGCAAAGAGATACGTATTAAGTTGGGGTGAGTCAAGAAATTAACTATACATGTATAGTAGATATTTGAGGTTTTTTTTTTTTTTTCTTTTTCTTCTTTTGAAGTATTTGAGATTAATTTAATTACCCAAAAAAAAATACTAGTAGATATTTGAGGACAAGCTAGCACGAGAGAGACCCAAAAAGCAACTAATTAATTATTTCATGTGTGCGAGAGTGTGTGCAACACATGAAAGAGTAGTCTTATTAATTTTGTTGGTGTAGTGGGTGTGTTGGGAGGGTCTTTTCATGGAGGGAGATTGGGAGACTGTGTGGTGAAGTTACGGGTGAGATGAGTGTGAGTGGAAAGCGAGTGTGCCCACTTTGGGAGTCATTGTAGCTACTTTATGCAGGTTATTGGTCGAGTGGGGATTGACATTTGACAAACAAAGAGCATCATTTTCATACCCTAGCTGTAGCTAGGATACATCTCGAATCACATCTTGTCACTCGTTAATTACTAATTAATTAACTGCAGCAAATTAATGATTTCAGAAGCACCAAAACGGCACATCCGCCTCATGAGCTGTTCGTGTGCGCCTCAAAATTTTTTTTTTTTTTTGTAGGATGTGCGCCTCAATTAAGATATGTAGCCTACATGTTTTGCACTGAAAATTGTGTGGTGTGCATCTCGTGATGTACACCAACAGCTCATGATTTCAATGTGTATTCGTGAGTATCCGTTACGTGAGTATTTACGTGATTTTCGTATATGTAGCTCTTCCCATTTTATATATATCAAAATAATTTAGAATTATGTGTAAGTATTTTTTTAATTATAAAAAATATTATTTAATATTTATTGAAGTAGTTAATTAAAAATAAAATTAAAAGATTATCAAATGACATCACCTGCAGTCCCGGACGCAATAATATCACATCCATTAAGTTGAATTAAAACATCAAATTAATTCTGTGTCATGCATATATACAAGACAATGAAGGTGTGGTAAATATTGAGAAAGTTGAATAAAAAGAAGCGTTTGGAAAATCAACAGACCTAAAACACTTTACAATATGAAAAATGCTAGTATTTATTTTTTTATTTTAATTTTTTTGTCATCAGCTGGAGTTGAAGCCCACGAAAAACCTTGTATTTTGACAAGTAATTAATACCTCTTCCATCTCATCAAAAATATGAGGCTTAAAACCTATCTCTACCTAGTTCAAGCACTCAAATCCGCCACTTAGGGGTTTCGGTGAAGCTCCGCTCACTCCAGCGAGCACGACTATCGCAAGTATCCCCCCTCATTCGTTCTATCCCCCCCTTTTTTTTCTTCAACTTTTTCTCTCATCGTAGGATCTAACTCGACCGCATCTCGATCTAGATTTGTGAGCGGCACTGGAGATCCCCTCCTTTTCTATCTCTTGTTTCTCCACTTCGCCTCCCTTCTTTTTTTCTTACTTTTTTTTTCCCCTATGACTTGGTCTAGATGATGAAGACAACAAGACGAGGTATGTGTCCTCCACATTCAATGAAAGCGATTAATCAGTGGCGGTGAGTCACCAGTAGCAAGAAGTGGCTAGTTGCGGTGACATTCAATGATAGTGATCTTGATTGAGGTGGCAAGAACCAATCTACTCTCCTTCATTCCTTTGGATCAAGGTTGTAGTTTCGTTTTTTATTGCTTAGTTAGATTTGATTCCCGTCTACTGTCTACATGCGGATTTAGTTCAAGTTCATTATAGATCTTAGTAAAATAATCTAGGTTATATAGAGCCTAGTAGATCTCAGGTCCACATGAATCCTAGTAGTCATGCCTAGACTCTATGGGTTCGATATGTTGACTCACCTAATAAGTTTAATGGTTCTACTTTGACCGATTAGGTCTATCCATTCAGAGTCAGTAAGCTTATAATTATTACTCGTGAGCTTGTAATTGGGACAAAAAACTTCTTAATTGAGCAAGTATGAAATTGCCAATTTAAGCTTCAAAAGAAAATGTGCTTTGGCTTTATTATATTAATTATAATTATAGTCGTATAGCTATAGCTAGATATATCATATGCATACATTATAATCATAATATATGTACTAAGATCATAATGTATAGAAGTAGTTGAAAACTACGTAGATGAGCTTCAGAGCGAGAGAAACGGTGTAGGATTCATTTCTAAGTTCTATGTCCTATAATTAATGTACGCACTACATATGTGAGTGTGTGACTAAATGTAGCGAAATGGTTATAATTTGATATTTATAATTAAATTAATGTCTCAATTTTCCTCAAAAAAAATTAAAAATTGATGTTAGTTAATCTAAAATATACATCATTGATAGGGTTATAATTTGATATTTATAATTAAATTAATGTCTCAATTTTCCTACCTAAAAAAAAAAAAAATATCGATCATTGATATCCATTTTGAGATGATTAGGTACACGGTCCAAATTAATTTGACGTTGCCAATGGTGGTGAATCTGGTGATGTACTTGCTATAGTTTTTACCTAAATAGCTAGCTAGCAAGATGTACTTTCGCATTAGAAACTGTGATATATCTAAATTCAAAATGGATTTTTCTCAAGAAAAAAAAAATCAAAATGGATTTGCTAGCTCTGAGTTATTTTTTTCCATCCTGACCTAGCTAACTAACAAAATCTTTATTTTAAAAATAATAAAAAAAAAACAATATCTTTATTTTTTTTTTTGAAGTAAAATAGAATTTCCTTAATTGGTTTGATACAGGAACTGACACAGAATCAATTGCCCTAATAAAAATACATTGACTTACTAATCATATTCATTCAAAAGAACACACCATGAGTTTGGCTATAAATGCGACTATAATACTGAAACAATGTGGCAATCAAGGATTGTTCTCTACAAACATCTAGAATGCATGACAATACACAAACACCATTAGAACCACACATAACGAAAAGCAAAACTTCTAACGAGAGAAGAAAACCTAAGACTTCCAATAAGGAAGACAAACTACCTAAGAATAAAAATTGATTAATAAGAGGACCAACCAACGCAGTTGCACAAATCCACAAATGATCATCGAGGAAGATGTACCGCAACAAGAATGAATCTA
Organism: Stephania japonica; assembly: GCA_039657345.1. Taxonomy (NCBI): domain Eukaryota; kingdom Viridiplantae; phylum Streptophyta; class Magnoliopsida; order Ranunculales; family Menispermaceae; genus Stephania; species Stephania japonica. The sequence continues at coordinate 10,414,722 of CM077557.1, forward strand.
ATCTTCATAGATCCTTTCATTTTATTGAACAAATGAAGTACAGAAAAATATACTGATTTGAACCACCGTTGATCAAAAGAGAAAATGATAGTTGTTCAAGATCTTGAATCACGAGAGAGAACAATGGAGCTAGAAAAAAAAAAAGGCACTAGAGTGGTTAGGGATACTATCAATAATTGTGTAAGAGTATTATAGGGAGGTGTCAACAGAGGACACGAGGATTAAACTTTTGTCTTTACCCTATCTTGCTTATCATTCAAATCAATTAGCCAAATCCTACCAAAAAAAATTAATTAATTAACCAAACATTATTGGATCATTGTTTATAAATTTGTTTAATAGTAAATATTCTTAAAAAAATTTAGAGCAACTTTAATAGTAATTAGCGAGTCTTTTTTGTGCGAGTTGTTGTATGGTTGCATCTTGAGATCCCTATACCTCATTCATCTAACGGTTTTAAAATATATTGGAATTAATCAAGAAGGCGAATCTTGGTGTATTAAAAATTTAGAATTGCATAAAAATGCAATAGCGGCAATCACGCCTAATTAAAATACCTTTTAGGCTTACTTTTTTTTTTCTGGCAAACCTTTTAGGTTTACTTGATCTATCACCTAGAATTTCACTCAATTAATTTATTATTATAATTGCAGGACTTTTCAACAAAATGTACTTGCATATACTCAAAATTTTTTTTTTTCCTTTTGTTGAATATATAGAAAGGATCGATTTGCTATAACAACAAAGTTTGAATGAAGAACGCGAATCTGGGTGTATGGTTCGTAATTGAGAAAAGCAGTTCCCATTAAGGTTAAACACTATAAGCACTTCGTGGAGTGCACATAGTTTCCAAAGCAGAAGAAACAGCATATCCGCTGTTTTTGGGTCTCTGACTACTTATTGATCGGTGACTATAGCTAGTCACACGTGATGGCCATGGAGTTCATATTAGCTAGCTATACTCACATTATATGTATATATACTGTGACCAACCGGTGAATTGGAGACTCAATAGTTTAATATGAGATTCAAGAACAACAGGTCATGGGTTCAAAAACCTCGGTGGTGGCAAATTATTTTTTTCTTATAAAAATAAATGTATATATACTGTGCATCATGAAGTGCATGTGCAACTATAAATTGACCGTCAACAAACAAAATGAAACTGCATGCTAGTATATAAAGAGGGTATAATAAGGCTTCTTATATTCAATAGTCTGTATATAGTATATTTGGTAATTGTATGAGAGACAAGAATGCAACAGCAACAACAACAACAACAATGATGGCGAGCACAGCCACCTACCAGCTGAGCATGTGGTGCACTTGCAATGCTTCTGTTCCCAGCATTTGACGTCGTACACACCTCCAATAACATCTTAGATTCTCTTAATATTTCCAATGTACTATATTTTATATATATAACTAATAAAAACATTATTATTATTATTATTATTATTATTATTATTATTGTCCAAGCATCTCTAGTGAGATAAACGAAGAATCACTTGCCAAAAGATAAAGTTTAGGAAAGTCATGATGCCTATGTCTTATTTAGGGCAATCTCTTCATCTGTCATCATGATCTCCGATGATGAAAAATAAAATTTTACCCGATGGCCTAACTTTTGTAAAAATAAAATAAAATAAAAAATTAATTATAGAAAATTAAGATAATACATATGTTATTTTCTCAAGTCATGTATATAGCTAGGGTTGGGGGCCAATCTAGCTAGATGGGTTAAAGGGAATGTGGATTCGATATCTTTGCTACACGTTTGAGATGAATATATAAAAGTAAGTTTCTTCAAATTAAGTAGGGGTGAGTCAAATTAAGAAAAATATTCAGACACCTGTAATTATCAAAACTATAATAATAATAATAATAATAATAATAATAATAATAATAATAATAATAATAATAATAATAATAATAATAATAATAATAATAATAATAATAATAAGTACTAGATTATATAAGATTTACTAGTTATATATTTCTGTTGTTGGTCAAATTAATGAACGGAATATTAGGGTAGGGAGGACCGAAGAAGGCAATGAGGCAGGCTTTGACATGTAGGTAGAACGCATCTTTCAGCTGCTACTGCAACCTCTGCTGGGTATTTATCATTTCCTCATTGAAGTACCTCCTTTAATCATTCAAATCCAGTTTAAAAGAAATACTTACACATCTCTATACACGCGTACATTTTTTGCTTACTTTTAGTTAACTACTGGTTCTCCATCCATGTACTCCTCTTGTTTATATATAGATTACCCGCATATGTAACATATATATGTGCCATATGGTTAATTAAGTAGTACTATTAATTAAATTATATCCTATTCAATTTCCATTCTTTTCTTTTTTTTTATAATATAATATATACTAATTAAATATTAATGTATATATAGTTCCACATCATGAATAGATACAATTGATGGAATATATTAAAAGAAAATTGAGGAAGACTTGAACACCCAAAAAAAGAGAAAGTCGGCAGGATGACTTTGCTTTGACATGAGAGAGAGGAGAATGAGAGGGGGGAGAGGGATTTTCTTTTTTTTGGACATATTCTTTTTGAAGATGCAGAAATCTTTTCTAGGATATCTGAAAAGATCTTTGGCCACTAAGGAGGAGGATGAAAATGAAAGCACTACAAGTATAGAGCAGAAAAGAGACTTGCCCTTCTTTGTCTTCTATGCATAGAAACTTGTAGAGGAAAAGAATATACATATGAGAACATGATGATAAGGAATATTTGTAACCCTAGGTATATATAGCTACCTCTTCAATTCTCTTTAAAAACATTCTAACCCCCTCCCCCACACACAAACCCCAAAAATTAAATAAAACAAATAATTAGTAGTTAATAATAATTCATGTTAACATATTATTATTATTTTTTGATAAGTGACTACAACATGCATGCATGAGTCAAACCTGAGACATCTCTAGCCCTGCCTTATAGCAATTGGAAGAATCGCACTACACACTTATTAAAGGGTCTGACATTGTATGAGCTCGAACTAATTACTGTTATGGTTGGCTTAATTCGACTACCACTCGATAAGAAAGTAACAAATAAAATAAAATAAAATAGAAATACAAACAAAAGTGAATAAATTGATGGTCATCAACTGACTAAAATATGCTGTACGCCCACAAACTCCCAAAGAAAAACAAACAAAGACAACTACAGCTACATGAGAAAAAACCCTGATGAATTAAGAGATACATCATCATCAACATATATACATGATAGTGCTTGAAAAAGCCCACCCCACCCACTACTCTATTTTCTTCTTCTTCTTCTTCTTCTTCTGCTCTCTCATCATAATGGACGGAGACCGAGGCGCTCCTTCTCGCTATGAGGTCTCATTTTCTACCACTCACCATCATCACCCCCATCACCCCCCAATAACTATCCTTCATGATATGGGCTTTGCAGCTCACCACTTTGATCAAGATCAAAATCATCAGGGTTTGAGTTTCCTCCTCCCCTCCTCTCACCATCATCCCCACCACAATTCCCATGTCGTCTCTCTTCCTTTCGATGTCATCTCGGGTGCCACCATCTCGCCCGCCAGTACTGCTGCTATCGCCACCACCGCAACCTCGAATGTTGATACCGTTGGGATTAGAAGCGGTAACGATAATATTGATGTTGCTTCGACTAATAAGGCATCTTGGAACAACGTCGACCAGGTAGGGTTACCAAAAGTATTGTAATTACTATATATATGTATAGGCACTGAAATCGAAGATACATGTGAAGAGTAGTAGATCGATCTTATGATATAACTTGCATGAAAACTTGACTTCTCTAGGTTTCTTTTCTTTAATTTAAATATTTTGTTGGGGTTTTGTGTTGATTTGATGGTACAATTTGGTTATAATTATATATATATATGCATGGGACTAATGCATATCTGGGTATTGCAGGTTAGTAGGATAATTTGGATTCAAAAGTTGTTAGCGAGGAGAACTGCACCACTGGTAACGTAAATGATGGCAACAATTCATGGTACATATTAATAGCCTCTACGATCTGCAACCCATATATAATTATAATTATAAACTCATCATGCTCATCAAGAGCAAACGCGCATAAGGAAAAGTACCGTAGTGGTGCTTTGATCAAACAACGCTAGCTGCTTTTAAGATCCATTTTTTTTTTTTTTGAAACCAAATTAAACCTAGCTAGCTAGCTAGTACTCAAATTATATACATCGATCTTTAATTTGAATAATATTGCTTTTATAATACTATATCAATTTGATTAATTTCACAAACTAAATGACATGGATCAAACACTTCCACTAAAGCTTGTTTTCATGCCGTAATTGATTACTACATATATTGCAAATTAAATTTTAAAGTAATTTTTTTGATAAAAAAACTAAAAGTAATTAATAATGATATTATGTGACAAAAAATTAAGTAATAATGAATTAAATGAATCACACTCATTCATGGAAATTAAAGCAATATTAATAATTTTATTTCATCAAAAGCAATATTAATATTACAATACCCATATGCTACATGCTTAAATTGAGTTTTATCTCTCATATACGAATGTATGAATGAAGCGACTTAATTAATTTGAGAGTGCTCTTGTGATCTATTAATATAATTTGAACAGGTGGAGGAACTCAGCAGAGAAAAGCAAGGTGAAGGTGAGGAGGAAGCTAAGAGAACCAAGGTTTTGCTTCCAAACTCGAAGCGACATCGACGTACTAGATGATGGTTACAAATGGAGAAAATATGGTCAGAAGGTAGTCAAGAACAGTCTTCACCCTAGGTACGTGCATTATCACTCAGTTAATTCCTTAATTCCAATTTAATTAACTGCCTTTAATCAATAACTTTCACTCATCACATGCATACAAAATAACTACTGTACTTGTTTTAAATTCTTCAGCTAGCTCCCCAATTAACAATCTATTAATCGGTACTTTAACTTGCTACTCATATATATAATTAATTTGAAGTAAATGCATCGGTTTTCATAAACTTAACTTTTGGTACTACTTAATTTGCAGCATTTAATATTAATATTAGATTATGTACGTAGTTTCACTGTAGGCCAGGATTTATATCGACAATAATTGCATGCATGAGTATACTACATATGTGTGTCAACACTCATCAACAGATTCCTGCAATTTGTTGGAAGTTTGTAAGTTTAGTTTTGTTGTATCACTGGTCGGTTCCCTTTTTTAAGTACCATACATGCCGCTTGTATGACCATTAATTAATGTATGTCTCTATTTTTGAGAATTAATGTATGCCTCTATGTCTGTAAGGTGTTTTTTGTTTTATCATCAGTAACATTTCTCCCTAAGATATATATATATATATATATAGCAAATAAAAATGCAATCATGATGACAAAAAGCCAACATCAAACATATTCTCTTGATCTGAAAAAAAAAAAAAGAAACATGTTCGCTTGACCACTACCTAATAGTTTTCATTGTAACCAAAAAAATAAAACTAAAAGTTTCATCTATAAACATCAGGGACGAAGCTAGACGTTGATGAGAGGGGGGTTAACTCTAATATATATAGTAAGGAGGTTGCTACACGGATCCATTTGGGGAACCGAGATAGGAGTATGAGTGGGTCTATGATGCACAATGCTCCTTGCGATGCGCGCACGAAACGCATTGCGTGACGTGGACCCACTCGTTGGGCCTCTAGGGTGCTCAAAATGGGTCAGGGCCTCTAGGGTGCTCAAAATGGGTCAGAAAATTATTTTCCATATAGTAAAACTTAAATTAAGTAGGCATGTATATTTTTGAGTAGTTTAAAATGAGGTACCCACCTTTCATTCTAACAAGTAAATGAAAAAAAGAAAAAATAGAGGGGGATCAAATTAGCCCCTTCTCCATAGAGTATAAAGAAAGTATGGACAATATATATAGTATAAATACTATTAAGAAAAAATTTGGGAGGGGCCATGGCCCCCCTCACCACCAAGGTGGCTTCGTCCCTGATAAACCTACAAGAAGAGCTATATCCAATACTTTTAGGGCTTATATTTATAGAAGTACCGGACAATCCAATTTTTACTATATTTATACAAAACCACTCTATTAATGACCACTTTCTCCTGATCAATGTTGAATCATATATTCCCAAACAAAAAAGTAAATCAAAAAGAAAATTGACCTATTAGAAATTGAAGTACGTATAACTCTTCATTAAAATTTATTCAGACTATATATAATTAGAAGTTAATTGTTATAAAAAAAAAGAAGTTAATTAATTAATGGACGTACTATACCTGACCTAGAATATATGCATGCACGCTAAACCTTTTCAATATATAGTTTTGAACTTGATGCAAATAACGCTATAGAAAAGTCATGTTGCCTACTCATATGTATCATTTGTAATTTAGTATGACTAATTGCAAGAAATAATTAATTTCCAGATTTACTATTTCTAGTAATTAAGCACGCACGTGTATACTAGTGTTATATACAAGAGTAGTGCTATTTGGACTCTTAAAGTTCGGACTCCTAGAAGTTTTTGGAAATTTTTATTTCAAAGTCACTCTCAAGCAATAAATAATTTTGAATAACAACTTATAACTCTCCTTTAATATTTGTAAAAATTTAAAAAACTCCCTATGAATCCGGACTCTAAAAGCCCAAACAGATTTTTTGTATATACAATTTACTCCCTCCAACCATTTTTATAAGTCATTCTACTCATAATTCAAAAAATATATATTGTTTTTGAAATTCAAGAGAACTTCTGTACCTCTTTATCCATTTTACTACTAAATCTATATTTAATTGCAATTAAACACTTACTCTAATACAATAAGTGATTGGTGTAGTTAATCACATAATTAAAGTACGAGCAAGAATGTACTTTGAACCCATAATTAATACTATTTTCCTTAATATGTGAGCTTTACCTTTGTGTGTTGTTTAATTGTGCACTAGTTTTAGCCTTGGACATTGTTTTATAAATAAAAGTTGTGTAAAAACCAAAAGATATAAAATATATGAAGAATGATGTAATTGGAATTCCCATAATAACTAAAAACTGTGATCTTCGATTAAAGATATGAAAGATGAAAAATACCTGCACTAAATTACTATTATCTATAATTATTTTTCTTATAAATAAAAATTGTTTAAAAACTAAAATACATAAAATATATGAAGAATGATGTAATTGTAATTAATTCTCATTAATTAATACTATTTTCCTTAATATGTGAGCTTTACTATTTTGTGTTGTTTATTTATTCATTCGTTTAATAAACAGATCAAATTCTTGTTACATCGATTGTGAACACTCATTTCTTAGATCCAAAATGCATTTTGCACTAGCCATGCATTCTCACAAAATAATACATTAACAAAGAAGAATTCCATTAATCCAACACATATGATTCGTATATAATTTATATAAAATGCTCCTGGATACGTACATATATATAAATAAATAAATAAATGTACTTAAAGATATGATGAAAATAGATATATAAATTACGGAAAAAAATAGATATATAAATAAAAATAATATTAATGCAAAGCTATATAGCTATTTATGTATGTATTCATCTGGAAAATTAGCATCTGCGTTTGAAAATGTTTTAGGTATTAATTCTAGTGCCATTGCCATCAATTATATATTTAGGAGGTCCAATAAAATCTCTAAAAGAGAAAGTGTCAACTAGTTAAAGCATGTTGAAATTTCATTAACATATACCGGTCAATTATTGGGTGGTCTTATAATGGTTTGGTTTGGGAGTGAGAGGTCATGAGTTTGAACCCCATTGGGAGGCACGTTGTTTCTTTCTTATCAAGAAATTTAATTAACATATAACTAACAAAAAAATATTATTAACTTATAGTTTATAAAATAACACTAAAATAAACAATAGATATAAAAAACCCTAAAATAAACAATTAATTCGTTTCACTTGATATATCATTGTATGTGTTATTTTTTAAGAAAATAATACTATATAATACTTTAAGTAATTATGCAGTATAGCCAACAATATTAAATTACATATTTCGGGTGGTTTTATCTCTAATTTATATGGAAACGGGTGGTCTTATCAAAGCATTTTGCAAATGTTGTTGATGTGACTATATATAGCTTTCTATATTGTACTTTTATAGCGTAGTGTTCACTAGTTTAGGGGTCTCCATTTTTACGTTGTAACGTGGCAATCGGTTGGGATCGTAGTGTTCCTCTTCGAATATGTGGGTGTTGTTCTTGAGCTCCCATTATAAGAAAAAAAAAATGTATTTTATAATAACCAAAATGTTGTTAATAAATACGTAGTCAAAATATATTAAATGCACACATAATATATATAATTGATATAATATTAATTTTATGTTGTTTAATAAACCAATACACATGAATTTTAAAAATTAATAAAATATTATGGTATGTCAATTATACATTGATTAAGTTTTAACAACATAACCTTCGACAACATTTATTCAACATCTAAATAAGCAATTTTCTTTTAGATTCCCTTTATATCGTAGGGATCATGTTAATTAATTACAAAATAATTAATTAACATTTTTAGTTTCATTGCTTTTAGATATATTAACATGCAAATAGTATAATAAGTTTTTTCAATTTGATTGTGCACGTTCTATACTTTAACATGACTAAACAATTAATCCTAGAAAATGTTTTTACTTAATGTTTTCAATGATTATTTCTCAACGTGTGTTGGAAGGTTTAGATTGTCTTTCCTTATCGAAAGTTTTATTTTTTTTCGTTGTGGTTCAAGTAATGTATTTGTGTACTGTCTTGTTCCAGACGTTTGTAAAAAGAATAGTCAATGGTTGTCAAACTATTCCATTGTTAATTATAGTTACATTTCTTGAAAGCTTATGGCGGTTAAATATTCTTTTGAACAATTAGAATTAACGAATCAATTTGTTACGGTGATTGACTCTATGTCTCATCCTGTTCCACTATATGTATTGAGAGCCTTTAATGATTAATGGAGTTTCTATTTCTTCAAAAAAAAAAAAAAATGTAGAGTATTGTTGGATGATGCATCAACTGAGTCTGCATTCTTATCTCCATGGACATAATTCAATATGTCATTATATGTATTATTTTATGCTATAGGAACGTTATATATAGAATTTTGTATTTGGTGAGTGCTCATCGATCTATACACAAATTTGGATACTGTTGGAATAAATTTGTGATAGATGCGTTAACGTTTAGTATATATGAGTTGGTTATTCACACTTTAATCTATTTTTGGAGTAACTTTCATATATAACATGTCTGATCATATTTCCAGTTTTTTTTTTTTTTTTTTTTGCTAGTTTGTCACAGACACTTGGTTCCTAATTTGGAGCATTTTAATTTGCAGAAGTTATTATCGCTGCACGCATAGTAATTGCCGAGTGAAAAAAAGGGTAGAGAGATTATCTGAAGATTGTCGAATGGTTATTACAACATACGAAGGCAGGCACACCCACTCTCCTTGTGACGATTCAAATTCATCCGAGCATGAGTGTTTTAGTTCTTTTTAATATATAATTAATGTGCAATGTAATAGATTTACAATATTATATATAGTTGATTGATAATATTATAAACCAAGCTTTAATTAGTTAATTGGCTAATTAATTTGTATCGTTTTATATAATTTGAAATGCTATACATAGCAATGGTTTTGTGTTTGTATGATCATGACTTGCTTGAAGTCATTTAGAACCATCCTGAAAAGGACAATCGTGTACAATCTTGAATTTATTAATTTAATTGCATTGAAATGAACTTTTTGCAATGCAACCGGCCTAGGGAGTTTTCATAAGAGTTTAATTGTATTTTCACCTTTGAAAAAAAAAAAAAAAAAAAAAAGTACTTTCACAACAACTATTTTCATTTTTAATATGTTCTCAAATGCATCTGGAAATTTGACAAAAGAAAATGCATTTGGAACCACAAAAAATGATACATGATATAACCAAGCATGTGAATGGTTCATTGGTTTAGTATGAGTTACTTGAATGTGAGTTCGTGAGTTCGAACCTTTTAGTAGACAAGTTGCGATTTCTTTCTTATAAGAAAAAATGATACAAGATATATGCATGGCTAACAATGCACGGTTTATTTATTTCTAATGGTAAATGTACATTGTGGCTATGGACAGTGGCAGATCTAGATATTGAATGTCCAGGGCTAGTTCTTAAGTACCCCTTGTATACATTACTTCCTTTAACTAAAAAACAAAATATGTGTTTGTTAGCCCCTGGGCTAATTTATCCGAATACACCCACAAGGAAAATAGCCCACCGCATTAACCAAAAAAATGACAAAATCTTATTAAGCCCATGGCCCACCAATCATAAGTAAAATGTAAAAAGATAAAAAATAGTTACCTTAATTTTTTGCTACACACAGTTTGTTAAAACTTTTTTTCTTTTCTTTTTTTTTGTTGCGCACATAATATTTAAGTTTTTTTTTTCATAGACAATATTTATGTTGAGTGTACACATATCACAATTCATAATTCAAAGTCAATTATAAATGTGAAGCAAATGTATGTATGCAAGTATATGTATGCGATGTCACTCAATACATTAATTAATATAGCAAATGTGCGCATGTAAAAAAAAACAGGTTCTTTTTTTCAAGAAAAGTAAATTCCTCTTTGACCGTATATATTAAAATAATATTCTTCTTTAATATTTTTCATTAATAATTAGAGATTTGATAGAAATATTTAAACATACTACTAAAGTTTGACGTCTTTTTTTCATATAACTATTTTCTACGTATTTTATTACTTCATTTTTTCTATATTATATTTTTGTTGAAGTGATTTTATAATATAAATTAATATTCTACAAAACGATTTGTATTAATATTTTGCTTATATTTTTAAATTATTAAAAAAATTTAAAATAATTAATTTTGTAGTTTATAGTCGATGTAGAGAATGCGGTTTGAGTCGCGTTAGTTTTTGTTATGCCTTAGCAGTGGTCCGATCATGCGACTAATCCATGCCTTAGTCATAACTTATTCATAATTGATCGCAATGATACTTTATTACAAATATAATTTAACCCTGGGCAATATAAATTTTTGAATATGCCCTTGGTTGTGGATTCTTACTACATCATCAATGTGGAGGGAATGTCCATTCTAATTGGCATAAATATACACATCCAACATTTAAAATAGTGAATCCAATGAATAATGTAGAGATTGCACCTTCTATCTATGTGACAACTTCTTTTTTCAAGTTTAATAATTATTAAACTATTATATACTTTATGAGTAGTATTAAACAATTATATATTTGCACTTATTAAACGATTTACAAATATTATATTTATAAAATACGATTGTTTTTTTTGGTATTGAGGTCGATTTATTTATATATAATATGCAACACCCAAAAAATAGCATTGTTTGTATTTATCTTTTTTTCTAAAACTTATTTGTAATTATCTCACATATGATAAGTACAAAAAATTAAAGAAAATAAAAAACTGAAAGTATGCCTATCAATAAAAAAACGCTAGAGTATGTGTATACGTAAAGAAACGAGAGTATAGTATTTTTACATAAATTCATGACTTAGAGAGTGTCGGGCCGCACACGCACATATGAGTATATAAATGGGGTTAGAGCCATTTTTGCACAAAATGCTTGTGCTAGGATCCAATCTACGCCACTTACATACCACACTAACTTTTATTATATTTTCGATTTGAAATTTTATACTCCAACAATTTTTGATTTATTTACTTTTTTGTCGCTTTTTCCTTTTCTTTTTTTTTTCATTTTTTATGAGTTAGCATAGTGTCTATCGCACACTCTAGAAATAAAGAGTGCGATAGGCAGTGTAAGTAGTTATTTGTGCTACATTATCTTCACAATGTAAATTCACATTATCATTGAGAGAGTTTTTTTTGTTGGTATGTCTATTAATTCTATCATACGAGTCCCACATTCACCTCCAATCTACATCCCATCGGAGATGCTCTAACTAGTTAACCGATATATACATACTCCGAACGTGAACGGTAATGAAACTATAATGTTCATAAAAAACGCTTACTTAGTGGTTTTTTTTCAAAAAAAGAAGAAGAGAAATCAATTTAGAGATAAGAAAGTGGAGAGAAATGTGCAAGCCTTTATTTTGGTGCAAGAAATGTGCAAGAATTAAGTAGATAATTTAAGTTCAATGTAATTATTTCTCAAAAACACTTCCATTGTTTAATCACTAACTTTTTCTTAATTAAACCAATAAAAAAATCAATTAAGGGCTAATATGAAATAAATACAATTTTAAAACTAATTGGATCCGCGTATACTGACTTTATATACGGTATAGATTAATTTGTGACTATACAAGTGCCAAAAAAATGGATTAATTCATGATGACTAGCTTGTGGATCCACCAAAATCAAGAAGGATGAAAATTATTCGACTTAGTTGGGTATGCTCAATTTTTATAATAAGGTCCTAATCCAAGGTGAGGAGAGTGTGTTTTGACTAATTTTATGTATGGGCAACAAGTGTGAAATGGGGTTCATTTTAAAATGCTAAGGCAAGATGGAGTGTCCACTTTGCACTTATGACCTTTCTTTTTTCTTTATAAGTAATCGATGTGGGACTATCCCAACATCTCCAACACTCTCCCCTCAAGTCCAACTCGGACTTGACCGCAAAAAACAATTAACTAATTTTGTTGGATGTCTACAAGGCCCTTAGACAATAGGCAATTAAGTCAACCATTGACTCTAATACCATGTTCGATTTTTATATTATTATAAGGCCCACTCAAAGGTGAGGAGAGTGTGGTGACTAATTTTATGTATGAACTATAAGTGTCAAAGTGTGATAGTGTCCCCAAACTCTCCAACTTAGCTACATTCGACTCACAGGTGTGGGGTCTTACTTAAGAGGCTTCGGTACTACTTAGAAAGAGATACACATAGTACTTCTTTATGAAGCTACACTTCATGAAGAAGCTATTATTCCAATCCACGCATATCCAACACACTTTGATTATAAGATTCATAATCAATTTAATGCTGTCTAATTTAATTAAAGAAGAGAGTTTTTGTAACATATTTATATTAATCACAATTAATTTGAGATTTAAGCTATATTATTGTTGCATGTATTGACAATATATATAACTTTATTTAACAAGCTCTTGTATTCGTTCAAGAAGTATGTAGTTTATACTAATATTTAATGCCATTACTCATTTTATAACTAATCTTTAATTGTTTGCTAAAAAAAAAAACTAATCTTTAATCATTTGTAATTGACCACACGATTTTTACATTTTCACCCATTTCAATCTTAGCACGATTTCCCTAAACGTACACCCCTATAGGAAAAATTGTCCCATTCGAAGGCTAATAGTGCCCAAAAGCGAGTTAACGAAGATAGTTGGTAAGTCGTATATGAATTTCCTCAAACTCAACAAGTTCACAAAAAAGTTCACAAAAAAGTTTTTAAAAGAAAAATACTAGGATGATTAGTTATGGGATTACTTGAAATAGACATCTGGTTGCTAGTGTCCATTCTTTTATTTGCATTGGTGTTTATGTGTACACAAATTGATGTATATTGAATAGATACTAACAAACGAGTGCCCAAAAAACGTCATCCTAATATCTTCCTTTTAAAGATGCTTTTGTAAATGACCTGTCACACGCCATTAGACACGTTCTTGATCGCGCCTCTTGAATTTCGCATCCATTTGTGCGCTCACAGAAATTGATGTCAATCTGACGGACACTAGATAACTGTGTGTAAAAGTTGCGTGAACAAATGGCGTAAGAAGTTGGTTCGCCACTCTCTAAAGCCCCGTTTTGTGTTCTTCGTATTCAGCAATGGAGGGAGAGAGAGACGGAGACGGAGCCATGGCCACCAAATCGCCGACATTTTTCAACCGTTTCGGTGAGTTCATAATGAATCAGTCCTCTTCGATCCTCTCTCTTCATCGACCGAATCACATTTTTCGCTCTATTCAATCCTTTCAATTCAATTCAAGTCTTCTAGGTTTTCAATTTTCAACGATCTCAGTTGATGATGATGTTAGGTTGGGACTTGCTTTTGGGATCGATCGCCGCGTTTTACGTGTTCATGGTTCCCTACACGAAGGTTGAAGAAAGCTTCAATGTTCAGGTACGCCACTTCGATCAATAACTCAGAATCTATGTTAAAATCAGTGCTTTCTAGGTCGATGGAGGTTGATTTCAATTAAACATTGTTCGAAGTTCGATATTTGCGGTGGTTTCGAGAATTTGGAACATTGGTGGATGTATTCGTTGATTGATTGAATTCTGCTCTGGAGCCAATGACAATGTAGTAGAATTGGTGTGAGGTTTTGGGGTTTTTTAGTGATGATCGAACGTCTTTCTTTTTGTGTCTGCGTGTGGGGTAAGGAGTGGTGAGTAAATTGCAGTTGCTTATTGCGGAATGGTGGTAGCTTGTCTACTGCTAAATGGGCGAGATTCTTTTCTGAATCTTCGCGTCTTTTTTTTTTTTTTTTTTTTTTCTGTGGTAAGTAAAAAGTGGAAATGTTGTTAAATGACTTGAAAATTGTTTTGCTTTGAAGATGTTTGAGATAGTTGGCTTTTAGGGAACCACAATCATGAATAGTAGCATGTTTAATGACACATGTGTACGTGTATGTGTACTTTATCAAGAAAGAATGTTAACTTATACTGTCGTCGTGTTGTGAAGAGCGTGTGATGATTCAGACGAGGCTGCATCCTTGAGTTGCATGGTCCATTTCCAGAAGTCTTGGAACCCTTTATCTCAATATTTTCTAGAAACTGTCTTTGTTTTGACATTAAGATATTTAAGACATAATGACTCTTGGCAGGATGCATGCGTGTCCCCTTCTGCCTAACTTCTAATGCCATAAATTATGTGCCATATCAGTGATCTCCACATTGATTTCCTTACATTTCTTTTCTAATGTTAAATGTTTTTATTTGGAGGAAACAAATGGGAAAATGGGAACAAACACCAGGGTGAAGATATCAAGGCTCATAACATACCAATAAGGCTTAAGACTTGGGTGCTTTTGGCCATTTTAAGTCATAGGCTGGCCTAGTTTAATTCTTATTGCTTTGTCATAGATAGGGCTGATCTTGGAATTTTTGAGGTTTAGGGAGTTAGAAGAAAGTCGGGGGCTTTTATAATTGGCAAAAATAACATCAATCTAGCTTAACAATTTAACCAAACCAAATAAAGTGACTTTTTAAAATTTTTTAATTAAAAAATGTACTTTTGACATTATGTATTTTGTATGGGATTAGAATTTAGAGACAAAAATTAAATAATATTGATTATATATATATGGGTACTTCTACCATGGGAACCAAATATGTACCCATGCCATGGGTACACTATTTAGAACCATTGGATTTAAATCTAACACATTAATTGAGGCGACATAAATGTATAAAGCATTTAATGCACAACACATTTTGAGGGGTTCCCATCACATATGGATATATATTTGGTCTCCATTGTAGAAGAACCCATATATATATACATATTAGTAAGTGAGCTCGCGAAAATTTTTTATTTATGCAAAACCTTTTCCCGACTTGGCCCAACTTAATAATAGTGATAGTAATATAATATTATAAATGGGTTATTTGTATGGAAGTATTTTTATTTTATTGGCAGTTTAGTGGCCAAAAAGTAATTGTTTTCTGTGCACTAAGTAGTGTTTCTACTAAAGTAGAGGGTGCACGTGATGAACAGTTTTTGTGTGAACAAATTTATTGATGTTGAATTAATTAAATTGTAATGCTGTTGTCTTAAGTCACATTGAATTAGGGGGTCTTTAATTATTAATGATTGTAGCCAATCTTCTCTATTAGGAGGTGAGCATTGCTTCCAAGGATCTCCTTAGAGGTAGTATATAAAAATCAAAGATGCAGTGAAAAATAATGGATTGCATATTCAATATTTGAGTCGACCATCTGTGAAAAAAATAAATCTGCTAATCTCTAGAATACACAATTTGTGTGCACTTACCAATACACTGGTCTGCTTGGTGAATAATACAAACAACAACAACAAACAACAACATAGCCTCAATCCTAAATTAATTGGGGTCGGCTCCATGGATCAAACTCTTCCATTGTGCTCAATTTTGTGCAATTGATGGTGAGCATTCCAAACCATTCAAGTCCCTCCTAATTAATGCATCCCAAGTTAACTTCGGTCTACCCTTACCTCGTCGAATTTTGTTAGTTTCTATTGAGTCAAGTTTTCCAGTGAAAGCATTTGTAGGTCGTCTTTGCAGGTATCCAAACCACCGCAACCGCCCTTCCCTAATCTTTGTGTCAATTGGTGCTACTCCTACTTTTCTTTAAATTTCTGTGCTTCTTATCCTATCTTTACGAGTTTTACCACACATTCACTTAAGCATCCTCATTTTTGCTACGTTCATTTTATGTAATTGTTGTTGCTTTACCGCCCAACATTTTCTTCCATAGAGCATAACTGGCCTAATTGTGGTCCTATAAAATTTTTCTTTTAACTTGGTAGGGATATTTCGATCACAGATCACACTTGTTCCACTTCTCCATTTCTTCCATCCAGGTTGAATTCTATGCGTAACATCATTCTCAATATTGCCATCATTTTGTATGATTGATCTTAGATATCTAAAGTGTTTCACCTCAGGAACTTCTACTTCCCCTAATTTAACCTCTCCATCATCTCTATGTTTAGTATTTTTAAACTCACAGTGCATGTATTTAGTCTTCGTCCTACTCAACCCAAAGCTTTTAGATTCTATTGTATTCCTCTAAATTGCTAATTTCCTATTCACTTTATCTCTTGTTTTGATCACTAAGACAATGTCATCTGCAAATAACATACAACATGGTATATCCTCTTGAATAATACAAACATATGTCCAAAATATTAATCAAGAAAAGAATCCAAAATAATTGAAACATAATTTGAACATTAAAATTTAGTAAAGCATAAAAGAAATATGTTTTGAACTACACAAAGATATCATGCTATATTAAAAAAAAAGATCCATTTGATCTCGAAGAACACATGGATGGCTTCAAGGCCAACACAACTTAGAGGCGTGATTTCAGTGATGTCAACATACCATCTCCTAAAAAAATCCGCTACTTTTGGGTGTGAGTTTAGTGATGTCTCTGTAGTATCTCCCAAAAAACATCTGCTTCCTCTTCTTCGATCACTTCTTAGACCTTTAGCAGGTCAAAGTCTCGTGGTCAAAAACTCCTTTCGAAATAACTCTCGTTGAAGAAGAGCAACAACTTTTTCTTTCTTTCAATAAGCAACATTCGTGATTTCGGTTAATTTGCAAGTTTGTCAATCAGTACTTGTTTACGTAGGAGACAGTAGTTGAGAAAATCTCACTGGTTTAACTTTTACGGGTTTTTTCTTTTGTCAATTGGCAAGTTCAACCTGACACCATCACCATCAGTTCAAAATAAATAATCAATAACTTGAAAAAGAAAGATAAGAGGAAGAACCTAGCTTTGCCTTGGAACTCAGTTTCATAAACTTCATCCGCCCCTACTATAAGTTACAAAATCATGAACTAAATATTATAAAAGAAATCCCTTTTGAGTTGGAATTAAAACCATGGTTTGAATAAAAAATAATAAGATTCTTCAAAAATAAAAAATAATAAGAAAAAACAGTTTACCAGTTTCCTAAAATACTTATGTCATGCAAATTCTTCACAATCATATTTTCCTTATACTGCAAAGAGATCATACAAATATCACCAGATTCACTCCAATGAATAAAAAAAAATCAATGGCCAGTTGGTCGCTCGAGAGATGGGAGAGAGTAATGAATGAGGGTAGGGAAAGGGTATCAATTAAAATGTTGAGAGATCGAATGATTAAACCGTTTCCTCAACTTTATCCATCCACTCCACTAATATGGTTTTCAAAGTTAAATCGTGGTCTCGTTTGTGAAAATGGTTAGTAGGGTATATCTAGAAACCGCCTAAGAAAGAGCCGAGTAATCAAATGCACAATTTAATTTTAGTCCTATTGAAAAGACATATTTACCATTTTTTTTCTAAAGGACACCAAGAGAAGTTAAAAAGTTCAAATGCGTTTTTAGACGACAATTTTGTATTAAAGCCTATTTCGTCTTCACCAACAACCACCTAGAGGATTTTCATTATATATAAGATATATATAAAATCAATAAAAATTGTAATTTTCAAAAAACTAGAATAAAGATTTAAGGGAAACTTAAACCCTCAACAACAACAACAACAACAACAACAACCTAGCGTTAGTGTCAAAATCAGTTAGGGTTAGCTACATGAATCAAACTCTTTTATTGCGCTCGATTTAGTGCATTTTTTTTTTGAAGGAAAGAATCAACTCTTGCACCCATCGAGATTTGAACTCATGACCTCGTCCAAATCCCATACCAAACCATTGTGCCACCCAATTGGTTGGTGCTCAATTTAGTGCTATTGATGGCGTTCTTTCCAAATCATTTAGATCCCTCCTAATTAATGCGTCACAAATTAGCTTAAAAATGATTTTGTACCAAAGGATATTCATGCATGTCCTGGCGTTTTCCAAGCCATAAACAAACAAACAAAAAAATGAGGCATTTTCTCCAAAGGGATTTTATTTTTATCTCACTGCATTTTAAGTGTATATGGTGTGGTGCCCTTCAATTTTTAAATTGTACTATATTTTATACACAAATATTAATAATAGGAAGTATAGTTATATTGAAAGGACCCATGGTTCTAGGTTTGCAACAATAGCGGATAGAGAGAGGGATATGGATGTGATTGAACGATTGCCCTAATATATAAGAGGGAATTATTTATTTATTTTTTAAATAAATCAAGATTACACAACTACCCTAGCCTTCCCTTGAAAAAAACTACCCAAGTCATATATTACTAATGACTAATGAGGGACCTGGTATTCGGGAAGTCTTCCCTCCCGCCCCTTCCCAAGGTTGGGCCTAGTCATAGAGCAATCTCTATAGGTTTGCCAATCCCCGTCCTCAACTTTAATGCAGTAAAACTTTTGCAAATGCACTAGGTAATTTGGGGGTCTAAAGGTCACGATCTTGAATTTATAATTTCTTCCATAGCCTCTCAATTGTTTATTTACTCTCAACTTTGGATTTCTAGGGAAGAGTGTTCCTTAAATTTGTTTTATTTATCTTTGGTATCAAATCTTTTCTTACTGTTGTCTTTATTGTTTGGTCAAGGCAACACATGATATACTCTATCATCAACATCACCTGGAGAAGGTAAATCTACATCTAAGCTTTTCTGCTCTCATACATGATTGTGCTGATTGGGCCTTGTACTTTAGAAAACTCATGATCTTCTTAAACTTGTTTGTAGTACGACCATTTGGAGTTTCCAGGAGTTGTTCCTCGTACCTTTATAGGTAACATTAATGTATTAATAATAAGTTCTTTGTTCAATTCCCTTGTACTTTGAGCATTTATACGTGAGAGAGTATCCACTACCCTTAACATACTTCGTGCCTTTTGTAATGTACCTGGTCTCTTGCATTTTTTTTTTTTACAATTAATTAAGTATGATGGACCAACTAATTTGGGATTGAGGTTTTGTTCTTGTTGTGTTGAGTTTCCGTGGAGCGAAGAATGCTTTCATTTCTAGTTCATTCACAAAGTTTGAATATCTACCTGATTACTTCAACTTTTTTTTCAATTTTTTTTTTCAATTTTTTTATTAAGAAATACCACCCTTTTGTGGTTCAAGAGCATTTGTTAAAAGCTTATTTTCATAGTATATCTTTGTGGCCGCAAGGTCAATTCTAGGATGACACATATAAACCAATTATAGTAATTTTTCAGCGTAGTGCATGTTTGGAATTTTGTAGGAACAAGTGAAATCAAATCACAATTGTGATAGAAGTTCCAGGGTGTCTATGTAGGGGAGAGGGAGAACAATGATGGGCATGGATGAATTTATTGCTCATTCGGAGGCTTTTCTTTGGTCATTTTTGATGTTATTTCAATTTTTTGTTGGGAAATGCCATTGAAATTGTGTTCTTTAATTTTGCTGGCTAGAGTTTCTAATTTCTCAATACATAAATTATTAGGAGTCTCAGAACATTTATATTTGAGCCTTTTTTTGAGTGGCTGCCCCAGTTTTTAAAGAAAGGAATTGCTGTAAATTGGAGAATTATATATATATATATATATTTTAGCTTGCAATATGTTGAGAAAGAATTCACGATGGTTTTGAGGGAGACGTTTTATACAAAACATATTTGATCATATGAGTCAAGGACTTGTTATCGGTACGATGATATGAGCTCTCCACGGAAGCAAGCTGTTCATGCAAATGAAATCTAGTTATTGATGCATGTATGGTTGCAGGATACTGTCCTGAATAAGTACGATATTGGATTTGATATTTTTAGTCTGAGCTAGGACCTAAAATAAGTATAAGATACTCTTGGTTGAGATTAGTGCATGGTTAAAGGATGGGCTAGTAGGATTATGTGGTTTTCATCAGAGAAACCTAGAAAAATGAAGGAAATTAAATTGCCTAGAATGTCTATTGTATTGCTATTTGTATGGAGTTTTTGGTTTAGTTGAAGGGCCATAAGATAGTTGGAAGGCACTAGAAGATAGTCATACTTATTAATGATTGTGTCATGTCAACGATTGTTCGAAAGAATATTTCGCTTGGCGTGTATGGCATAGTTGTTCGCTGGTGATGGAGATCATTAGAGGAAAGCCTAAGTTATTATATACAACCATTTAACAAGCCATGGTTTTGGCTTACTATTGGAGAAAGACTGAAAGAGCTTATTCTTGTTTGAAATTCATGGACGGTTGTTCGACTTTGGATATCATTTGTGTTTTGAACCACTGTACTGTACTGGAGTGGTGAGCTCTGAGCACATTCAGTTCCTGAGGCATCTACAATCTCCATTTCTATCATGTTACTTCATGGCTGCAGATTGGTCTCTATGACTTGAGATGAACAAAAGATTGTTTGAGGGCAAGATTTTAAACTGGTTTAGTGTGTCGCTTTGACATTTTTGTGGGTGGTGAGTATTAAATGGGGTCAAGGGTTTTCAATTTCAGATTTGTTAAGGGATTGGGATGGGTTATAGATTTACATTTAGATAGATGTTTGAGGGTTTAACTAGAGGGTACATTGTCCTTGGACCTTGACTTATGTTGGCATTGTATAATTGATTATTGTATAATAAATATATTATCTTTTTTTCTCAAGACAAGGCATTTTGTCTTTGAACTGTGTATCTCTTTAACTTCAGTTGATAACTTGATATGGATACGTCGTATTGCAAAAATGTTCAGTCACCTTAATTGAGGTCATCTGTCACAAGTTTGTGATCCGTCAACAAACATTGATATTCCTTGTAGGTGCCTTGGCTATATCGATGTTGACATCTCCCATAGTAGTAGGCCTATATCTGTTGCACTTACCAAAGATTTATAGCCTTTATGCAGGTTTGTTTCTTCCAATGCCTTGAATTTTTCTTAATATTCTACTTGCAAATGTCTACATTCTATTTTTTCTTAAGTTTTTTTTTAAAAAAAAAATTATATATCAATAGTCGCATTGTTGAATTGCTATTTCACTATTTCTTTTTCTTTTCTTTGTTGATAAATTAATATTTAATTTACATGATACTAGTAATGCTTCTTAATAATGAATGTTATGATGTTGGTTTCCAAATTTAAATACAAAATTTGCAATTTATAGCATGCAATTATGGAGGATTAAAGGATTGTGAAAGTATATCATCCACTTCCGAATTGAGTTACTGGAAGCATTTGATTCATGTAGCCAATACTAACTAATTTGAAACTGAGGCTTCATTGCTGCTGTGGTTGTTGCAGAATGTATTGTGCAAAGTTAATGGTGTGGCTGAGCGGTATGTGAACTTATACTGCTTACTCCGTCTTCTTTTACACACCAAAGATCAAAAAATGAGAAATTTGAGTTTATAAAATGTACTCGTAATTCATAGCGTAAAGATTTTAAAAAGTCATCTCTTGTATGTGAACAATATTGTTTTAATATATGAAGCAAGCTGTATGTGGATAGGAAATTATAATTTTGGAGAAATACATGAGTAGGATAAATATTGGATATATCTATTTTTTTGGATAGGAAGTTTGGATGTATGTGTTGTGAGTTCAATAAGAATAGATTTTTTTTGAGGCCCTACCAATAGAAATTTTGATAGCATAGTAAAATTAAGAAAAGTAGAAGTTCTAAAGGTGCACAGTTTAGATGTTTATGACTGATCATACAAAGGATGTATGTTTAGAAGATAACAATAGATATTTTTTTTTGAGGCCCCAACAATAGAGATTTTGATAGCGAAGTAGTACAATTAGGAGAAATAGAAGTTCTAAAGGTGCATAGTTTAGATGTTTATGATTGATCATACAAAAGGATTTATGTTTAGAAGATAACAATAGATATTTTTTTTTGAGGCCCTTACAATAGAGATTTTGATAGCGAAATAGTACAATTAGGAGAAGTAGAAATTCTAAAGGTGCATAGTTTAAATGCTTATGATTGATCATACCAAAGGATGTATATATAAAAGATAATGCTACACATAATGCAAGCTAGATGGAAGAAGTGAAGGTGCACAACAATTATGATATGTGATTGAAATGTCCCTGTTAATCTAAAGAAAAATTCTATAAGATCTTAGTTAGGTACTTAGGTCACTATGCTTTATCAAAGTGCATGTTGGCAGTAAAGAAACAGCACATACGTAAAATGAGCTTTGCGAAGTTGAAGATGTGTAAATGGATGTGTGGTAAAACTAACAAGGATAGAATAAAAAAACACTTAATTTCAAAGAAAAAGAACAGGAGTCCCTGGTTGGGGGAAAAATAAGAGAAGGGGTAGTTCTGGTGGTTTTGACACAGACAAATACTATTTGCAAATGCCCAGTCAGAAAACTCAACGCGTTAGAAATAAGAGGAATTCAAGGGTATAGTTGTAGATTTAGAATAAGATAACTTAGGATGCATTAATCATAAAAGATTTAAAATACTAACAAATCACATCATTAAATGCATTAGATAGAGTTGAATGGAAATGTCAGATCCCTGTAACTGACCTCAACTAGTTTGGAATTGAGGCTTACTTGATAGACAAATAGAGTTAGAAAATACAAACAAAAAATCATTTTGTGTTACAAAGATATAAGTCAGCAGTCGGCGAGTCAACGCCTTAAACCACACAAATGCATAGAGACCAATTAAAATGCTACTATAATTGTAACGAAAAAAAAAAGCTACTTAAATCTCTCTCTCTCTCTATATATATATATCATAATTAAGGTGTCACTGCTACTTCAAAAAGCACAACCTTATTATCTTATTGTCGGGCCATGGAGCCTGGTTTGTTATCATTTAGCGGTAGTTCCATAGCCAATTTATTCTGTTTTTATGCTGTACATATTATATGCCAAAATTTCCATCAGAGCATCTTTCAATTTTTCGCAGCAAGCTTCTGTATCTTCTGTGATGATTGTGCAATATAAAAATTGATTCGACTATATTTTGGGGGATCTGAGCTGGTTTATGCATTACCTTGTGTTTTGATTTTATGATTTTTTCAACTAATATGAAAATTTCTCTTCATTGTATATAGTTCGTTTGGTTCTAGGATGCATCGTATTATCAACCTTACGTTTTTTCCGCATTCAGGTATGATTTCAGTTTGTTTCTTACATGCTTATTTTTAATTGCTAGTGAATCAAACTCTTATCAAGAGAATTGCTAGTGAATCAAACCTACAAATGCAATATTTATTGTGTTTTAAAATGGGGATGATCCACCTAATTCCAAGAATATTGGTGTTCTTGCAATTTTTCTCGATCCTTTTTTTTATCAGTTTTTCTAGGAAGTTATTGAACGATATTGGAGTTAGTGGTAGTTGGTGTGAATCTAAAGCATGCGTCCAGGTTAGATTTTATTAGCACGATTAGTAAAGGTTGGTTAATGAATTAGTCTATGTTTAGATAATCTCTGTGCAGATTTTGGGCCATTTGCTAGGAGATCATTAGGCTGCTCTAGGATTGTCGTACAATGAGACCTTTCAACTTGTATAGTTTTTTCTTTTTATATTACGCAAGTAGTACAATGTCTAACTTTGTTTTTCGGTTGATATGCATGCATGTAAACTCATTCACATTCCATTAAAACATGGTATTCGACACTTTTTTTTTTCACAAAGTCGAATGGCGGAAGATTGAATACTTACTGTTTCTCATTTGTAAACTATTCCTCTTGTTGAAACCCTTCTTTCTGTGAGTGCGAGTATCCTTCATGTCAAATATTTTCTCCATTTTGCTTTGAGCTTGACTGTGCAATTCCTTCATCACATAAACGAATTGTTGGACAGATAGGTAGTTAAGGACTTAAGATCATAGGGTCTTTAACAAGAATTTGGAGTGGTGGAGCCGTGGACAAACCTGAACGATTTTAAGGCTTTTAAGTTTTTGTGGACGTGAAAACAATCAAAGACAGTTCAAAGAATGGGACAAAGATAATCTGGCAAGGCATGGATTAGAATGTAGCTTGAAGAGGTAATTCAGATTTTGGACGAGGAGGAAGAAAGTGATAAATGGAACACAGAATAAAGTGTCGTGGAAGTCAACGAAGATTGAACTTCACTGGATCCACTTGCCAGAAAAAAGGACACTGTTTCAGAACTTCACTGGATCCGCTTGCCAAAAAAAAGGACACTGTTGCAATAGGCCAAAATGAAGGGGATTAAGGAGGAACACTCCAACATGAAATTTTTCCTTGGGCTATCGACAAGAACATCAAAGAACAAGATTAGAGGTTCAAAGAGTCGATGAGACCAATCTACCAAATGATAATGAGGGGATTTTTGTTATTTCTTGATGCCTTGTGTAAGACTGAGACTGTCAAGGACTAGTATTGTTCTCATCTGTTAACATAGGTTCCTTAAGGATCAAGAAGAATATAACTAAGGGAAAGGAAGTGGATTCCTCGGTCTCGACCCGTGACTAGATGATCCTACATTAAGACCTTTAACTCAAACATATACAATTACAAAGCATCTTAAAATTTCAGTCATAGGCTTTTCATGTCATAATTGAGCTTGGTGAATCTGTCAAATAACTCATTGCGATCAACTTTAGAGCTTTGTCATGTAGTCAGTGACAAATCTTTAACTCTGGTGTAGTCACTAGTACATCTGTTGTATTGGTACATACATAGCTCAGAGGGAGAAATGCTTCCTCATTTTCTCCTTCTTCTTTCCGAAGTCACAATATTTTGTTTTCCAAGCCTTTGTCTAATTGATCTTGATTGTTGCCATCAAGCCAAATTGTAACTTCCAAATATGGTAGTGGTGGTGGGATATTACTTTATCGAAACCTTCTTAAACTTGAATACCATCTCATTGGCATTAATCCAATCAATAATTCATTGTCCCGACTCTTAGTGGATCTTTGAAAGGTTGATCTTTAGAATACTGCCATAGCTTATTTTGACTCGCGTGTGCAATTTGATCCCTTTGCATTGGATTTTTGTCATGCGGCCTTGTTGTAGGCGCAAATGTGTTGCCTATTTGTTTCGGATTAATTGTTGCATGAAAAACATTTTTTTTGTTGGCAAGCTCTGCTTGTGTCGTTGTCTCTAATTTGTGGCTATGGTCACCAAATCACTTATCTAAGCAAAAAGGAAAACTGTTGGTAGAGGATTCGCGTTACCACCCCAATAGCAGGACCGGAGTATGCTAGGCTGGGTGACAGGAAAACTGAGTGATGACCGAGTTTCGGTGGACTCGGAAGGCTTCGAGGGACTCAGGTGTTGGATTGGGGTTAAGCGTGTGGCACTTACCTAAGTGGGCACGGGCGCATACCTAAGTGGGCATGTCGCGTACCTAAGCGGGCACGACGCGTATCTAAGCGGGCACGACGGCGCGTGCGTACCTAAGCGGGCACAGGCGCGCGTACCTAAGTGCGCACGGGCGCGTACCTAAGTGCGCACGGCGCGGGCAAGGCGCGTTCCTTGGCACGGGCATAGCGGTACCTTGGCACGGGCATAGCGGTACCTTGGCACGTTCCTTAGTGAGAGCATGACATTCCTTGGCACAAGCAAGGTCACGCCTTGGCATGGGCAAGACAAGACCTTGGCAGGAGCACAATTGACTTTCCTTGACCTTGGCGTTGACCGGGTCAAAGTATGATTGGTCTCACATTTGGATGTTTCCTATTGGAGGGCCAAGAATGGCTTAACATCTACTGTAGGAGGGGGACCTCTCCTAGGGGTGGTATGGGCAGGAAAGCAAGGGTGACCCTAGAGAAGGCCTTGGGCGTGCATGCCAAGGCCATACCCAAAGACCATCATGCAACCACCTTCGTGCCGGTAGGACCTGGGCTCAGCCGGGCTCCGGCACTCACCCAAGGGTGCTTAGGGTCAGCTAGGCATCACCAAGCACGACCCTGAAAGCAAGGAGCATCCCAAGGCTTGAATGGACCAAGTCAAGCATCCAGCAAGGCAGTCCCTAGGCGGTTATACAACTATCTTGGTCATGGCTTAGAGCATGACCAGGGCACGTCCAAGCAAGTCCCTAGCACATGGAGGATGTGCTTATTGACCAGGTGGTCATGGTGGTTACGAGGCCAGGTGGCAGCAAGCAGTTGGGTAACTGCTTGGCTACATGGAAGTGTGGTGTGGTTTATTTAATCTTTGATGCTTGTAAACTAGGACAAGTGTCCATTCGGTTATGTAACCACTTCAGGCTGTTTTCTATAAAGCCAACCTCTTATGCTTGGGGAAGCATAAGGTGGTAGAGTTGTAATCCATTAATCAAATATCAGTAAAGCTCCCCTTTGTGCCTGATGTTACTTGTTAGTGAGTTTTGTTGGAGTGCTGAACTAATGTGGCCCTTAGTCACCACGGAGTGGCATTGAGTGAGAAAAATTTCCTTCGGGTAAACCTCTCATTAGTGACCCCGTGACAATTCCCATGGTTCACATATAGTGTTTAGATAATCTTAGACATAGGAAAAACAAGTAACCAGTGTGCCTTGCTTACATGCCTGCAGTTTGGGTTTTCTTTATACAGGCCTCATCTATGTCCATAGCTTGATGCATAGCAGTAGGATGTACTCTATTCAAGTCATATTTCATGTAGATTTTTATTCATTTGTCATCCTTAATCAATTTATTTGAGATATTGTGCGTGATTTGGGGTTGTGGATTTGTTGTTGTTATTGTTTGTTCTTATTCTTTGGATAGATGCTATGAACCTTTTTACCATTTCTTTTTTCATGTTGCTTATGATTGTATTTTTTTTTGTCTAAAAGTATAAAGATAAAAGATGGGAGCTTATTAAACCTTTATATTGGTACATTTGTTTGTAAATTTTACTTGCAACCTCTCACCCTCCCTTTTTCATTAACCGGTTTGACTCAAATTTAATGGGTCTATTCTTCTTTTGTTATTATTAATTTAAGTTTCTTATGATTAGTATCTAAATATGTTGTCACAATTAATTTTCCTGAATTTGAGTTTCTTCTATCAAACAACATGACATAATTCTGATTAATGACATTGATTGAAATTATTTTGTTTTCTCACAGATTAGAAGAAAATTTGGTTCCGTTGTGGAAATTTTCTTTGTAATCTTGACTGCGTTGCAGTTTCATATGTTGTTCTATTGTTCACGACCTCTACCTAATATTCTGGCGTTGGCTCTTGGTAATTATTTTTGATTTTGAACATTTCTTATTGGTATTTCATGCTTTTTTCTGTATATCTTATTGCCTTGTCGTATCCATTTTGATTGTTTTCCTTACTTCCATTGTTGCTTCACAATCATGTACTAAATGTCCTTTTCAGCTTGTCCCTTTGGAACCTGCCAATATTGTTGTCATCTCACATTGGGATTAATATTTTACTTCTCAAATATGCTTCTAATATTTTCTTTGGAGGTATATCCCATATTTGTCTAAACATTTGCATTTTCATTGAATTTATCTTTCTAGCTTTCATTTGGATTGTGAGCTAAAATTGGTCTTATAAAATTTTCCTTTAACATTAATGGGATGCATCGATCACGTAATATTTTGAAGCAGTCCTCCAAAAATGTAAAATAGAAATTCTGGAAGACCGCAATCGGACTTACTATTGACTCCTATAAGAGTCGAACCCACAACCTTGCCTTGTCAAGTAATGCCTCATCTATCTCAATTGAGATACTTAGGCTATGGTCAATAAAGAAGTTGCACATATCTAAAATGAGCATTAGAGAGATGGGGATGTGATAAACTCCTCAACACTCGAGTGAACGAAGGGGTCGCCTCGGTAGCTTTATTGATAGAAAAGGGAAAAGAACAAGGAAACATCAGTTTCTGGCAGGGAAGTCCACTTGATCAGAACCTCGGGACTAGCTGAGAGACATCGGTAAGAGAGGACCAGTTCGAGTTCAGCAGTTGTTACCAAGGAGCCGGGTAGAAGAGGGGCAAATCAGCCGAGGCAGTTGCATTCCCAATGGCTTTCTTGAGTTGCGAAACATGGAAAACTGGATGGAGGGAGGAAGAAGGATGCAAGTTCAATTTGTAAGCCACTGCTCCAACTCGAGAAAGAACTTTGTTAGGTCCAAAGAACTTTGGACTGAGTTTAGAATAAGAACCACGCGCCAGAGACAACTGACGATATTGATGAAGTTTGATGGAAATAGAGTCCCTGACTGTGAACTGCACATCTTGACGATTGGGATTGGCCTGCTGCTTCATGTGCATCTGGGTTGAGAAGCTGATCACGGAGTTTTGCCAATACATGATCCTTGGCTTGCAGCAAGGCATCCAAATCAGACAAAGGACCAAACGAAATAGAACTGTGGTGAATCAATGACGGAAGGTCACGCCCATATACTACCTTGAACAGGGAGCAATTCAAGGACGAATGGAAGGACGTGTTATACCAATATTCCGCCTAATGCAACCAATCCGACCTTTCCTTGGGCCATTGGGAAATAAAACAATGAAGATAAAATTTGAGGCATCGATTAACTACCTCGGTTTGGCCGTCGCTCTGCGGGTGGTAAGCGGTACTCTTGTTCAGCTGGGTGTGTTGTAGATGAAAGAGTTTGCGCCAAAAAGTGGCTCAAGAAAATCTTGTCACGATCAGAATGCTACGAGGGAATCTGTGCAGCTTCACCATGCCCTTGATGAAGAGGTCGGCCACTGTTTTGGTGGATAAGCTGTGTTTAAGAGCCAAAAAATGGGTTGCTTTACTTAAGCGGTCAACAACCACCAAGATAGAGTTGAATCCCCTAGATGTAGGCATGCCTTTCACGAAATTCCAGGATGTATTCTCTCAGATAGCCATTGGAATTGGAAGGGGTTGTAGTAGACCACCAAGAGCAGGTGTCTCAGATTTTGTTGGCACACATCGCAAGCTGCGACGAAGGACTTGATGTCTTGCTTCATTCCAACCCAATATAGTTCAGAAGCAACCCCCCCCACCCACCCAATAGGATTGACATGAAATTCCACTAGCAGGCGTTGCTTGAGTGAGGAAGAGGCGGAAAGCACTACTCGATCTTTGAACCTGAGTTGACATTGTATTAAGGACCATGGCGGCATGGCCGAAGGATCAGCTAACAACTGAGATATAAAGGGGATAACAGGGGGTCAGCGACAACTTCTTGGGCAATTAGTTCATCCCCATTAAAGGAGACCAGGGATAAGGAGTGACAATCAACAACAATAGGATATCTTGACCACATTCGAAGCTCCTGGTTTGTAATGAAACCCCAATAGCTTGATCAACCACTTTTGGTATTTAGGAGCGACAACTCGTTGCTCAAATAAGAACTTCAAACTTCTTTGATCAGTGCGGACAAGGAACTTAGACGCCACTTTTGTATGGCAAGAACAATGGTGACAAGCTTGCGCTCATAGGCTGATTTGGATCAAGCACGGGCGGACAAGGCTTGACTGAAAAAGTGAAAAATGCAATTGGCATCTCCTTTTGTGATAAAACTGCCCTTACCCCAACTCTAAATGCATCAGTCTCTACCACTAACAACTCATTGAAATTGGGTAGTGCAAGGATCGGGACCTCCTGAAATGCCTGCTTGAGCTTGGAGAAAGCAAAATAAGTTGAGTCTGACCAATCGAAAGAATCTTTCCGTAATAACTGAGTAAGAGGCGTTGCAAGTTTGCCCCTGGACAAAGTGCCAGTAATGCTCAGTGAGCCCTAAGAAGCCCCTTAGCTCCTTTGTTGACGAAGGTAGTGGCCAAAGCTCCATCGCGGCTACCTTTTCTGGATCAACTGACACGCCCTCCTTGGAGATAATGTGGCTCAAGTACTCCAATCAAGTCCTTGCAAAACAACATTTTTTAAGATTAACAAAGAGAGAATTTGCCTGTAGTAGTTTAAGCACTTGAGAGAGATGGGAATAGTGTTCACTTAACGTTTTACTGAAAACCAGGATGTCATCAAAGAAGACGAGGACTAAATGGTGCAACAAACATTTGAAAATGGAATTCACGAGGGACTAAAATGTGGCCAGAGCTTTGGAGAGCCCGAAGGGCATAACTAAGAACTCGTAGTGGCCCTCGTGTATGCGGAAAATCGTCTTGGGTGTATCTTTGGTTCACACTCTGATTTGGTGATATCCAAAGCGAAAGTCCAACTTCGAGAAGAAACACGAGTTGTGCATTTCATCCAACAGCTCATCAATATTTGGAATAGGGAATCTGTATGGAACGGTCGACTTATTCAAGGCTTTATAGTCGACGCAAAAGCACCAACTGCCATCCTTCTTTTTGACGAGGAGGACTGGGCTCGAAAAGGGACTGTTGCTGGGCTGGATGATGCCTGCCTCCAACATCTTGGTAACCATACGCTCTATCTCAGACTTCTAAATGTGGGGGTACCGGTACGACCGTACTCTAACTGGTTCAGCCCCATCTTTGAGGACAATGGCGTGATTGCAATCACGAGAGGGGGGAAGATACAAGGGTCCAAAATGGTATGATACAAGGGTCAACCTCCACCACTGGTTCGTGAACATCCTCTGCCATCACTTGAAGACACTTCACCAAAAAGCAACCGAGAACATCATTCAGGGAGTGTTGAACAACCTTACAAGACACAATAGCACAGTGCAGGGATGGTCTCCTTTCACAACCACCAGACACCCCCCAAACAGGAATACATTGTGAGGTTTGGCCAATCATTCATCATCATGCCTAATGAATTCAACCAAGACATACCCAAAATCAAATCCGAATTCCTCATGCCGATCGGATAACAATCCACAGTGAAACCGAGGTTCTGAAATGCGACTGACTTCCTTGCACACCCCTGATCCAGATAAGCGATCCCCACCACCCACAGAGACCCCATAACCCGCTGTAGGAGACAACGAAATAGACAAAGCCGACACCAATGCATGAGAAATAAAATTATGCGAGGCACCACAATCAACCAATATAACCACTGGAGTACCTTGGACTTCCTTTATAACTTTAATGGTGCGCGGAGCTGAACTCTTTGTAAGGTGTGGATAGATAACTCTAAGGTAGTGATCCCTGGCTGTTGGTTCAAGCTTTCCTTAGAGTCAGATGACTCCTCTTTGTGACTGTCACAGACCAACATAACGTTCAACGTCTTTGGACTACAGCGATGGCCGACAAAATACTTCTCATCGCATTGATAACAAAGCTGTTGTTTTTTTATTTGATTAGAATAGAAATAGAAACACAATACACACAACAAAGACGAGGCCACAACTACTGACACTTTTCATAGAGGCACACACCCAAATGGGAGGGATAAACACACACCACGCAAGGTTGCAACTCACGCACACATGTGTAACCTCCACTAAAAAACTTGGGCTTCGCGAGGCATATGAACACTTAACAGCAGGTGGACTTACTTGATGTGGGATTATACCCATGTTTTTTATTTTATTAGAACAGAAACAGAAACACAACACACACAACAAAGATGAGGCCACAACTGCCGACACTTTTCATAGAGGTACACACCCAAGTGGGGAGGGATAAACACACACCACGCAAGGTTGCAACTTACGCACATATGTGTAACCTCCACTAAAGAACTTGGGCTTTGCGAGGCATATGAACACTTGACAATAGGTGGACTTACTCGATGTAGGATTATACCCATGTTTTTTATTTGATTAGAACAAAAACACACACAACACACACAACAAAGATGAGGCCACAATTACTGACACTTTTCATAGAGGCACACACCCTAGTGGGAGGGATAAACCCACACCACTCAAGGTTGCAACTCATGCACACATGTGTAACCTCCACTAAAAAACTTGGGCTTCGTGAGGCATATAAACACTTAGCAGCAGGTGGACTTACTCGATGTGGGATTATACCCATGTTTTTTATTTGATTAGAACAGAAACAAAAACACAACACACACAACAAAGATGAGGCCACAACTACCAACACTTTTCATAGAGGCACACACCCAAGTGGGAGGGATAAACACACACCATGCAAGGTTGCAACTCACGCACACGTGTAACCTCCACTAAAAACTTGGGCTTCACGAGGCATATGAACACTTAACAACAGGTGGACTTACTCGATGTGGAATTATACCCATGTTTTTTTATTTAATTATAACAAAAATAGAAACACAACACACACAACAAAGATGAGGCCACAACTACCGACACTTTTCATAGAGGCACACACCTAAGTGGGAGGGATAAACACGCGCCACATAACAAAGCCCTTGTTTACGACGTGCCTGAGCTTCGGACTTGGTCAATCTCTTGAACTTTAGGGGAGAGACATTAGGAGTGATCGAGAACACTGCGATCTTGTAGGACTCCTGCAATCCCGAAACATGCAATGACAAGAGTTCGTAGCGCTTGTCGGTACTTGGTATCGTGTCTTGCTTAATAGAAAAAAAATTGCTGGTACAAATGATTTGGCTTCGCCTTTATGAACCGTTGCATCAACTGTGTCCGCAACTCCTGCCCTAGACCATTGTAGAACATTGCGATCTTATAGGACTCCTACAACCTCGGAACATGCAACGACAAGAGCTTGTAGCGCTTGCGGTACTCGGTCAACGTCGTCTCCTGTTTAATGGAAAAAAATTGTTGGTACAAATGATTTGGCTCTGGCTCTGTGAACCGTTGCACCAACTGTGTTCGCAACTTTTGCCAGCTTTTAAACGGCTTGACAATCTCCCCCCTTTGTAACCAAATTTGGGCAGCTCCAACCAAACATATCCGAGCCACTCGTAACTTCGAGATCTCCGACATCTCGTGGAGAGCAAAGTAACTCGATGCTTGATTCAACCACACAACAATTCCCGCTATCACACGTCGACATCTTGATCTTTCGGACCTTTGGTCCAGATTTGTAAGGGATCACCACTCGATTTGTGAACTCCTCCATTGCAAACCACTAGATATTCCCTGGATTTGGTGGATCTGGCCTCCTGGTGCTGCTAGTCTCACCGATCTGCACGGATCCACCCCAAGATGACTTCTGATGAAGCAGCTACGCCTCCAACTTATGGGACATTGACTGAAACTGCATCTCCATCGTTGTCTTTTGAGTCTCCACCGCCGATCTCAACTCGCCCTTTGAGATCTCTGTTTTCTTCAACTCAGCCTACATCACCTCGATCTTCGAATCCGTCTTGGGAGCCATGGAAACCAGATGTTCTGATACCAATGATAAACTCCTCAACAGTCGAGTGAACGAAGGGGTCGCCTTGGTAGCTTTATTGATAAAAAAGGGAAAGGAACAAGGAAATACAACGTAGAGGACACCCTAACTAGAGACCGAGAGACTCTCGTTCTCACCAAGATCAACAGATCTCCTAAATTACAATAGCTATCGTAATACCTCTCAATGGTGAATAGTACCGCATAAGTACCACCACACTCATCACCCCACTATGTGTCCTCACGCGCACCTCACCACACTCGTGTAAGAAGGTTCTAGTCCTGCTGTGGGCCCACAGCTGAACCAACTCTAAATTGTTTTTGCTTCTCTGATCTAGTACGCCCGCGCCTCTGAAACGTCATAATATTGGATCCATCAGTGGGTTTCGGAACAACAAGACCTTGGATCGGGCTGCTATCAGGATGCTAGAGTGGATATGTGGTAGAACTTGTAAGGATATTATAAGAAATGCATAGATTTAAAATAAAATTGGCGTAGCACCAATACAACAAAAACTCAATCCTAAATTAGTTGGGGTTGACTACATGGATCAAACTCTTCCATTGCGCTTAATTTAGTGCAATTGACGGTGTGCTTTTCAAATTATTCAAATCCCTCCTAATCAATGTGTCCCAAGTTTGCTTCAGTCTACCCCTGCCTTGTCGAATTTCTTCAGTATCTATTGAGTCGAGTTTCTAGTTGGGGCGTTTGTAGGCCGTCTTTGGAGTTGTCCATAGCATCACAACCGCCCTTCCCTAATCTTTGTGTTAATTGGTGTTATTCCTACTTTTCTTTAAATTTTCGTATTTATTATTCTATCTTTATGAGTTTTACAACACATCCACTTAAGCATCCTCATTTCTGCTACGTTCATTTTATACACTTGTTTCTTCACTTTACCGCCCAACATTTACTTCCACAAATCATAGCGAGCCTAATTGTAGTTCTATAAAATTTTCCTTTTAGCTTCATAGGATATTTTGATCGCATATCATACTTGTTGCACTCCTCCACTTCTTCCGTCTAGCTTGAATTCTGTGTTGTGCCGTTCTCAATATTACCATTGTTTGTATGATTGATCCTAGATATCTAATGTGGTTCACCTTATGAACTTTTACTTCCTCTAATTTTATCACTCCATCATCTTGATGCCTAGCATTTCTAAACTCAAAATCCTTGTGTTCGGTCTTCGTCCTAGACAACATAGATGACAACTAGGATGGTCGTAGTTGTTTGGACACATTCATAGACTATATGCAAATGACCCAGCTAGAAATCTTGGCACACTAGAAATTGACGGAATTCGAAGGTGTAGGAGTAAAGTTTAGATAACTTGAGATGCATTATTGTAAAAAATTGAAAAGGTTACCAAGTCACATCTTCAACTGCATTAAATTAAGGTGAGTACTGTTGGATCCATGTAGCAACCTAATTTGGGATTAAGGCTTTATTTTTCTTCTTGCACTCCTGATGGATGACGGAACCTTGAACTAAACTAATTTTCTTTTGCCAGTTTTTTGAGGGTGTACCAAAAGTATTCTATGTATAGGCAGATAATGCACTTAACTTGTATTCTAATTTACTGAAAACTCTACTATTTTTCGATTTTGGGTGTAGACTCTGTAGTTACCAAATGCTATCATAGTTGCGTAGTCTAGCACCATTCAGATGCTTATTTAGGGTTGAAATTTTGAATGATCCAAGTGGACAGACATGTTTAGTTAAGTGTTAGTACAACCATCATAAACTTGCTTATCTCTCTTATTAGTACATAACTTCAAAAATGAGTCCCTTTTTTATACTTAAAACAGGGCGTTCCAGAAATGTTCATAATATTTATGATGCTCACTTCACTCTTTCTCATTGCAATTCTAATGCTCCTTAAATACCTAATGAACTGAAAAAAATGGTTGTTTCTGTTTAAGTTTAAACTTTGGTTTATAGTGGTTTTCCATTCTTGCAATAGCTTTTGAATATGATTGAGTCAATAGCTTACGATCAATTGCATATACAACTTTTCTTTTTGTCTTTTTGTCCTCTCAATTTTATTTTATGCATAACTTTCTCTGCTCTCATATTTATGTGCAGTCAACATGGCATATGGCTTCTGGTTGAAGGATAGTTATCGTGAAGCTTTGAAATGTCTGGTATCAATGCTTTTATTGAAATTAGTAGTCATGGAGTGTTCTAATATCTTGTGTGCGTGACATCTTAGGGTAACCTTGCACATTGTTTTTCATCCTTGGACCTTATTAACAATCTTCTTGGGTCCATGGACAACGCATACTATAAACTGAATGATAACCCCTAAGAGCATCTCCAATGCAACCATGGATTGTAATGTGGGTTGTGAATGTGTAGCTGATGTGGTAGAAATAAAAATAGAGGATGTCGACTCAAATGTCTAGAAGTAGACACTGGAATAGACAACAACGTCAGCATTTTCCAAAGATGTTATAGAAAACTGGAAATCAAAAGTAGAAATTTAAAATTTGATAGATGAAATAATGAAAACCAATTTTGGCCTTTTACTATATGTATGATGAACCCCGCAACAAAAACCAAAAACCAAAAAATTATAGGCTTCGAAAATAAATCACCAAAAATTATATGTTGTACCTGGTATGATTATATTTCTCAATAGAAACTGAAGAAATTTGATGAGGCAGGAGACTAGGGGTGGACCGAAGTTAACTTGGGACGCATTAATTAGGAGGGATTTGAATGGTTTGGAAAGCTCACCATCAATTGCACTAAATTGAGCACAATGGAAGAGTTTGATCTGTGTAGCTGACCCCAATTAATTTGGGACTGAGGCTATGTTGTTGTTGTAGTATAATTTTACTTTATAATTATTCATATATCAACGATTTGTATGAAATGCTAAATTATTGAAAATTTTTATGAAGAAAATCTGTTGTATCTATTCGTATAACACTTAACAATTATATATAAAATTCTAAATTTTTTGGAGAAGTTACTTATTGAAACAATATATAGTTGTTTCATGCAATGATATAAAATGCAAATAAACTAAATAAAAAATGATTGAATGTAGATTAATATGCAATTTTTTGATAGATTAATATGTATATTTAACATATAGAATTTAAAAATTGATCAGAAAAACTTATAGAATTTAAAAAACAAAGTAAAAATACCCACCAAAAGAATAAAATAAAAATAGTAAAAATAACTAAAGCTAAAAATATTAGTTTTTGGAAAAGTTAAATACATTTACTAATTCAATACTTCCAAGATTTTTTTTATCACCTCTTTAAAAAAAAAAGGAAATAAGGAAAAATGATTGCCACCACATCAATATAAGTTGCAATCCATACTGTGCATTGGAGAGCACTATTGAAACCCAATGTCTATTTAGGCCACGTGGGATAGACATTCTCTCCACGTTGATGATGTGGCTTGAATCTATGGAGATGCTCTAATGCTTGTCTGTGCCACAAAAACAGAAATAAAGTAACAGCAGAAAGTTGTCTAACAAGGTTTTTTTATGAGGTTTTTTTCACCTTTTGACTTGCAAAAGCAAACCGTTGTGATCTTCATTTTTTGACTGTCACACTTAGTTCTGATTTGACATTTCCCGATAACAGTGCTGACAATACTATTTCAAATTTCCTTTATTTTCCTTTAGTTTCAAATTTCCTTTATTTTCCTTTATTAACATATAAGATGGATGTGATGTTTCATATGTTGAGTTTGTTTTGGATGCATACTTTTTTTTGGCCATATAGATTGGCATGCTGATAGATCTCTCACACAACAAGTTAAGGAAACACAACAATTCTATTGATGATTACTAAAAGAAAGTCATAACCAGAGACAAAAGAGAAGAACTCTCAAGATCTCACTAGAGAGCAAGCTCTCACCAGACCAAAGGTCACCAAATGACTCAACTTAGTACATATCTCACTGACCTCCTGACCAACCTTTACATACAAAGGACTCTGACTCAACAACTCACTCTAACTAACTCATACTGACTAACATTACAGACCCCAACTCGACGCAACTTGACTCAACTTAAACTGAGTCACCCAACTCGGTAGTCACACTTGGTCCTTCCTCTGGCTTCACTTCCTTAGTCTTCCTGTGGTACACATTAATGAAAGATGGCCTCCTTAGGATCATAACAATACTCGCCCCTTTGAAATCCACCTTGTCCTCAAGGTGGTAAATAGAGAAGTGAACAATGGAGCAGATAGAGTTTCCCGAATCATGAAATGACCATGCTAAAATTCATGAGCCGTAACAACTTATAAGAACACGCACGCCCCCAAAGTTTGGGCAATGACATAGGAGACAACAACACTGAAGCAATGACCATAATAATGCCCCACAAAGATATATCATCAACTACTGGAGCATCGAGTAGCTCAAGCCCGACCACGAAGAGAAATAGTGGTCCATATTGAGCATAGGTTGTGCGCACAAGGGACCAATTTGTCTAGTCATACGACTCATTCCTATGGCAAACCCCAACCACAAACCAACAATTACCCAAGGCAAACTGAACATCAGTGGTACGACCGCGAACCTGATTAATGATGTGAAGGTGAGTGAAC
Organism: Stephania japonica; assembly: GCA_039657345.1. Taxonomy (NCBI): domain Eukaryota; kingdom Viridiplantae; phylum Streptophyta; class Magnoliopsida; order Ranunculales; family Menispermaceae; genus Stephania; species Stephania japonica. The sequence goes on from CM077557.1 coordinate 10,453,077, forward strand.
ACAATAGAGAATGACCAGGCCACATTCCATAAAGACCATGTAACCCAATTAAGATCCAATCCAATATTCATCCCAACACTTAACCAAGCCCTATAGGATGGTACCTCAACCAAAGTGTTTAAAGGTATGACCAAAATAATCGTGACATCTGCCAACCTACTCATCAACAACAATTCGTCATTAACTTGAAATGCAACTGTACGATATCATCTAGTAAAAAATACCTCAAAAGGGTGGGTAGTGCATCTAATTTAATGACTGAACAAGGGGGAGGAAGAGGCAAAATTAGGTAGAAGAGCATTGATGCATCACTTAGCCCAACGACCCACCAGTGTTTGAATGAAAAGAAACAATCAATCGTCATGCCTTTGCTAATTGGCAATGGCTGCTCCTGCAAAACTCCACATATAATCCATCCTAAGATCCTGGTATTCTTCTTGAACCACGTAAAAACAAGCGCACCAGTTGACCCGAGCATCATTTGATCTCCTCGAATAGCGTTTTAAGCACAATAGATCATCTTCCCCAAACAAAATGCAGTGGAGAGGGTACGACCAGCTAACGAAGGGGAGTGCAAACTATTTCGATCACCATGGAATTTCTTCCTCATATGTACTGCAACAGAGAGGATGGAGCAGAATAATGGAGAGCAAAAATCAACCTTGTCAACAAAAATAATTGGGGCTCGGAGAACTGATAACATCCAAGAAAGTCGTGGTGGTGGCCAAGGAGGCGGAGCGATAGTAGCAAAGAGGACCAAGGATAACAATTTCGTTGGCGACAAAAAGGAGGCATAACGCTCACTGCTATGGACTCATCCAATCCCTTTGAAGACACACAACTATGCAGATCTGCTAAAATAGGTTGTGAGAAAGATAGATCTGTTTTCGCAGAGATCCTCTCGACTACCGATTCAGCCAAGTATAGTCAGATATGTATAGTGGCTAGGATGTGTATGGAAGTAGGAGGTAAATCTGGTTTCACCACAACGTTCAATGATGAAGCAACTTTCATCGATGAGGCTGGAATTTGTAGTAGAGATATGACTGTTGTTGTAGATCTCGTTCACCAACGGAAAACACTTCATCCACTTCTAGATCTGGCTGGATCTGATGTGTCTGGACGCTGCCATCATCGATCTGGCTGAGCTTCGAAGCCTGCGAGCTTGGTTAAATGCACATGCTCTTGATTTGCTGCCTCAGACCTTGAACCTCCATTGTCAGCTCCTTGATAGATCTTTCAGTGTTGAAATCCGCTGTGACACTGCTGGAATCACCCTCATATGCTCCTTCAGGGAATCAACACGAGTGTCGACTTGGGCGTGTACCTTTGGCCCCATCGAGTTTGCTCTGATACCAATGATAGATCACTTACACAAGTTAAGGAAACACAACAATTCTATTGATGATTAATAAAAGAAAGACATAACCAGAGACAAGAGAGAAGAACTCTCAAGATCTCACCAGAGAGCAAGCTCTCACCAGACCAAAGGTCACCAAATGACTCAACTTAGTATAAGATACCTCACTGACTTCCTGACCAGCCTTTATATACAAAGGACTTTGACTCAACAACTCCCTCTAACTAACTCATACTGACTAACATCACAGACCCCAACTCAACACAACTTGATTCAACTTAAACTGAGTCACCCAACTCGGTAGTCACACTTGGTCCTTCCTCTAGCTTCACTTAGTCTTCCTGTGGTACACATTAATGAAAGATGACGTCCTTAGGATTGTAACACATGCATACTTAACATTGATCATCACAAGTACAATTATCTTTTGATATGTATCAATGACTATGTTGTGCATTAAAGTGTATGGATTTTTTTTTCTTTTTTGGCATATCTGATATTTTGATTTTTCTCAATTAGATATTTGCAACAATTGTCTTTAGATGTGACATGCTATTGCTTCTTGGGTCCATCGCCCTTGGACTTCTGCTGGTACGTTACTTTTAACATTGATTAAATAGAGACCCACCCCTTCCTTTTCTATTGTTTTTACTTTATTTTCTTGTCCCTTTATTATGTATCTTAAATGTCCTTGCATAAACCTTTTGATAGTGACCAGAAGTCATGAGACGGCTTCTAAGCATATTAACTTCATATATCTGAATTGCTGATGAATAGAGAGAAATAAATAAACTATGTGAACTTTTTAGATACCATAATCCTGTTTTATTTCCTTTTTATTGGGTATAAGAAAGTACACCATGTCAATATAATCGACATTGCTATACATTATTGTTACATTTGCGCACATTAAGTATGAAGCTGAAAAAATCAAGATTTTAAGATTATTTGCCTTGTTAGCGGCTATGTTTTGCAGAACGTGCAACAGTTTAGACCTTAGCTATGTTAGTTTGTCCCAAATAAGTAAGTAGAAAAAAATCTAGGTTTCAGTAGTCATGCTAGACTTGTCAAGCAGGTTTACGCATTTGTTTCTCTTAATCTTTTTGTGTTATTCTTTCTTAAAAGGTTAGATGTGTCTATGCTTATCTATATAATCAGCCCTATAATCGATCATTCTTATGTTGGCTAATCTTTCATATGGAGGGCCTCACTCTGCACAAAATAAAAGTGTTTTCCTGTTTTGTGTCGCCAAAGAGCTCACTACTTGTGACAACCTTCAAAGGAGACTACTGCATGCTGCGTTATCTCCTGATTGATGCATATTATGTGATAGGGAGGGTGAAATGGTGGCCGTCTTTTCCTGTTTTCAGAAATTACTATTATGAAGGACACATGGGATTGTATTAAGCATAAATATCTCTTTGCAGCCAGTTGGTACTAGGGGCTTGCGGTTTTTCTTTACATGAATGGGGTGGAATTTGTACGTTGATTGTAGCATAACGGCTTTAGAGTTCGTTCTTGGGGAATCGGTCTTTGTTTCTGGTTTATGTTTTATGCGTCATTTCTATTGTTATCGGCTTTGCCTTTCCAACTTGTAAAACCGTTTTACTAATGCAAAAGCCATTTCTTATCCTACGCAAATATGATGTTAAAGACAAGTGGAATTTGATCTAAAGATATTTGGTCATGGTTCTTTATGGTGTTGCCAATTGTTTGAAATGTGTAGTTTGTTTTCGTAGGTGTTTGATATAAATCCCAGTTTCTAAACTTTGGGAAGCATCGATATAAGCTTACTGGTCAACGTTCTGATGAGTTGGTGTTACTGCTTAGCAGTCTAACTGGATAGCATGCCCACTTGTGTTGTATGTAGCTTTTGTTATTGTATGTTTGCTTGACGAAGTCTAGTGTCTCTCTTTTTATCCAATTATTTATGACAGACAAAATCGATTTCGCTGTGGAAAGTATTGAACTGCTGCGCTGGCCCTGCTTTGTTGTGCATAGGTTGGTCCAGTGTATCCATTGCTTTTATGTATCATGTTGCTCTGATTTTCCTGTATATGCATGTTTCCTGCTAGAATTTGTTCAGTAATCGATTAGTGACATTCTATTTGCCACAGGTTTATCTGTGCTAGTTGATTCAGTAATGTGGGGCAGGTTTGTATGGCCTGAGTTTGAAGTGTTATGGTTTAACTCTGTTCTGAATCGTAGTTCTGAGTGGGGCGTATCCTTTATCATATTATAGAATCTTGATTTCTTCTGTAGATAATCTGTGAAATCAACTGAATTTGTGTAAGTGCCTGTGGTTTTAAGAAACATAATTATACACTACTACCTTCTTTATTTCCCCATGGCGTGCTCTTCTCTTTTGGCTATGGAACTCAGTCATTCTGCAGGTACTATCCTTTGGTGGTTTGAGCATGTCAGAGCGACCATTTTAAGGGTGGGTGCAACTGCAGTGGTATTTGTTTCACCCTTGACCAGACTCTCAAAGGACGTGTTTCTTTTCTTCTTTTTCATTTTTTATTTATTTATTTGAGGCGTTTATCCTTTTACTATCCAGTTGCCATTATGCTTTCTTTTGCGTGAGCCAATTTTGTAGGATGCCTGCACAGGTTTTTTTTTTTTTTTTTTTTTTTTTTTTTTTTTTTTTTTTTTTTCTTTCTTTTTTCTAATGGTCTTTCTGTTAGATTTCTTTCTTCTTTTCCATTCAGATGGTACAAAAGTTTTATGCTCAGTTTCTTTTAAATGGTAGTTTTCTACTTTTGTTTTTTTTTTTTAAAAAAAAAAAAATCAAAATTGGAAGCATGCCATCAAGTGCAATAAATCAAGGGAAGTGGAAACTAATTTGGGATTGAGGCTTAGTTGCGGTTTTCATTTTATAAACTAAATATGGGTCCGCATTTAGTTGATCTGCACTTCTACAAGTTCCCAATTCATATTTGGTTATATTCTGCAAAAATCACACATAAATTAAATAGTTCTGCACAAAAAATTAGAAGTAGTTTACTATGGTGCTTGCTGCATGACATATTTAGTTTATTATATTTATTCATTTTCCTTGTGTTGGGTTCTCAGCTTTTCTGCATTCACAGATTGTTAGCAAGAATTGATGTCATTTGTGTTCCCCTGACAATTAATTTCCTTAGACTCATTCCTTTCATTGGTACTTCACTTCAGCTCTTCCTCGCTCATTGCTGGCAGCATATCCTCTCGTTGTGGTAGGTACAAACTACAAAGAATATAATTGAACTTTAGATCATGTTAGCTTATTCGGAAATGAAATACGACACTAATTCTTATTTTTGTTGGACTTGTATGCATTTTATTTCGTAAATATGTTGTGATGGCTTGTGATTTCTGGATTACTAGAGTTATGTCTAAAGTACTGTACTAAAATCATCTTCGTTTAAGTTTTTTGCCACAATTCTTTATCCTCATCTTTCTACCTTATTTAGTTCCATACTAGTCTTATGTTTTGGTTTGCTTAATAATGTATGTAATTGCTTATATTATTTGCTTGCTTTGGGAAGACATGACACTGTGCCCTGTGATAGTGATTTCTGGATTACTAGAGTTATGTCTAAAGTACTGTACTAAAATCATCTTCGTTTAAGTTTTTTGCCACAATTCTTTATCCTCATCTTTCTACCTTATTTAGTTCCATACTAGTCTTATGTTTTGGTTTGCTTAATAATGTATGTAATTACTTATATTATTTGCTTGCTTTGGGAAGACATGACACTGTGCCCTATGATGATGATGGATGAGGTATTAGAAGCTCCAAAGGTAAAAGATTTTAGATATTTAAGCTAAATGGAAGAAATACAATGCAACATGCATGAAATGTAATCGAAATATCCATCTTAAACTAAAAGAAAATTTAACAAAGACTACATTTAGGCCAGCTATGCTTTATGGGAGTGAATGTTGCACGATAATGAAACAGCATAAACATAAAATAAGTGGTAGCTGGAATGAGGATGGTTCAGGTAGATGTGTGGCAAGACCCATAAGAATAAGAGAAAAGCAGTTGCGGTCACATCCAAAGACACTAGAAAATGCCTTCTTAGAGAACTCAATGGGCAAGAATTTGAAGGAATTCAAATTTATAGAGGTAGACATAAAATAAATTGAGATGCATTAATTATAAAAGATATAAAATACTACAAAATCACATAATCTACTATCATCTACTACTTTACTTTGAAAGGAATGGAAATGTTGGTTTTTGATTGGACTCAAACTTGAACAAAACTTATATTGATCACAATTGGAGAATTAAAACAAGAACTATTTGACAGATTTTGGTGGCCTCTCTTGCAAATAATTTCCTCAAAACAATTCACAAGACACCCACAATACCTTCATCTTCCTTATTTATATCATTTCCCCAACTAAAAGACTTGCTAGTTAGAACAAAATAACTATCATGACTATAATGTGTTTCTATGATTAACCTCGATGCGTATCAAATTCATGTTGCAAACCCCAACTAATTTGGGACTGAGGCTTTAGCTCCTTCTTTTCTTCTCAAACTCCTTAAGATGATATCATCCATTAGAACTATTACTCCTTGTTTTTCTTTGTGCCAATAAATCAAGACATGAGCTCCCTTTGACATTTTACAGCTAGGTGTGCTACTTGATCGGAGGATGTTGAGTTACATCCTTCCAGTTTTCATGTTTGTTTTGCTTTACTCCAAGCTTCCACACAAGGTAAATATGTTAGTTCATTTCTATCCATTGAATTGTCTTGTTACTGAGGCATGGTAACATACATGTTCTGCAGGAGCTTCGTTTCATAATCGGTGCAATTCCTATGTTTAATTTATCAGCAGCCATTGCCGCTAGCAGACTGTATGTATCAAAGTATTATTTGCCTATGACGCCTGTTCAGTTATTTTAATATTTTTTTTGTTATTATTCTTGACAATGTTGTCAGTCATTTAGGTGACTTTACCTTATTATTCAATGTTTGCTAAGCATTACTTAGATGTGGCTCAATTGTTTAAAAGTCAGCCTGGCTCAACATACATTTCGGCTAAGTAGAGCAATGCACAATCCATACGGCAGTGTTAGGCATAAGCCTCAATTTTGCTTTTCCATGTTAAAAATGAACGAAAATAGAAAGAAAGAAAGAAAGTTGCGATTGATCCACACAATTGCTGATTCACTAATGAAAGACAGAATAAAAAACATATCATAATTCGATAGCTATAAGCAATTAAATTGCATGTTGATGTACCTTATTGTGCAAATGCAAGCATGCTATGGTGTTAAGGTTCAGCAAATGTTTATTTGTTTATTCTTCTCTTCCGGGAACGGCTTTTGTATTAATAATGAGACTAGATGTCATCAAATATGCAAAAGCTACAAAAGTAAACAGGAAATCAAATGATTTGTACAAGATTTGTGTCAAACGTTATTAACACATGACACTATGCTGTATAAAGAGTCAAAGTTCTTTTTCTTTAGGAGAGAACGTGAAACTATATATTAGCTATGGTGTGAAATGGTAAGTACAATTGATCTAGCCAACAATTAGGTTTCTAAACCATCCAAAAGAAATAAAAACATTTTTTAGTCACGTTCTCTTGCAATTCACGAAACATCCCAATCCTCACAAGGTTGGAATAGAATATCCTTACCCTAGTTAGTATAAGCTACCCAACAAGTGCCAAATTAGTTCGATTCGGCTGTACTTACAATATTTATTGCACAACAGTCATATAAACATTATTATAGCTAGAGAAACTCATTTTTTATAATCTTGAATGCTAATGGCAAATAGACGAAAGTTTATTTCTTTAGGTGTATATAAAGCTAAATATCCGAAAATTAAGCTACACAAAAAGTACAAATAGAAAAGCTTTTGGCAGAAATAAAAAATTACCCTAAACCCTAATCAAATCTAACCTTTTTGGGGTTCCTGTTATTGAAAAGAAGATTTTTTTAAGGCACCAATTGGCCCACAAATTGGTGCTGTTGATTCTTTATTGTTGTACCTGTTTCTTTTTTTTTTTTGATGATTTAAGTCATGATATAGCATTTTCCAACCGGCCTTCTCCTATTGTTGTACTTGTTTCTTCGCTTTTTATGACTTGAAAATGGAAAACGTTTCTTGGATTGTGATTTAATACTTCCTGGGAATATGGAGTCCTTTATTTTCTTGGCTGTTTGTTACCTTAAATAACTACTGACAGTTGTTTGCAAAAAAAAAAAAAAAAACTTAATGACAGTTACAATTCTTTCCAGGCACAACAATAGGAAGAAGGCCGGCTGGAAAATGCTATATCTCATTATGCTTGCGTCATTGTTAGCTAGGTATGGTGCGTAATTATTGCTGTTATACTGGGAAAAGGTTAATGTGGGGACTAATTCTATAATTGATGTAGTCTGGGATGCTCTTTCATAATGTTCATGGCATCATATGATAATTATCCTGGTGGTTATGCGTTGAAAGCCCTACATCAGAATGGTGAGATTTCTCTCTGTTCACTTTTTTGTCCCTACGGCTGCATAAAAGATACTGCCTTTAACATGTCCCGTAATAATGTTCTCTGGAAGTTCATGTTGAAAATATTTTTTCATTGGTAGTTATGATATTTTTTTCACTAATTTTTTCCTATCCTGGAACTGTTTGGAGCATTCGAAATTGATTCTAGATGCCATTGGTTATATAGTAGTCTATTCAAGGATTGGGTAAGTCTGCCGGAAATGTACCACCGAAAACAATTGTTGTAGGAATTGCTAGCATCTTAAGCGATCAACCTATCTATCCATCTTATTACGTGTGATTTGAAAAGTATTTGCAGTTTGTAAACAATGCTTACTAGTTGAATTATGCTTTCTCAGCAGCCCTCAAAACCAATCAAAAGCATGATACGTGGGTTCACATTGACTCATTTTCGGCAATGAACGGAATATGTCGCTTTTCTGAGCGTGATTTTCCTTGGAGGTTCGTTCAAATTGCTATCTTAATGTATTTTTACTTGAATATCAGAGTTTCTGTAACTGCATGAGATATCAGATGTCAGGGTCTATCATTTACAATGTCAAATCAATATATATATTTTAACGAATCAGTGCTGATACTTTGACAATTTCAGCTGCTCTATCTCTATTGATTGGACATATGCTGAGAAGGAATTTGGTCTGCATTTCTTTCTTTCCCTCTTCTTTTTGATAACCTTGAGTACACCGTTATTGATCTGGTCCTCACAAGCCTATAATTGCTCAAGTTGTAGAACGTATCCTGGTGGGCTATGGCCATTAACACCTGGGTATGAAAACTTGAACCTGTGATTTTTCCAAATGCTGGTGCGCTAGCTACATAGTAGACCTGAAGTTGGTTGCCTGAGGAGGATTATATATAGGCAATAAATATACTATGATCACTTGATCAGCCGAGAACCTTTTTCTATCTGTGTGCGTGTGTGTATTGTGGAAGTGACAAAAGGATGTCTTAGTGAAATAACGTAAATCAACTGGCGTGTGAAATGTTTTCATTTGCATCACTTTTGAAGAAATTGTTCTCTAATATCTTTTTTCTCTCATTTATTTTTTCGATTGTTTAAAAGATTGGCATGAAAACCTCCTGAGCAGGTATTCCAAAGAAGAAAATATTTCCATTGAAGAATTTCGCCACAGAAACTTCACCTTCCTTCTGAAGTAAGTTTCCTTCTGTGGGCAGTACTGCATTGCTAGTAGCAACCAGATTGGCAGTATTGATGACTTTACCATTGCTTATAAGTTATAGGTCAAACTTGAGTTTTTTTGTTTAACTTTAATTCTCCACTCTAATTTTAGTGTGCATATATCGTGAAAACTTTGGCCATCATTTGGTAGTATACATCCCAACTTATTATTTCCACTGAAAAATGAATAAAAACAAGCAATTTCAATTTGACAACTTGACATTTTTTTTTTGAATTTTTCTTGGCAAGGGAACTGGTTAACTTTTAGAGTAAGTTAGACTTCTCTATTTATTCTTAGAACTCCTCACCATTTCAATAAATGAAGAACTTAAAAAATCTCAGCAGAGTTTCAATTGATCTTAAGTGTATTTACTCTTTAAATGGACCCTTTTTTTGTTCTACAGAATTTGGTCGTTTATGTAGACAACAATGGCATTGTTGAAGATATTGACAAAAATTGGTGTAGACGACTTTCTTATTGTCATGCTATGTATAAAAAAAAACAACAAAAAAGCCTAAGTCCGTAGTTAGTTGGGGTCAGGCTCATGTATCCAACGTTTCCATTTGGCTCAATTTTATGCTGCTGATGATGTAACTTGATACTCTTGTAAAGATTTTATAACTAATGTCATATTACAAACTTACATATGAATGGAAAAAAACCTGTTCATGATTGATTCTAATATCTTGGTTCCCTTTTCTTTCATGTTTCTTTGTGATAGTGAGCATTCAAATATTGATGGATTCAGATGTTTATTTTCTGTAAGTGGTTTCTCAAGGATGAATCTTCGAGTTGGGTTGCCACCTATACTTCTGGTACAACATGAAACTTCTTTGTGGTTAATTACATCTTATCCTATCATAGTTACACTACAAACATAATTTTTTCTTTTTGCTATTTTTTCCAGATGAATGAACCTAAAGTATTTATTCATGGTAATATGAGAAGCCAAGATGTCATGCATTCAAATTGGACAGGTTGCCATTGATTACTGTGCAGGTTTGTGTTACATATGAATTTGATTCCAAAGGTTTTGAGGGCTCGTTTGTACCTCTGCAATCTAGGTGTTTAGGGCCTTTGGGCTAGAAATTTCTTCATTCATGAGTCATGGATGACAGTGCCTCGAAGACAAAAGTTAATTAATTTCTTCAGTATCAGTTTTATCAATGATAGTTTGCATACTAAATTAATATTTCAATGCTTTAAAGTTAAAGCTACATGTGCATGTCCTTAGAAGTGTTTTTGAAATCCAAGGAAAAGTGTTTGTGAAAATTAAAGTGTGAATTGTGAATCATAAATATTCATTTTAAACCAAAAACCAGTTGATCTAAGTGGTAAGGGACTCCGTTCCCCTTAAGGGTGGTCTTGGTTGGAAGGGCTACCCCTCTTATACTTGGGGTGTGACTCAAAAAACAGTTGATGTTTTTTGTAAATAAGCCATATGTACTTGGGGTGTGACTCAAAAAGGCCACCCCTTTTTGTCTACTTTTGGATGAATATAGCTGCTTCCTTTTATCAAAAAAACTTTGTGAGCATTACTTTCCCATGTAGGTGACAGAGAACTTCCATTTCAGTTCCATATTAATGCACAAGTGACCTGCTTCCGGAAGGTATGCTTGCTATTAAGATATATTTATGTAAACTGTTTGAAATGTTTCAAGTAGAAAGGCATTGTTAGAATATTTATAGTAAAGAAAAAAGAGGTTAATGTTTGTTATATGGCAAGAGATTGTAAATTTTGATATATGTTAGCATTAATGATTAATTTTGATAAACTTGTATTTCATTGTCTATTTAGTAAGGGTTCCATTTGTTATGGGAGATGTTTTTTAGGTTTCTAGTTGTTTGATTTGAATAGGATTTCAATTTCAATTTCTACGTGAATTTCTTTAGTTATTTCTTCATATTGTGAAGGTGAGTTTCACTAATGAAAGTAATTAGTGAATAAATAAAGAAAATTGAAAGTAACAATTTCCCATAGTTTCTTCTTTTCTTTTGGCTATGGTACTTGAACCCTTCATTCTAACCCAAAGTATTTGTGTCGAACACTTGAAATGATACTCCAGCCTAAAAGTCTTTGTATAAAGAACAATCAAAATGTTAAAAAGGGAGAAAAAAAAAACCAAGAACTTCTTAGGGTGTGTTTGATAGCTTGGAGAATTTTCAAGAGAAAAAACAATTTGCTTTTGAAAATTCTTTTAAGAAGTTTTTTACAAGGCAAATTTTTCTAAAAGTTGTTTGATAGCACATTAAAAAAATTTATTTTAAAGAAGAAAAAGTGATGTGGGTCCACCAAAGAAGTGATGGCACCCTTAATTCTCTCTCTACTTTCTGTTTTTTAACCAAAAAGTTAAAAAGTTGATCCTCTTTTTCTCTCCTAGTAACAAAATAGATTATGTGAGATCACAAAAAATACACTACGTTCTTTTCCCCATTTTCTCACCTTTGAAAATTTTCCATTTCCTATGGAAATAGAAAATAAGAAAGAATATAGGTGTATAGCCTAGATTATATACGTTAGTACATATATCTAAGCATATATGTCTACAATTTAGGTCACTTTTTGCGAAGTCCCTGAATCCTTAAAATAGAGAATAGGCACATCCGACCCTTTGACACATGCCCACACCCGACAAACTGCACCCATACCCCCTTAGGTAACATAGCATTCTGGTTCTACATCGGCTTTATTCCAATTTATAGTTTAAGGCATTCCCACTGTCTAATGCAACCTTTTCTTGTTCTCTTTTTAAATAGGATGGATGTAATTAAAAAAAAAAGATACAGAGTGGAAGAAATTGATATAGAAATTTGAGTTGCTAAAAATGAAAAATTTTTATTTATTTTTTTGAGTGATGAAAGTACACTGCAACGCTTAAGGTCTCCTGAAAGATACTCCCAGTGCCGATTGGGGTTAATAGCAAAAAACAAAAAACACGAACTATTGAGTTTTTTTCAAATCTAGAACAAACTTTGTATTTTTTTCAAATCTATCACAAACTTTATCATTTTTTTTCAAATCTATCACACATCCTAATTTGAGCTTAATTAAAAAACATAATCAATGTAACTCATCTCAATTAGTGTGTTCTCGATCAATTGAAAAAATGGAAAATTGCAATCTCTTTATCTGCCATCTTCTCTTTTACTCACCGTACTTCTCATCTTTAATTCACATAAAAAACCCAAAGCATCAAACACTAATTATCCCACATGAGGCACCCAAGAATTATTAACTGAATTAAGAAGTTCGACGTATTTGTTGATTATTAAAAACTTGTGGATGCGCCAAGTCAAATCCTCGATTTACTGCACTCTTTTTTACTTGATTGAGGTTTTACAAATTATACTAAAGTTGATTGGTAAATGTTTTTTTTTTTTTTTTTTTTTTTAATTATGGTCAAATTAGGATGTGTGATGGATTTGAAAAAAAAAAAAAAGTTTGTGATAGATTTGAAAAAATATGAAGTTTGTTCTAGATTTGCAAAAAAAACTCAATAGTTCGTGGTTTTTTTTTTTTTTTTTGCTATTAACCCTACCGATTATTGTTGTTTATGGTTATGCTATGCTAATGTACTTTAAATTTCTTATTAGAAAAATGAATTGTTAAGCTTCAACCCTACAATAAAAGAAGTTTTTGTACTTAAAGCAATGACCACAATTAATTTGGGACTGAAGCTATGTTCAAGCAAGGTGATGACTTATCTTTGTTTATGGTGATTTTGATGAACGTTTGCACGTCTCTGTGGAGCATTTCAAAAATTTATCACGATTTTCTTTTTGTCACAAAAAAATATCATGACTAAATCCTATATTGTTATTTCAGAAAAAAAAAAACCCTATATTTTTACTTTGTATATGGAATGGAGAGTGAACTCATGTAGCCAAATTTAGCTAACCATGTGTAGTTGATAGAGAACTTAGTTGGGTTGGATAACTAACTTCTTTAGCAAAATTGTAAAGGTTTAGACATTGAGCGAGTCTCTTGCCATTTTTATTTTTATTTTTTTCATTTCTGCAAAATAGTGTGTTTAGTAAAGTTCTACAAAATTGTGGATCAGATTGATCAGGATACTGGATAAATTCTATTGCCATGGTCCTGTATTACTCACTGTTACATCTTTCAGCTTGGCCAAGTAGACTCCTGCAAGCTTTTCATGACAACTTAAATTTCATCTTCACTAATGTTTGCGGGATTGCTACTTTTCTAAGTTAGTTTCAGGAATTGGAATATTACCCCTAAAAACTTCAAATCTTCATAGTGCTCATGTAATATTCAATTTTTAATTCTCAACTCTCAAGAATTGCTTGTCATGTAGGTCTAGCTGATAGCATCTCCATTTGTACTTGTATAGACAATTAAGTGGTCCTTGTTTGGTATTTGTTTCATTTCAAAAGTTCAGATAAGGTTTCCCACTTTGTGAAAAAGCAACTAGGAATAAGTCACAACAGTGAGGTTCCCACCATGCCAAACGCATTTGGTGCTGCTTTTGAATTGGTTTCTCTAAAAGGAAAGTTTACCCGTCTTTAGTTGTTATAATCTAAATTGCCATAAATTGCTTATTATGTAAATTTCTCCCTTGATAATATGCAAATATATCCATGGAGATTTAATGTAGGATATGTAGGCCATTGGTTGATATGCAGGTTGTACTGCATTTCACGTAGCTGTTCTGAGTGTGGTGCTCCATTGAACGCGTTTCACTGAGAGCATCCCATGAGATTTTAATCCCTGAATTTGCTTTCTTGAATACTGTTTAGTTACAGTGGCGGTTGCATGATGAACATGTTTCCTTTGAAATGGTGTTTCATATTCATTATTCTTCTGTCAAACAAAATGTTGAAGAGTGGATTTCTGGTCTGCATAATTAGATTAATATCTGCAATCCTGTGCATTTGAAAGAATAATCCTATCCCTTATGACATGGAAGCAGATTCTGGCCTTCCCAATTTGACTAACATTACTTCTGTGATCTAAAAATGATCCGTAGAGAGAATATGATGGGTTTTATGTAACAATTGTCCATTTAGGTTCATTGCATCTGAATATGAAAATATTATTTAAATTCTGCAAAATTATACTATTCTTTTATTTCTTTCATCTTATGTATTAGTGTGTTTGTGCAGTTTTTTTTTTTTTTTTTCGGTTCAGATTGAATTTTTCTACTTCATTTAGTTTCATTCCTTATTTGGGACTGAGGCTTTTGTTGTTGTTGTTGTTGTTGTTGTTAGTTAGTTAGTTATTTAGTTTCATTCCTTGTCAGAAATATAGTAGTGATAAATAATGTTGAAGGATAGTTGATAGTTGATAGTTATGGAATGTTTCTCTTGTCTCATATGACAGAGAATCATTGTAACTAGATTGAAGAACGAAGAGGGTGAAAAAAGAAAAAAATAACTCTTCTACATGCCATAGTTCTTGTTGTTTTGCGATCAAGTTGGTGTAAAAAGACATTCATGATAGCTTTTCCTTTCCCGTATGTCTTTTGATTGCGAAACTAGATGACTGTAAGTTATGAAGCTCCTAGTCTATATGCTTTCCAGTCCACTTACTCCTTGAAAGGGATGTTTGGTTCTTTAGAGCCAGGGACCAATTATTTGTGGTTTTTTTTTGTGGGTTTTAAAGAAATGTGACATTTTTCCCGTAACATTAGTTGTAGAAGGTACTAAGTTTTGAGCATAGTGCATGCTTGTTCTGTATTTTTTGTTAAACTTGAATTCTATACAGATGTTGTGGACTGCACTCATTGATAATATCCTTTTGAGTCTAAATTTGAAGCCTCAAAGCTGATAAATACTGATTTATAACTGTTATGCATATGCAATGTTCTCTACACAGCTGGTTTTTATAAATCGATTGTCATAAGCTTACTAAGGCCTCGTTTGGTTCATTTTACTAATTTCCAGGGAAGTTTTCTTCTAGAGAGAGTTTAACTTCTTGGGAAGTTAACCACTAAGGAAGTTGCACTTTTTACGTTTGGTTTAACTTTGAACTTCCTGAAAAGTTCCACACTTTAAAAATAGTAAAATAATGTAATTTACTTGAATGTTCTTTACACATTTTTTGAGGGAGAGAATGGAGGGGAGAGAGCATTAAATGAGGGTAAAAATGTCTGTTCCCATCCCCCCACCCCCCTATGTGGGGGAAGATGGGGGCTCACCAAGAAATAAGGTGAGTTAGAATTCCTATAAATTATCTTACTTCCTTCAACTTCCCCCGAACCAAACGAGACCTAATTACATAAATCATAGTTTTGACCCTCAGGTGTTACTTTACCCACTTGAAAGAGAGACAAATTTAGGTCTCTTGGGCATCCGAAAACTAACTTTGAGTACATTTTTGAATTGAGAAACTCTTCTCATACTTAATCTACATTTTTTTTTTCTTGTTATGGCTAACCTAACTGTTTATGAGCTCAAAACATTGCATAGTCAATCTCACCAACCATTGCCTTGGTGAAGTGGTTGGGACGTGCTAGTTGTTCACTTTGGTACACCTTGAGGACACAAGTTCGGATTTTCTAATTTTTTGAGGCATAAATCGGCGAGTTTTATCATTGAAAAAGTAAAAGTAGTGACCATAAATGAGCATAATCTATTGCTAGGTGGGTGAAATTTTTTGGCGCACCCTTGGGACATACACTTTGTCTTTTAGTTCATTTATGTTGTTTTGTTAGATGTAGGTCTACACCTTGGGAAACAAGAAATAGCTATAAATGGGCTAAAAGACAAAGTGTGCGCTTAAAGTGTGTTAGATTATCATTTTCCTTCTCTTAAAGATGCATCTGTTTTAAAGAAAACAAAAGGGATCTCTTTCCCTTGTAAAGTTCAAGCTAAGCTTGTGGACAATATTAAATCCATCTTATCTTTCTCAATTGTTCACTTGGCAAATGATAAAAAAAGTTTAAAGCCTAGACCAATTATTTTACCTAACCTCAGTGCTTTATTGCAACCAATCACCTCACCCCATTAGTCCATACTCTCTTGGTCTGGGATATAGATATTACATGCTACAATGTTGACCAAATAATAGTCTTGGACCCTTGGTTCTTGGATTGGGATGATAATGATGTTTTCATGTGGGGAAGAATTTAAGTAACATAATTTTGGTATATACATTGATCAAAAGATGGTCTTGAGATATGTGTGCTCACATTTTACTGTGTTTTAAGGACTCCAAACCTATAGAAGTTGGTCTGATTGGTTCGGTGCTCAGGTCCCTAAATTAGACGTTTCGGTTTCAAGTCTTCCAAAGTGGTGTCGCATTCATTAGTAGAAATTTACTCCATTGTGGTCCGGTATGGCTTGAACTTCCTGCAAGTGTAGTAAATGTGTGATCAGAATACTTTCCTTTCTACATTAAAGGGTCCATGTGGTATCTTTATAATCAAAGGGAACTTAGTTGATAATATTTGGAAGTTATGTGGCAAATAACATATGCCTAGAAATCTGTTGAACTAGCGAATTAAAATGTGTATTCATAGATTGCAAGTAATTTAGCGCTTGGCCATGTAATGAGTAACCTTGAGGTTGGAGGTGCAACTCCTCCGAAGCATGAAGTTGGATAGTTTTTATGGTTGGTTTGAATTGACGGTTTTACTCGAGCCAAATTTGTTGAGCTACTGAGTTGAGGGTGTCATTGAAAGTTGTCTTGGATTTATCAGGTTTTGAGGTTCTGTGGTCTTCGTGAATGGTCTCATGTTGTGAAGGCGAGTCAAGTGCTTCATATATGTTTTGATTCTAATTCGAAATTCTAATCGAAATTCTACGGTATCTGGTTGAAGTCACACTTATTTGAAAATCGTGCCATAAATATGAAAATATGTAAACACACATCAGAATTTATCACGTGGTGTTAGAACAGGTGTGGTCAAAATATCATTTCCCTTATGATTATTAGTTGAATCTCGTTTCTTTTAATAGTCTTAATATCTTTTAATAGTCTTAATTTACTAACATAACAATCTGACCACTATTTGAAAATAACTTGTTGCCAAACCGGATATATAAATAGCTAGATATTTAATACCATGTAAAGATCTAGCCTAAAAGAAGCTTTACATTTAAAGATACCCTCTTAGAGAAGTAATGTCTTATTTTTTTCTGTTGTGTACTGCCTTTTTTTTTTCTTTCGTTGTTTCTTTTATGGTTTCGTTGAAAAGTAGTCTGTGTGGAGTAATTAGCTTGTCACAATGCTTTTATATAACAATTAACAACGGTTGGAAATTAATGGAACCTAAACTTGCAAAATTCAAACACAACACTCAACAACTAAAATAAATGTGATTGTGATTGGATTATGAAAAGAAAAAAATGTAATTGAACCACTTGGAAACACAGATGCTCTATGTTTTAAGGTCGTTCCACATAAAAAAAAGACATTGAAAGTCAAACAATGGTATCAAAGCTAAGTCCTAGAGAGATCTTGAGCTATACGTTATCGACATCCTTATCGGCAAGTAACGCTAATTTTGATAATAATTCAAGTACCTTAATCGCGACTGATAAATAGTAACATTAGTTCCACATTAGATAAGTCCATTATAAAATTATTTTGAGTTATATATTGAGTTATTGTACAGGTAAAACCTGGCCAGGCAAAGAGTAAAAGCATAGAATTCACAGACGTGTTGATTATTAGCTTGATTTGGTTCATTTAACAAGCAGCATTAGAGAGGATAGAAGATTTTGATTAATTAACCATGGCCATGTGAACAACTGTTTGTAATCCCAATGAATTTGATAGTCCAGGGAGTTGTCTGTCTATCCAGAGATAAGATTGGTCTCATCAACTCCTCAGCCTATATATATCTGATTTGTGGCTGCCAACAATGAAATGCTTGAATGCATGTCCAGTCACTTCAAATGGTACTCCAGTTTTCCTAATCTAAAATGCTATATGGACATTGGACATCAATTGAGACATACTTATATATTTGTCTGATGCACCTAGAATTAGGTATCTATACATGATTCGAGGCAAATCTGATAACACAGGTGCTTTGAGCTTGGTTGATGTCCTGAGTATATATTGATCCTCAATCATGCCTTATTTAGGCTCGTATTGCACTACTTTTACATGGACTGGAGCATCTCTAATGTTAAATTGAATGTCCATTTTAGGTGGCTTAAATAGACATTGAAGTTTAAAAGTGCTCTCCATTGTTTAATATGGATTGGACCTTTTAATTTATGATTTTATTATTTTTTATATGCTTTAAAGATAATTGCTTATGTGGTTATGGATAGGACCATTTAGAAGTAGACATTGTCTATTTTTCACGCCATGTCAGCTACACATTATTGATCCATAGTTGCATTAGAGAAGTGTTTTTAACTCTAATGTTCATTGTATCCTACGTGGCACAAATTTTCTTCTAAATCAAATTTTCATTGGAGATGCTCTATGGGCTTTCACCATTTTTTTATTTTTTATTTTTTTATTTTTTTGTCTAGTCTTTCACCAAAATAATTGGTTTTTCACAAATCACACATACTTAATTATACACTAAAAATACAATCAAGATCTCTTACCAATGCAATTATTCTAGAACACCTCTAGTATTCACCGCTAAATAATCGCGAATTAATGTCATGTATTAGGGTTAATTAGATTTGTTTTGATTTGATGGGATCAATGCAATGCTACCTAGCTAGATAATGACTTTGTTAATTAACAATATCTTCATCACTACAATAACATTTTAATTATTTTAGTCGCTGTTGTTAACACAACTAATGCTTCATGCCTCATCCTATTAAAAAAAAAATATAATGTAGGCTCTTGGATAGAAAACAAAATAGCTTTTGAAGTTGTAGGATAAGCATGGAACATGAGAATGGCAAGAAATGTTTATGTATTGCTTTTCTTATCGAGTGGACAGCAATAACCCTGTTATTTGTATATTCTTGCTTTCTAGCCAAGTTTACAAATGGGTACTAAGCATGTATATCTATTTATTTTTTTAACTTTGTTTCTCACTATGAAAAAAATAAAAAATGCAAGGTTATTTAGTTCACATATGGGAGAAAAAAATTCATAATCAAACTAGCCTTTTGTTTTGACACACAAAAAATAAGGAAAAAAAGAAGAAGAAAGTAACTACTAATTAACTACCCTTTTGTGCATTTTAAAACTTGGCCATAAACTAGTACCTTTGCTGCAAATACATTTTAAAGGAATTTTATGCAAATTTGTTTGTGTATAAGAATATGATAAGATAATGTGATGCCCTAGTTTAAAAAAGATTGTTGTCATGATACCCATGAAGTCGCACAGCCTGACACTCATAATGTGATACGCATTTACATGTATATGTGAATCTTAATGTATTGCACACTTGCACGGTCTCTAAGTAGGTGTAAGTAAGTGTATGACTAGAGTTTCTTCCAACATTGCAACATTAGACCATCTTCAACTACAATACTCTATTTTTTCCTCTATTTTACAGTTCTGTCACATCAAACCCTATTTATTTTTCAACCACAAACTCTATTTCTACACAAAAACTCTATTTCTTACTTTTATTTTTTTCTTATTTATTTGTATTAATTTTAATAAATTATTTAATCATTAAAAAATTATGAAAAAAATATATTCATATTTTTTTTGAAAAAGATATAATTATTGATATTTTTTTAATAGAAAAAAATAAAATGAAAAATAAAAAATAAAGGAGCTCTATTATAGAGTTGAGTGAATAGTGGAACTCAAAATTTGTAGTTTCACTATTCACCCAACTCTATAATAGAGGAGAAATAGAGTATGATTGGAGTAGTTTTACTCTATTTTAGAGTAAAACTCTAAAATAGAGCACCCATTGGAGTTGCTCTTAGCCTCCATATAATACTTGGAGATGATGAGAATTTTGTTTTTATTATTTCTTTTTGAAGGATTTGCTTTTGTTTTTATTATTCATGTTGGTAAAACATGCCTTTAGTTATATTATATTTTGGGTAGTACTAGAGTGACCCGAAATGGGCACTTAAAATGGACTCCCTGATTATTGATGTCCCTTAAATATACATCGATTTGTGTACGCATAATTATCAATGCACCAAATCAATGGGCACCAACTGTTAATGAATATTGTGCAATTAGAAAATATGCACACAAATCACTCTCATAATTATGTTGTGAAATCACTCCTGTAATTATGTTGTGCAAAAATCACTCTTTTGATTATGTGCTACCTTATTTAAATGTTTCATTTTGTATGTAATTGCATCTCTATATATAGAGACATGTAATATATACAAAACACACAATAAACTAATTATATTCTATTAAGAATTGTCACCAACAATTGGGAGCCCATTTCAAGTGTCCAAAACAATCGCTCAATTAGTCAAATGGTTTGGTATTGTGTTTAGGAGTGAAAGGTCATAGGTTCAAATCTTGGTGAAAGCGATTGTTTCTTTATTAAAAAAAAAAAAACCAGTCGCTCAATCATTTTTCTTATTTATAGAGTGATACATAAACTTTAGAAATCATGTGTGCCACATATATAACATAGTGGAACCCACAAAATCTTTCCTACAAGTGATGCCCCATCCAATCACCAGAGATGCTTTGGTGCGCGCATAAAAAAAAAGGAAAATGTTAATCTAATACACTTTGGTAGCACACATTATTTTTTAGCCATGTATGGTGTTTTGTTAGATGTGGGGCTACGCTTGGGGTGAGAAGAAAGAGCCATAAATGGCTGAAAAACAAAGTTTGCGTCCAAAGTGTATTAGATTATCATTTTCCTAAAAAAAAATGGATACTATCATTTGTCAAGATAAAAAAGGTTGTATGACCAAGTAGATGGCGTATTAGCATGGTATGAGGTTACTTTGATATGAGGTTAAGAATTCACGCCTCCTAGTATGTAAGTTTCTTATCAAATAATAATAATAATAATAATAATAATAATAATAATAATAATAATAATAATAATAATAATAAGAAAAGGTCATTCAAAGTATTAATTGAGGCGCACCAATTACAATATATATAGTACTTCTACTATGGAAACCAAATATATACCCATGTCATGGTACACTATTTAGAACCATTGGATTTAAATCCAACATATTAATCGATGTGACATAAATGTATTGTGCATTTAATGTACAACACATTTTGAGGGGTTCCCATGACATGAATATATATTTAGTCTCCATTGTAGAATTTACGATGAGATGAAAGAGGCATCACTTGTCAAAAGGCAAGTGCCAAAGCATTTACGATGAGATGAAAAAGGCATCACTTGTCAAAAGGCAATAAAGTTATGGGAGACCGTGAGTTCAAGTCTTGCTTAAGTTTCGTTGTTGTTTTAATCTTTGTAGGCTTTGCTAAAATTTGTTTCTAAGATATATAACTAAGAAGTTTGCAAACGAACAAAAGATACGGTATCATTTTTATCCTATAAACCAACTTAATTAGCAAGCATGACCTAATTAGCCACTCCTCCCTACCAAAAAAAAAAATTAGCCACTCCTCTATTTTCTTAACTATATTAATGGAGAAGGGATAAGACTTATTTAGAGTCGGCCCTAACTAAGTTGTCTGTTTTTTTCTTTGGGGTTGAGGTAACTAAGTTGTGTTCATCTTCAACATCTAAAAATTAACTCTATTATGTAATGGCTTCATTAGGGAATTATTTGGAGGTATTCTTTCAAATTTCCATGAGCCCAATTAATCTTTAAATCTTCGCGATCAATCAGAGAGTGCCACGTCTTAATATAGTCGATAAGAATACTGGGACCAGGCACTATTTGTGCATGTTTTTGCTTTTAACTGTAGGTTTCACTAAGTGGAACAACAACATCATTAAGGGCTTTCTTAATTTGCCATTATTTATGATTTCAAGGCTTTTGAAGTCACTTAATATAATGTAATCTTGCTTTATATATTAAGTTCTTGATCTCTCCCTTAACCACTCCCCCTATAGTGGGGTCAGTATAAGTAAGCAAATATATGATTCACTGTTGGACGGTGCTTTGTATCGCAACATTGATGTCATGAACTTGTTTGGTTTCACCATCATTCTAGAAACTAAATATAATTAATTAGAAGTTTAGAGACTAATTAATTAATCATTGGTTGAGTCGATTAAACCTCAATGCCATGGGTTTTAGACTTTTATTCATGGCGCAAAACAACCACGAAGCCTCGTCAATTTCTAATTAGTTGGGGTCAACCATTTAAACTCTTTTCCACTCAGCTTGACTCAATTCTATTCATGGTTGAGTTGATAATGCTTTATCTAAATCTTTCACTCATATCTAGTCAAATTTTTTTTATTTTTATTAAGTCGAGTTTTCAACTAAGAATATTTGCAGGTTGCTTTTAAATCTGTCGAAATACTTGCACTTGTCCTCTAATTTTAATAATTAATATCTATTAGTGCAACTCTAATTTTAATAATTTGAGGCAGCTAATCATTGACATTGTATACATAGATGTCCAAGTAATGAAATGAGAGTTAATATAATAGTCTTCGTGGGAAAGGAGCTAGAGTATTGGTCAAAGAAGAAGAGATTTGGAAGGTGGGGTTTGGTCCTTTAATGTGGTTGATGTTTATGTTGAAAAGGGTGGGAGATATTAAAGAGTGGGGAGGCATGAACTCTGCCTCAATAAAGGGAATTAGAGAGCATGCACATGTTTGCATTCAAAAGAAAATAGTGTGTGAACCCACTCCATTATATTAATCATTTATTTTCTTATTATATCCCAATGTTTTGAAAAAGCTGAATCAATGCTAGAGAAAAATAAAAAATATGTAAATTCATTCTGAATTTATGATTTATTGGTTATGCAGTTATAGCCAATAATAAATTTGTTAAGATTTTGACAGAGAGCAATGACAATAGTAAAACAAGAAAAAAGAGAAAGATAACAAATCACCAAGAATTTTATATGTAAGGGAAGAAAACCCATGGCCGCCAACACAATCTTAATGGAAGAAAAGATATATACTTATAGAGAAAGTAAATCCCATTAGAATACAATCTTATTCACGTAAATTCTCACAACTCACACTTTTTATTATCGTAAGAGTATATATATATTTATAGCAAGAGAAAGTAAATCCCTATTAGAATACAATAGTAAATCCCTATTAGATACAATAGTAAACTAATCATGCCCACATACCTAACTTAGCGACCATGTCCGAATCAACAAAGCCACACAATCTGTATTTTTGCACTTGTATAGCACGGTGCCACATCTTTTGTTTCGCAAGGTACCTTAAAATCCATTTTACTGCATTCCAATGATAAGAACCAGGATTAGACATGTACCTACTCACAATTCCCACTGCATGAGAAATGTCGGATCTTGTACAAATCATGGCATACATAAGGCTACCCACTGCCGATGCATACGGGATGTTCTCCATATTCTTTTGTTCTTCTTTTGTTTTGGGACTATGTTGTTTTGAAAGGTTTTTGAAATGCCCAGCTAAAGGTGTGCTCACCGGTTTTGCACAATCCATGTTGAACCTCTTGAGCACCTTCGATATGTACTCCCTTTGGCAAAGTTTTAGTAACTTGTTCTTTCTATCTCTTTCGATCTTCAGCCCCAAAATTTGTTTCGCAGCACCTAAGTCTTTCATTGAAAATTCTTTCGCCATTTGCTCTTTCAAATTTTCAATCTTTTCAATGTTGGAACCTGCAATCAGCATATCATCGACATATAGGAGCAAAATGACATACGAATTGTCAAATTTCTTGAAATAACAACAGTGATCTGCATGACAGTGCATGTATCCTACTGTTATCATGAACTTGTCAAACTTCAAATACCATTGTCTGGGGGACTTGTTTTAGACCATAAAGGCTTTTGTGCAACTTACACACTAGATGCTCCTTACTAGCCTCTACATATCCCTGTGGTTGCTGCATGTATATATTTTCCTCCAAGTCACCATGAAGAAAGGCAGTTCTTACATCCAACTGTTCTAAATGTATATCCTCTGCAGCAACAATGCTTAGAACAGTTCTAATTGTAGTCATCTTGACCACAGGAGAAAAAATCTCAGTAAAATCAATACTTGCCTTTTGTTGGAAACCTTTTACTACCAATCTGGCCTTGTACCCATTTGTTCTGAATCGCCTTCTTTCCAGTTGGAAGCTTGACCAAATCCCAAGTCTGATTTATGTAGAGAGACTTCATTTTGTCATCCATGGATTTTTTCTATTCTTCCTTATTCTCGACTTGCATTACTTCCTCATGGTAATTAGGTTCACCACCATCTATGAGCAACAAATAGTATATGGATGGAGAGTAACGATCTGGAGCATTGATGGTTCGTCTTTCATGTCGAAGTGCAATGGGTGGTGTCACTGGCTCCTCCTGAACTTCATGTTCATCAATGTGTTTAGTAACACTCTGATCAGGATCATAGGGAGGGATATCATCAAGTTCAAGATACTTTGATCTTTTTGGTTCCTCTTTCTTCTTGATCCTATCGTTATACAACACATCCTCATTGAATATGACATCTTTACTTCTGATCACCTTTTTACTCTCAGGATCCCATAGCCTATAACCAAAACTATCAACTCCAAATCTCAACAAGATGCACATTTTGGACTTTGCAGCCAGCTTTGACCTATTTTCAGCATTGATATGGACATAGGAAACACAACCAAAGGTTATTAAGTGTGAAAATTTTACTTCCTTTTTTGTCCATTCCTCTTCAGGCAGTCTGCAATCAATTGCAGTAGATGGTCCTCTATTGATCAGATAAGCAACAGTATTCACAGCTTCAGCCCAAAATTGCTTAGGTAGCCCAACACTCAATAACATGCTCCTAGCACATTCTATAATGGTTCGGTTCATATGCTCAGCTATGCCATTCTGTTGTGGTGTCTTTGGTACTGTCTTTTCTCTTCTAATGCCATACATAGCACAGTACTCATCAAATTCCTTGTTACAGTACTCTCCACCATTATCTGATCTCAAACATTTCAGCTTTAGACCTGTCTGGTTCTCCACTAGACATTACCACTTTTTGAAAATTTCAAACACTTGAAACTTATTTTTCATAAAGTAAATCCAGAGCTTTCTAGTCGAATCATCAATGAAAGTAATCTAATAACGAGAGCCATTAAGGGAGGATACTTGTGAAGGACCCTAAACGTCCGTGTGCACAAGTTCTTGCTTTTCAGTTTTGGGAGTTCTGCCATTTTTAGAAAAACTGACAACTTTTTGTTTTCCAACCACACAACCTTCACATAGAAATAGATCAGCACATGACAGTCCATCTAACTTCCCTTTTGACACCATTACCTTCATTCCCTTCTCACTCATATGCCCGAGGCGTTGATGCCACACCTTTGCACTGACCTCAAAGGAGGCCATATTCATGGAGCTTTCATTGAGAACTCTGTAGAGAGTACCATCTCTCTGACCATGTGCTACTACCATGGCACCTTTTATGAGCTTTCAAGATGTTTTAGTGAACTTTATCACAAGACCTGCATCATCAGTAAGTTGGCTTATCAAAATTAGATTTCTAGCAAGTTTTGGCACATGTCTAACTCGTTGCAACCTCAACTGCGTCCCATTTTCCATTCCTATCAGCATGTCTCCTTTACCGATTATGTCACAGGGTTCACCATCACCAAGGTACACCTTGCCGAAATTGCCCTTCTCATAATTAAGGAAATATTCTCTGCTGGAAGTAGCATGAAACGATGCACCAGAATCTAGTATCCAGCAGGATTCATCTTTACTGTCACAACACATGATCAGTGCTTCATCTGAACTTGATTCATTTGAGACATTCACCGAGTTGCTGTCTTTGTCGTTTTCATCTGCCATTTTCTTTGGTGCTTTACAGTCGCGCTTGAGATGACCTTTCTTCTTGCAATTCCAGCAAGTCATCTGAGGGCCCCTTGACTGACCTCTTCTAGATTGTGAACGTCCATTTCCTCAGCCATTCGACCTCTTTGAGGATCTGGCCCGTTCCTTAGTATTCAGGGCACTATTAGAAACATCATCAGAAGAGTTGTTTCTCCTTCGTGTATCTTCATCAAGAAGAACTCCCACTACATCCTCAAATTTCAGAATATTGGACCCCGATGAGTTGCTTACAGCCATAACTATACCATCCCAACTATCGGGTAAACCCGACAAAATAACAAGAGCCAATACTTCATTATCAAAGATATTGTTAAGATTTTGACAGAGAGCAATGACAATAGTAAAACAAGAAAAAAGAGAAAGATAACAAATCACCAAGAATTTTATATGTGGAAAACCCTCTAAGGGAAGAAAACCCACAGCCGCCAACACAATCTTATTCACGATTCTCACAACTCACACTTTTTACATCAGAAGAGATATATATATTTATAGAGAAAGTAAATCCCTATTAGAATACAATAGTAAATCCCTATTAGAATACAATAGTAAACTAATCATGCCCACATACCTAACAAAATTATAGTAAAATCAATATTTATGTTTAAAAAAAATTAAAAATACACGTAAGAGCAATACAAATGGCACCCTAATTTGTTTTCTTAATTAGGCACGCTGTTTGGTAAGCACAAGCTAGCTGATCAGCTAAATTATAATCTAGTTGATAATCTAGTTTGGCAAATAAGTTGTACTTGACAACTAGAATTGATAAGCTAGAATTGTAATGACAGATAAATTTTTTATTCCATCGTGCTCTCATTTCCCAACTTGTGCGCATGAAATATATCGAAAATAAAAGTAGGTCTTACTAAAGATATTGATTGATATTTAACATATCAAACCCAAAGCATAAAACAAGAAAAATAAACAAACGTACGAGTAGGGATAGAGCTATCAATTTTCGTAGTCCTTAAGCTTTCCCTTCCCTCGACTCGTACCAGGATCTGCACTCAAGCCATCACAAAAGACATATGACGAGTCCAGAGTGAGTAATCCCAAGGAAATTCACCAAGTAATTATGTAAATAAAATGCTGGAATTTAAAATACTATAAATAAACATGCGAAACAAAAGAGTACAGGCAACTGTAAAAGATCATCGTATGCATAAATATAGTAGCGAAGCAAAGTACGTGCACAGTAAAAATCAGACTAAGTCATACTTCAGGCTATTCCCCAGGCACGGCTCGTGAAAACCCCTCAAACGGGTGACCCTGGACGCTCTAAGTGGTCGGCGTACATCCATGACGCACCCATACAAGCCTAACATACCCGGGTAGCCTATTCACCGGCGTATGCCTAGACAAGTGCTATGACTTAGTGAACTCTATGCCTCGTAACGAATAAACACCAGGTGGGGAGTGATCTCAACACCGTAAAGACACCAGGTAGCAGTAACTCTACTACCAGTAAAGACACCAGGTGAGAGTACTCAGCCACCGTAAAGCAATAATGAAATAGAGTAATGAATAAATAGAACTGAATTCAAATAAATAGAACAATAAATACTATACTGAAGTTCAATTGGGATATTACACACCTCAATCCGCGTCCCGAAAATCAAACCCGGCTTAGCTCCAATAACACCTGACAAATCAAATTATCACCCGAATTATACCTATTACCATTTATCATTAAATTAGCTTCAATTTAATATATTATGTCAATTTTTCATTTTTCGAGGCTAAAACCCCGACTATATCTCGCCAACATTTACGAGAAAATCCCAAAATTCCTTTATTTGATCAAAATATAATTTTTCTAAAATTTTTCTATTTTCTATGAATTTTTCAGATTTTTTTTTCAAAACTGTTTTTTTTTTAATTAGGGGCGGTTCGGCTCAACCGAGCCGAACCGGCCCCTTCTTCCTCGTTGGAATAGAGCAGAAATGCTCTGTTCCAACAGCTGCTGTTTTTTTTTTTTTTTTAAACTGAATTTGGGAGAGGGAGAGGGAGAGGAGAGACGACATGTGTATCGTCTCCCTCCTCGGACGAACTGCTCTTGCAGTTCGTCTGAGCTCCCAAGCTCCACCTCGCCACTACCGAACCACCACATCCGCCAACAACATACAACAACACAACAACTCACCTCCTTCGCCTCTCCACCACGAGCTCAATCTCTCTTCTTCTTTCTCTCGATTTCCCTTCCTTTCGTTCTTCTTCTTCTCGTCTGTGTTTTTTTTTTTTTTCATTTTCTTCTTCTCTCGTTTTCGATTTAACGAAGAAGAGGCAGTTAACGGGGAAAATGGCCAAAATGCCCTTGTGTCCATCCATTTTTTGAAAACAACCACATACCCTTTTTAGTCATTTCACTATTATTTTCTTAATTTCCTGATTTTTAATATATATTTATATATATTAAATTACCTATATACATATATATATTCGCCTATACTTTCGCGCCTAAAATTTCGTCGTGCGCACCAACGAGCGTACTCAGGCGTGCACACTACCATACCACCCACGCGTATCGACCACGACCCCGCGTGTTACTAGGTGCCCACCAATTTACTATTTTGTCACATTTAATTTATTTTATGTGTGTAATATCTTCCCCGGCCTAATATTTCATCTTCATTAGTCTACCCGGTACCCGCATCGACATGCATATTGGTGCGAATACTCAACACACAACCTCACATGTCAATTTGAGATATAATTACACACATCGCGATATCATTTAACCATTTAATATAAACATCGCAAATTAAACAAAACAACGCACAAAATAACTATTTACCTAATACGGCCATACTTCAACCTCACTGTAGGACCCACGAACGTCCCCGATGGCGTCCACATCTACAATTTCATAATTAACGACAATTATTAATTGGGCCGTTATAGTTTTTCCCAACTAATTTGAAATTTCGTCCCAAAATTTAAGTTATAGTAAACACTCACCAGTAAATAACTGAGGATATCTCCGTCTCATAGTCGACTCGAGCTCCCAGGTGAGACCTTCAGTTCAGTGATATTGCCATCGTACCAACACCTTCGGAATCTCCCTATTCCTCAAAGTCTATATCCTGCGATCCATAATCTCTACAGGTTGCTCTTCATATGTAACGTCAGGACGAACCTCAATCTGTATAATATCCACCATTGGCCTCGGTCCTGACTTAGCTAACCTCAACATAGACACGTGAAACACTGGATGAATGCCCACTAACTCTAATGACAACTCCAACCTGTATGCTACTGTCCCAACACGTGCTATAACTCTGAAAGGTCCAATATACCTCGGTGCTAGTTTCCCCTTGATCCCAAACCTCTGATGACCATTCCAGGGCAAAACCTTCAAATACACCGAGTCATCCACATCATAACTTAAACCCTCAAGATACCTATTAGCATATTTCTTTTGCCTATCTTGAGCTGCTTGCAATCTCAACCTAATTTGCCGAATCTTCTTGGTATGATCAACAACAAGTTCAGGTCCAATTACTGCCACATCCTCAGGTGCTGCCCAACAAGCTGGTGGTCTGCAAGGTCTACCATACAAAGCCTCAAATGGTGGCATACCAATACTCGCCTGATAGCTATTGTTGTACGCAAACTCGCGCAACGACAAATACTCTTCCCAAGCACCTCCAAAATGTAAAATGCATGCTCTGAGCATGTCCTCCAATATCTGTATTAATCTCTCTGACTGACCGTCCGTCTGAGGATGATAAGCCGTACTAAACTGAATTCTAGTCCCAAACTGCTCCTGCATGCTCTCCCATAACTTCGAAGTCAACTTGGGATCTCTATCACACACAATAGATATCGACACTCCATGTAGCCTAACAACCTCTCGCTCAAAAATAATACTCAACTGAGGAAACGAATACTTTATCGATATAAGGATGAAGTGTGCAGACTTTGTCAATCTATCAATAACAACCCAAACAACATCATGACGCTTCACAGTCTGTGGCAACCCACTGACAAATCCATCGTAATATGCTCCCATTTCTACTGTGGAATGGGCAGTGGCTGTAACAATCCAGCTGGTCTCCTGTGCTCGGCCTTAACCTGCTAACAAATATGACAAGCCCTAACATATGCACCTACATCGGTCTTCATTTCCGACCACCAAAACAAACGTCGCAAATCATGATACATCTTGGTCCTGCTAGGATGAACTGTATACCGCGAACGGTGTGCGTCCTCAAGAATGCTATCACGTAGTTCCTCAACCTCAGGTATCCACAACCTGCCCCTGTGTCTCAAGCACTCGTTTGAACCACCAGACTAATATGTGCAATTCGGATCCTGAGCCAGACAACTGAAGCGAACAAAATGTCTGTCAGCCCTTTGCCACTCAGCGACCCTCTCTAATGACACAACAGTAACACGCATCTGGCAACAGATATGAACATCAGCAAGAATATCTGACAAACCCAACACTGTCACAGCCTCCAGCAATCCATACTCATGTGTCATCTCGCCGCAAAGACGATCGACTCTCTACACCGTCCATTCATTGCGTCAAGAACCACATTCGCCTTCCCTGGATGGTACTCAATCGCGAAGTCATAGTCCTTCAGTAACTCCAGCCACCGTCTTTGTCGCATGTTCAGATCCCTCTGAGTGAATAAATACTTCAAGCTCTGATGGTCAGTGTATAACATGAACCGCTCTCCATAAAGATAATGTCGCCAAGCCTTGAGTGCAAATACAACTGCGGCTAGGTCTAAATCATGCACTGGATAATTTCCTTCGTGGGGTCTCAATCGCCTTGATAAGTAGGCAACTGGGTGTCCATCCTGCATCAACACGCATCCCAACCACTTCAGGAAGCATCTGTGTAGACCGAGAAGCCTTTCCCTGCCACAGGTAAAGCCAACACTGGCGCAGAAGTTAACTTCCTCTGCAACTCTAAAAATGCTTCCTCACACTCTTCAGACCACTCAAACCTGACATCCTTCTTGGTCAACCTCGTCATCAGCGCTGCAATCAATGAAAAATCCTGCACAAACCGCTGGTAATAGCCCGCAAGCCCTAAGAAACTATGAATGTCTGAAACTGACTCCGGTGTCCACCAATAAATGATCGCTCGAATTTTGTCTCCATCAACAGATATCCCTTGACTACTAATGACATGCCCGAGAAATTTCACCTCACTTAGCCAGAAAGCACACTTGCTGGATTTAGCGTACAATCGGTGCTCCCTCAATGTCATCAAAACATCTTTGAGGTGTCTCTCGTGCTCCACACGAGTCTTACTATATATTAAGATGTCATCAATGAATACAATCACATAACGATCTAAAAATGGCCTCAATACCCGGTGCATCTAATCCATAAAGATAGCCGGCGCATTAGCCACCCAAACGGCATGACTGTGAACTCAAACAATCCATAGCGCGTGCTAAACACCGTCTTCTCGATATCACTCTCACGAATCCTCAACTGATGATAACCAGATCGTAAATCAAGCTTCGAGCTGATTGAATAAATCATCAATCCTTGGAAGTGGATAACGATTTCAAATCATCACCTGATTTAGTTTCCTATAATCTACGCACATTCTCATAGAACCATCCTTTTTCTTAATAAAAAGGACTGGTGCGCCCCAATAAGACATACTGGGATGAATAAAACCCTTCTGTAACAACTCCTCTAATTGGGACCTCAACTCTCTATGCTCCAACGCTGACATCCTTTATGGTCGGTTGTATATCGGCTGCGTCCCCGAAATCAACTCAATTATGAACTCAACTGCTCTAGGAGGTGGTAAACCTGACAAATCGTTTGGGAATACCTCAAGAAACTCACACACTATTGGGACATCCTCTATCCTAACCTCTGGTCTCAGGTCTGGCTCAACCACTGACCTAAATGCCTCCATCTCCTGAGTCGTAGCTAATCGACCTCTAGTAATCGGTAAGTCTGATGCCGTACCAATAAAAGTAAATATTGGAATGCCCTCAATATTAAATACTACAGTCTTACCGAAACAATCAATGTGTGCGCGATATGCCGATAACCAATCTATACCCAATAAAGCATCAAACTCTAAATACACTAGGACACGGAAATCGATAGGTAACTGGTGTCCCTCAACCTCTACCACACAATTCTGGCATATCTGGTTAGGGTAAATTTTATCCCCAGTAGCTGTACTGAGGACAAGATGTGGGTCTAAAGTCTCAGCCTGTAATCCTAACTGTCCGACCCTACGTTCCGATATAAAAGACAAAGTACTACCAGAATAAAATAATACATGCATGGAGACATCGCAAATAAACAACATACCCTCGACAAGCTGACGAGTCGCACCACGATTTGGCTGTACAACAGTAGGTGTAGAAGCAGCATGAACTCTCTCCCTTGCTAAGCTCAATCGTTGGTCGTGAGGATGAAGCTGACATCGGATAATTACTCTGTATATGTCCAACCTGATGGCATCTAAAACATCGACGCGTCTCCTGCCAACCCGATTGTGATACTATCGGTACCTGATCCCTGTCACGTCCCTGACCTCTCGGTCCCCTGTCACGACCTCCTCCATCCCTCACATGCTATCGTGACTGCTCCACAGGTGCCTGTGTAGTAACATACACCACTTGCCTCCCATCTCCTCTCTGCTGCTCGGGATGTCTATCACGTCGACCCTGATCCTGCCAAACTTTCCGTCGACCCTGCTAATCCTGCCAAACTCTCCGTCGACCCTGCTGATCCTGCCTCTGCCTGTCAGACTGATGTCTCTCTCTCTCTCTCTCTCTCTCTCTCTCTCTCTCTCTCTCTTCGGTCTCTGATCAGACCGAGAACTTTGCCCAGACCTATCTACCAACTCGCCTCTATGTCGCAAATAAGTCTTGCGAGCTAAAGCCCTATCGTAAACAATCTGTAGAGTCTCACCTCCAGTCGCGACAATCACACCTCCGATCCTCTCATCTAATCCTCGGATGAAATAATAGATCTGGAGTCTCTCAGTGTTCGCCACATCCATGGCATACATCATAAGGTACCTGAATCGATCCATATACTGAGAAACTGACATAGTACCCGGTCTCAGTGCCAAAAACTCCTCTCTCAATCTCAATTGTACCTCCGTGGGAATATACTCATCTAAAAACAACTGTCGAAACTCCGCCCACGTCGACGGTATTGAATGAGTGTCGATCTAGTTAGTCCACCAAATCGCTGCCTGATCCCTCAAACAGTACCCTGAGATATGTGGCTGATCTGCCTCGGGTACCTCTAGCAGGTGATGTAATCGTCGTGCGTCATCAACCAACGTGCCTGCAACCTCAGGATTACCGGCTCCAAAGAAAGTATGTAGGGTTAAACCTCATGAAATCTTTCACCATCTTCGCTGCCTCTGACATCCTACTCGTGGCAGTCGAAGCCACTACCTGTTGCTCGGTAGTAGTAGGCGTCACCTCAGTAGTCTCAACTGGTGCCATAATAGGCTCAACCCTCTCTATCACTGTCTCTATCACTGGTGCCTGTGTGTCAACTACCGGTGCAATACTGCCGGAGTGGCAGACGTAACTAACTCAACAGTGGGTGCTACTGATGGTATCCTCGAACTCGGATATACTCCATCAACTTAGCCATCTGTGCTTGCTGTAATAACTGCTGCTCCGTCACTCTCTGCACCATGGCTCGTAAATCTGCTGCTTCGCTAGTAGTAAGACCACTAGTCTCCCCTACCTCCTGCTGTGTGGTCGGCGGAGTAGTAGGAGTCTGTCCGTCCATCATAAACTGTAACGACCCAAATTCTACACGACCCAATCTATGGGTATTTTGGTAATTTGATGATAAAATATGTTGGGTGTTTGATGTGAAAATATAATTCTAAACTTGTCAAATTAAATATGAGTTAGGGAGTAAGTAAAGTTTTATTTTAAATAATAAAGCCCACTTGAGATTATGACCCAAAAGGGTATTTTAGACAAATTGTAAATAGTCACAACCCTAATGCTATTTAAGAAAATCAAAGAAAACCCTAGCCCCAATTTTATAAAACACCCACATGGAGAGGAGGAGAACAAGAGGAGAGTTCAAGCTCAAGAGATGTACAACCTCACTTCCCTCCTTGATTTCTTTATTATTTATTGAAGATTTGGAGACCAAAGGGTCGATGGCATCGACATCGGCAAGAACGCGAGGAAAATAGAAAAGAAAATAAGAAAGGAAAGATTTGATCTATGTTAGAATGAGATTTTGGAAATGATTTTGAGTCAAAGACTCCATTGAAGGCATGGTGAGATTCTAATACTCTCTAGATTTATTGTCTTAGTGTTGGTATTGGTAATGAGAGTTGATTTGCAAAGTTTGTTCAATTTTTCTTAGATCTAGTCTTGTATGGTGATTTGGATCTTTTTATTTATAATTAATCGAACGTCTTCGATTTATGTTGGAAAAACCAAGTCTTGGAGGATTTTCCTTGTTTTACATCACCACATTCCTATTTTACTAGAATCATTGATTCTAATTTTAAGTGTCGATTTTAAAGTCGTGAATGACCTTTAGCGAAGTCAGCTATAAAATAGGGTGAATCTCTAAGGTTTAGACAATTAATGTTAAACTTGTATGGTTGTACATACATAAAGTAATTATTCTTTTAAATTGTCTAGATTCGTGAGACGGTTCACATCAAGCCCAAACGCGAGAAGATCGAGATTAGGATTCGTGGCGAGTGCAGGTAAGTGGGGAGCTTGCTCAATTATCAAATATAGCATGATTATTAGTTATGTTTAGGATTCATAATTTGAATTAAAGACTTGGGATTTATGGGTTGTGTCGTGGTATTGGCTCGAATCTACGTATCTATGGAATGTGAATGCACTGTTATCCATGGCCCCAGAATGTGTGGAGTTCCACCGAGGGTCTTAAAGAATACCTCAGAATGTTGTGGTACCACCGAGGGTCGTTAACACCCCAGGATGTGTGGAGTTTACCACCGAGGGATTTACTTGACTAATTGAATTCATAAGTATGTCACGTAGGGACATGAGTTGAGTTACCTTCTCTTGTACTCTTGAGATATAGGGATGTGCATCGGTGATGGCTTGGACGAACCTACTGTTGATTTGATGGGACAAACGAGAGGGCACATAAGGCCTCTGTGCTAGTTGGTTGTTTCCATCACTTTGAGAGTAGGAGAATCGGTCACCGGATTCTTGCCAATATCTAGTATGCATTGAATGGAACATCGACTTATCGTATTATTATATTTTATAGTACATAATCTCACGAAACCCCCTCATTTGTATGAAAGTTTGAAATTATGAAATGATTTGTCAATCTCTTTAATGTTATTCATGATTATTGTTGTTACAATTTGTGACTTACGAATCTTATGTCTATGATAGTACTTGATGGTTCATTATAAGTCTATTTTTTATCAAATCCTGCTACCATGCTACTATTTAATGAATCCTTGTTTGTTTTCAAATACATGCTAGACTTTGCATGCTTATTAGATATTACTTGCATATTTGATGGTTGAGCGGGTTTTCCGCATTACCGAGTTCCGTTGGTTCTTTTAGCTCACCCCACTTACATCTCAGGTATCCACGACAGCGCTAGGTTGAGGCAAGGGAGAGACGAGCTTGTAGTCTCTTCTTGATGTGAGCCTTTGTATATATATATATATTATGTATATTTGATTTTGAAACTATCAACTTAGGGTTAAAATTAAAATAAGTCTTTGGGTAGCTTGAATCCTAGTTACCTTTAGTGAATCCACTTCGAAGATTTAATAAACTTGTTTAGTTTAAATGAACATGAACCCATGTATAATTTTTATAAATGTTTTATGAACTTAAATTTATTGGCTTAGGATATCTTTTTATTTTCTTTCCGCAATTATTATCCTTTATTTAGCCAATGTGTATTCCGCAGGTTTAATTATTTAGGTGTGCCAGACTGTTATTTGGGCCTGGTTCAGGTATCGGGTCCAAGTAGCAGTTTGGGCCGGGCGACCCGACCCTAGGTCGGGGGCGGGTCGTTACATAAACTGCACAACCAACGTGCATTGGATCAAACTCAATATATACGCATATAATATGTAGTACAAAATCAACACATACGTATGTAATTTCATAAATCTACCCGCCTCACATCACTTCCCAACTAAAGCTTTAATCATTCACTTGTGGTTTCCACATCTAAATTTATTAAAGTTTATGCTCTTATTCAGTCTCCAATCAAAACTAAGGTTTCATAAACCTAGGCTCTGATACCAAAATGTAGCGGCCCCAATTTCATTGACCACTACGGCGTGCACCGCGGGCCCACAATCTTGCCATACATCATCCGATCGTGTCCCACGACCACTCATTTCCCAATTATCAATCAATTTCCTGTTAACTTTGATGTTAGGTATTAATAATTATTGATTTAAGTTAACTTAGGTTCATTTAATATCATTTAACCTTAAATTATGCAGCGGAAAAAAAATAAATTAACAGCATAAAAATTTAACATGTATTTTATGAGCATAATACCTAAGTGGAAACCATACCAAATGTACATCATATACATATCATCAGAGATCCTCAAAATATCAAAAATATGACCTACAATTTATATGCAGGTCATATCTACTTCTCAAAACCCGAAACCCAGCATAAAACAAGAAAAATAAACAAACGTACGAGTAGGGATAGAGCTATCAATTTCCGTAGTCCTCAAGCTTTCCCTTCCCTCGACTCGTACCAGGATCTGCACTCAAGCCACCACAAAAGATAGATGACGAGTCCAGAGTGAGTAATCCCAAGGAAATTCACCGAGTAATTATGTAAATAAAATGCTTGAATTTAAAATACTATAAATAAACATGCGGAACAAAATAGTACAGGCAACTGTAAAAGATCATCTCATGCATAAATATAGTAGCGAAGCAAAGTACGTGCATAGTAAAAATCAGACTAAGTCATACTTCGGGCTATTCCCCAGGCACGGCCCGTGAAAACACCTCAAATGGGTGACCCTGGACCCTCTAGGTAGTCGGCGTACATCCACGACGCACCCACACAAGCCTAACATACCCGGGTAGCCTATTCACCGGTGTATGCCTAGACAAGTGCTATGACTTAGTGGACTCTATGCCCCGTAACGAATAAACACCAGGTGGGGAGTGATGTCAACACTGTAAAGACACCAGGTAGGAGTAACTCTACCACCGTAAAGACACTAGGTGAGAGTACTCAGCCACCGTAAAGCAATAATGAAATAGAGTAATGAATAAATAGAACTGAATTCAAATAAATAGAACAGTAAATACTATAATGAAGTTCAATTGGGATACTACACGCCTCAATCTGCGCTCCGTGTCCCGAAAATCAAACCCGGCTCAGCTCCAATAACACCCGAAAAATCAAATTATTATCCGAATTATACCTATTACCATTTATCATTAAATTAGCTTCAATTTAATATATTATGTCAATTTTTCATTTTTCGAGGCTAAAACCCCAATTATATCTCGCCAACATTTACGAGAAAATCCCAAAATTCCTTTATTTGATCAAAATATAATTTTTCTAAAACTTTCCTATTTTATATGAATTTTCTATGAATTTTTTAGATTTTTTTTCAAAACTGTTTTTTTTAATTAGGGGCGGTTCAGCCTGAACCGGGCCGAACCGGGTTCGGCTCAACCTCGCCGAATCGGCCCAGTTCAGGGCCGAACCGACCCCTTCTTCCTCGTTGGAACAGAGCAGAAATGCTCTGTTTCAACAGCTGCTTTTTTTTTAAACTGAATTTGGGAGAGGGGAGACGACATGTGTGTCGTCTCCCTCCTCGGACGAACTGCTCTTACAGTTCGTCCGAGCTCCCAAGCTCCACCCCGCCACTACCGAACCACCACATCCGCCAACAACAACACGACAACTCACCTCATTCGCCTCTCCACCACGAGCTCAATCTCTCTTCCTCTTTCTCTCGATTTCCCTTCCTTTCGGTCTTCTTCTTCTCGTTTGTGTTTTTTTTTTTCATTTTCTTCTTCTCTCGTTTTCGATTTAACGAAGAAGAGGCGGTTAACGGGGAAAATGACCAAAATGCCCTTGTGTCCATCCACTTTTTCAAAACAACCACATACCCTTTTTAGTCATTTCACTATTATTTTCTTAATTTCCTGATTTTTAATATATATATATATATATATTAAATTACCTATATACATATATATATATATTCGCCTATACTTTCGCGCCTAAAATTTCGTCGTGCGCACCAACGAGCGTACTCAGGCCTGCACACTACTATACCACCCACGCGTATCGACCACGACCCCGCGTGTTACTAGGTGCCCACCAATTTACTATTTTGTCACATTTAATTTATTTTATGTGTGTAATATCTTCCCCTGGCCTAATATTTCATCTTCATTAGTCTACCCGGTCAAAGTATTTAACATATCTTTGTTTGGTTTTAAAAAATGAATGATAAATACATTCTTTGGATAAAAAGATAAATATGTTTAGTCAAACAAAACATAAACACATAATATATAAGTTTTTTAGCAAACGAAATAAATAAGTTACGTGCCCCAAAAAAAAAAGAAATATTACCTATATAAATATATTTCTTTTTTGAGAAGAAAGAAAAATATATTTATTTTCAAAACCTTAAAATATATGAATTAATACTAAATTAAAATTTTACTTGAAAAAAAAACTAAATTTAAAACATATTATTTAATATTTAATATTTCTCTTTAGAATTATTATTAAAAAGTAAACAATAAACTAATTTTTTATATCAAATAATAATGTGTATCGTAGAGAAGGTTTGTATTAGGAAATATATTATATTTTGAGTTGGTTGTTAAAATAGTAATTAGATTAATCAGGACATATACTATTATTTTGTAGAACTTATTTTAGGAATGTCAATTAATTAGGAAAGATGCTAATTTTTTATGATGTGTCAAGCACATTAGTGTGTACACACACACACATATATATATGTTTTCCAATTCTAATAAAAATGATTGTTTTGTGCGTTTAATGCTTATGAGAAATTTTTCATGGTATCTAAGGATCGAAACTTCGACTTCGCCATATAATTCGCTATTGTGAAAATGAGAATTAATTTGGTGAAGTTTAATACGCTTCGGAGAATTTTTGTAAAAACTCGTCAACTTAGTGAAGTTTAGAAAATTATTATTTAAATGAAAAGTAAACATAATTTTATTTAGGATGCTAAAATAAGCACAATTATACATTTCTACTCTAAAAATCTACAAGTTTGTTTGTCAGCCTTATTCATTAACTAAAATTATTGTAAAAACGAATCTCGATGCAAGAATCAAAAGTGTACTCCACCAAGTATTGTTGTGTCACCAAGTGTGTCACAACAGGCTCACATATAAGATAAGAAAACTAAAGCCCTAATTACAATTTAGAGTTGGTCGACTCCTCTTTCCTCATCATCTTCGCGTCGTCTTGGCCCTCTCGAGTCTCCTCTCCAGCTCTCCTCCGCGGCTCTGCTTCATCGCGCTGCTCCCTCTCCTCTGGTCTCCTCTCGATCGTCGCTCTCCTGAGCTCCTCTCTGCTTCTCGGCCGTCGTCGTGTCGATCCTCTGGTCTCCTCTCACAGTCTCATCTCTCAGCCATCGTTTGCCCCTCTCCTCTAGTCTTCCTCTTGGGCCTCTCCACTCTCCAATCTCCTCGTCTCTACTAATCCATAGAGATAGAGGATAGAAAGTTAGGGTGATTAAGAGTTTAAAAAGCCAAAACAAAATGAAAGAGAAGAAAAGGAGAGCAATCATTGTTCTTCTCGTGTATTCGTGATGGTGATGCGGAATCTTGATGCTTTACAGGTTTTACAGTTTTTGAGGTGAGGTGACAAGGCGACTTGAAGTGGGATGGAGCAAATCTTAGCATTTTTAGGGTTTATTGCATTGCTAGCTAGTTGATTCGATAGAGTTAACTCAGGTAAGTACGAATATTCTTGATTTTTAGGGTTTCCCAATTTTTTTTTTATCAAAATTTGGTATTTTTCTTTGTTGTTTTGCGACCGAAAAAGTTGAAATTTTGAATTATTTCAAAAACTTCAGCGAATTATTGTAATTTTGAAACTCACTTTGAGTTTTTTTTCAGCTGGAACAAATCTTGACAAATTTTGCCTAAAATTCGGCAAAATTTGTCGATTTTTTTTTAATTTTTTTTTATCCTTGATGGTATCAAACCATAATTGATCTTGTGCGAACTTGTGTGAGACAGAAGTTTGGATATTCGGTATGAGAGTCTTTGTCTTTTTTTGATAAAAACAAATACTGTATACAGGTCTCAAAATCTCTCAAAACCCAAATCCTAGTGTTTCAAAAATAAATACATAAGTAATACAAAAAACCTACACTTTAGGCAAGATGATGTCACCTAGCTATCCTCTACGTCAATCTCCTATTGCCGATCCTTTCCCCTGTCAATCCTGCAATATGAAAGGTTGTACCTACCATTATAAAAAGGATGGTGAGTACAAAAAATAATAGTAACAACAAAGTGGAGTTTCAATATCAATTCAAATGCCAAATAAACGGCTAAACTAGTACATCATTCGTGAATATCACAATGATAATAAAAGACTGCATGATATATAAAGCACTAAGATATCAACGAGAAATGAGCGTCGAGATCACAAAGCAAAAATGCATCAAAGTATTCCAAGTTCATCAGATTGCAACACAAAGTACGCAACTTGACTTCCTTGATAGATTTCAAACCTAAACAAACCACTGACAATTTAGTATGAATCACACTATCGTAGCCTGCATACAGTTCAACTCACGGTCAGACTACTAATCCCTAAACATGCGAGTTTAGGCACGTCCAGAATCTGTGTAGTTACGGTGGTGAAAAAGATCACAAAGTAGTCTAACCGCACGCGTAACCACCATATTGCCCACTCATACCCAAATGACCACTCATTAAGGAATCCAAGGAAAAACAATGTCGATAATCCACCAAAGATAGACTATAATGACCCTCAAATTTAATTGGCGACACGTGTCATGTTTTTAGGACCGTAACTTACTCGTGATTTGTGATATTACTCAAGCCTCGGGAGTCGACACTGAGGTATATTTTATTTTTCTGTAATGTTTGTATTAATATTTATACCCAAATGAGAACACTGTATTCTCAATGCATGATTTTTGTTTATTAATCGTCATGGATTTCTATGTGAAGATTCAGCTAGGAAAAATGGAAATTTCAGGGTATAACACGATAATTAAACACCAAAAATGGTAATTAGTGAATTACCAAAAATAATAAATAATTAAATAAAATGTGGGAGTGAGGTTATGTTCGGGAAATGCATGCGGTGCGATTTGTGAGTTGAAACGAGTTCGAGAATGCATGTTGTGAGCTAGAAATGGAATGGTTTTAAGGTTGAAGTCACCACCTGAAGTTTGTAATTGTGTTAGAGTTGTTGGAAGGGGTGAAAGGGAGATACAAGATGTGCCTCGAGATCAGTGCATGATATGAGTTGAAAGATTGTTATAAAAATTAACTTTTCTCTCTCCTCATCCATTTTTTTTTATCATTTTTGGATATGAGAAGAGGAGAGAACGGGAGGTTTTGGACACGTTGCGACGTTTTGGATCGACTGAATACACGTAAAAATGTAGGATTCCTACTCCTCTCATGTTTTTTGTCAGTTTAGCGTAAATTTTGTGGGTTTTTGTCACGACGATTTCGGACGAATTTTTAGAAAATGTTGGAAATTGATTTGGATTGATGGTTTTGGGACCAATT
Organism: Stephania japonica; assembly: GCA_039657345.1. Classification (NCBI taxonomy): domain Eukaryota; kingdom Viridiplantae; phylum Streptophyta; class Magnoliopsida; order Ranunculales; family Menispermaceae; genus Stephania; species Stephania japonica. Next base: position 10,494,761 of record CM077557.1, read on the forward strand.
GAATGAGAAATTTGTGTTTTGGTGTTTTGTTTGGGTATTGGAAGTTGAATGGAAATTTTGAAATTTTTGAAGGATTTTTGTGTTATTTACGAATCGGAGTGTTTTGTCAAGGTTTCATTGTAAAAAGACTTGGGTAATATGTTGTTATGGACGTTCCTAAGGGTTTGGGATAGACTCGGAACACGGTGACATGAGCCGAGGTTTCGAAAAACCCTAATATTGGTGTTCTGCTGAACACGTCGCGATGGATGCCGTAAGGAGTTTACTCCATGGCGCCACTCATGGTGTCTCAGGCAGTGAGCGTGGAAAAGACATCGTGGGGATGCCGTACAGAACAACGAGGTCATGGCGCCTTTGGCGATGTGGCACTATTCACAACACAAATTTTTAAAAATTTTGAAAAATTTTGGGGATCTCTCGGATATCCAATTAGATCCAAATATGACTCAATACCCCAAAAATCAACCCAATTACACTAATTTAATAATTATGAAAAATTGGGTAAATTAGAAATATATTAATAGGATTTGCAAATTTAGGTTAATTGACAAGCTTTGAGAATTCGAGTGGATAGCTTAGAGGTACGCGAGGATCGGAGTTTTACGATTGATTAAGGTACGTTATCATACGATTGTAAGCCCGTTAGAAAGTATGCACTAATTCATTTTCCATTTATTGCCATTTCTATTTGAATTAAGCTATTGTTGGAAATCCATTCATTTTATTTCTTGGTTGAGTGTCTTGGCATAAGTGTGTTACGAAGGTACTCCTGGGTCCATATTAGTGGGTAAGCGTGAACACTCCTGCTGATGTGTTGTCCCACCCCACTGATAGTGGGTTATACCTCGAGCATACTGGACTGTTTGGGCACTGTTGTGTCTATGGTTTGGTTATCAGTGTTGTGACTATAAATGTGGTGTTGTTGTACTGCATTGATTTTGACTACTTATGGGCCTCTATTGACTTTTTGGACACTTGAATTTCGTTGTTAGCTTGTCAGTTTGTTTATTATGCTATTTGTTACATTTTCCGCCTTTTAATACCGCATGATATTTGGACTGCTTATTTGGTATATCCTGAATTACTGTTTAGTTTCTTTTGGCATTACTTTCTATTTTTCAAGCATTCACCGTCTAGTTTGTGACGGTGGTGCAGATAGAGATAGAGCTGAGAATGGGTAAGAGGAAGGAACTGATGCTCGGTGATATCCTCTGAGGACTCTCGGAGCGATCCTTTCCTTTACTCACAGTAGGTTTTTGATCTTTGCTTGTGATTATTGTATTATATATTTTGTTAAACGTTGGGACATATATTGGGATTTGAGATATTAGGGATATCATGTATGATCGCTTTGTTTAGCTTTGATCACCAGGCATGCATGTATTTATCCATTTCTCAGGGTTTTCACATGATAGGTTATCTATTTGTCATGATTTCCATTTACAAGTTATAATTGATTATAGTAATTTCCGCTGCGAATTTCCTGATAACTTTATAATCCTATAACTTTCACATTAAATTAATAATGTAAATATGTACTTGAGGATTTGAGGCTGACTAGGATGCGTAGACTTCGTGAGTAATGGCTCGGGGGTCCACGTAGGTCTAGGTCGGGCGAGACCTAGTTTTATGGGGAACTGGGGCCGTCACATAAACATCACAAATGGAATTCAAGAAATCATATTTCACAAAGAAATACTGCTCAATAAAGATAACAACCCAATTTAAATGCACAAATGAAAGAATATAAATACTCCCACTGGTTTTGAGCATAATACTATGCGATACTCCACACTCGCGGCTCTCACGTGTCGCCAAACCGATCCGTATGCTCATCACCAATCCACTAAGCACCTGGTAATCATTTAGATCCAATTTGGACGTGTTAGAGTCTTATTTTGTATTTAATTGTAATTTTCGTTAATTCTCTCCATTTTTCAATTTTTACCCATTTTCATCATTTTGGGTTAATTCCCCGGGTAATGGGTCATATTCGGACCCATTTGGATACTCGAGAGAAGTCCCAAAGTTTTCAAAAATTTTCAAATTTTAGACCCTATGAACAATGTCACGCCGATGGGTGGCGTCGTGGATCAAAAACTTGGAAGTGCCATCTAAAGCGTCAAATTCCAACCCTTTCGGTTTGGACGTCGTGTCTGACACCGTGGGCGTTTAGGCCCCATGGCGTCTCTCGCGGCGTCACATCTAGAACGTAAATATTGGGGTTTTTCGTAACCCCAGCCCACTTCACCGTGTTCCGAGCCTATCCCCAACCTCTTAGGGACCTCGATATCCATCCAAATCCATCCTCAAACCATAAAAATGACCAACCCTTGAAACCTCAACTTGGACGAAAAATACCTGAAACATATGCCAAATCAACAACAATTGAATGGGAAATGAGATCTCACCTTCATTTGCGTCATGGCGTGATCCCTTGACATCTATCCACATCGAAAACCATCAAACCCTCTCCATTAGCTCATGTTCTCATGAGAGAGAGAGAGAGAGAAAGAAGGAAAGAAATGAGTGAGAGAGAGTTGACTCACCTATTTATAAGTGGGTCTAATCTTGGTTCACTTTCATATCTCGAGGCACATCCTAAAGCCCACAATCACACCGCCAATCACCTCTTGTGACACACATTGAGACTCCCTCCCATTTGCACTACCAATTGGCCCTTTTCTCAGGTATTTCTGCGCCCGCATGCACTAATATTAATGGCATTGATTTATGACACTAATTCAGGAATTATTAGCAAGATTTGTGGCTCCAATTAAGTTAGCAAGAGATTTGTGGCTCCAATTAAGTTATTCTTCTTACCATGTATTTGTATATATTACTTAGAATAGTTAGCTAATAGTCAATTACATTAACTATATATTTTGTTTCCTAATTTATGGCTGTACATTATTCTTATTTAAGGAGAAAAATCTCAAGGAGAAAAGGCATTCAACCATTTTGCTTAAACATTGTTATGGTATCAGAGCCTGCAATTTTTCTTCTGATCATCTATTTTGGGCTGCTTTCTGGTTCTTTTCTTTTTTCTTCTTCGTTTTGGGTTGATTTATTATCAACAATTTAGTTTTGTAATTTTTCGATTTATGATGTCTACTGAAAATTTTTTCGGCAAATCCTTGGAGACTTTTGCCATTAGACTCACAGGCAAGAATTATGTTGACTGGGAGTTTCAGTTTAGAATGTTTTTTAAAGGGAAAACCCTCTGGAATCACATCGACGGCAGTTCTTCGACACCTACAAACGCTAAGGATCTTACACAATGGGAAACCAAAGATGCTTGCATCATTTCTTGGATCTTAGCCTCTATTGAATCATGTATGGTTAACAATCTACGTTCTTTTAGTACAACGAAACAAATGTGGGATTACTTGAGATGCATATACCACCAAGAAAATACTGCACAACGCTTTCAACTTGAACTTGAGATCAATCAATTCAATCAAGGTAATCTCTCCATTGAGCAATATTATTCTGAATTTATTAACCTATGGAGCGAATATTCTGGTATTATCTATTCTAAGGTCTCTCAAGAGACGTTGGAAGGTCTTCAGGCTGTTCATGAAGAAAGTAAGCGGGATCAATTTTTGATAAAATTGAGACCAGCATTTGATACTGTACGGGCTGGATTGTTGAACAGAAATCTGGTTCCTTCATTAGACATATGTGTTGGTGACTTATTGCGTGAGGAACAAAGGATGGCTACCCAAGCTATTATAAGTGGGCCTAAAGAAACTGCTACTTTGGTCAATCTGGCTTATGTTGCACAAGGGAAGAATCGAGGGAAAGGACAATCTCAATGCTATAGTTGCAAGGAGTTTGGGCATATCGCACAATTGTACTAAGAAATTTCGCAACTACTGCAAACAACAATGGCATATTATCAAGGAGTGCCCTACTCGTCCAGAGAATCGGAAAGCCCAAGCTTTCAAGCTGTTGTTTCGTCTTCTACAGTTAATGACGGTGTTTTTATGACCGCAAACACAAATCGCCAAACCCTTATTCCAGAAATGGTACAACAAATGATTCTCACAGCATTCTCTGCTCTTGGACTTTAAGGTAACAGTAAACCTACTACTTTTTCTTGGATTGTTGATTCTGGAGCATCCAATCATATGATTGGCTCACTTAATTTATTACATAATGTACGGGAGTATACTAGCACACAAAATATTGAAATCGCCAACGGTAGTAATCTTCCAATTATAGCCATTGGTGATATTACGCCTTCTTTTCGTCATGTATTTGTTTCTCTGGATTGTCTACTAGCCTTACTTCTGTTGGTCAAATGGTGGATAATAATTGTGATGTGCATTTTTTCGAAATGGTTGTCTTGTGAAGGATCATGTGTCAGGGAAGGTAATCGCGAAGGGGCCTAAAGTGGGCAGAATTTTTCCGTTGCAATTTTCGGTTCCTAGAAATTTGTCTTTATCTTCTATTATTGTTGAGAATAAGGCTACCATTTGGCATAAGCGTTTAGGTCATCCGAACAATGTGATTTTGTCTACTTTAATGAATCGTGGTTTTCTTGGTAATAAAGATCAACGTTTCCACTTTGATTGATCTACCTGTAAGTTGGGAAAAAGTAAAATTCTACCTTTTCCTTCATATGGAAGTCGTGCTAATACATGTTTTGAGATTATACATTTCAACATTTGGGGTATTAGTCCTGTTATCTCGCATGCACAATATAAATATTTTGTAACATTTATTGATGATTACAGTCGTTTCACATGGATTTATTTTTTGCACACCAAGGCTGAAGTATTTACTATTTTTCAAACTTTTCTAGCCTATATTGAGACGTAATTTTCTACATGTATTAAGATATTGCGGTTTGATAATGGAGGGGAATACATGTCACATGAATTTCAAGGATTCTTGCAAAATAAAGGTATTATATCTCAGCGATCGTGTCCTTATATCCCTCAACAAAATGGGGTGGCTGAACATAAGAATCGCCAATTGTTGGATATGGCTCGAACATTGCTCTTGGAGTCCTCTGTTCCAGCTAAGTTTTGGGTGGAAGCTTTATCCACTTCAGTGTATTTAATCAATTGCTTACCTTCTCAACAATTGAAGTGTGATTCTCCTTACCATCGTCTCTTCGGTTCACATCCTCAGTATGACATGTTATACACTTTTGGATGTGTTTGTTTTGTTCTCCTGCCTTCTTATAAGCGTCACAAACTTATGGCCCAGTCAGTAAAATGTGCTTTTATGAGGTATAGTAATACTCATAAAAGATATTTGTGCTATGATAGTGTTGCTAATCGCATGCGATTTCTAGAAATGTAATTTTCTTTGAAAGTGAGTATTTTTTTCAGCAGCACGTATCTCATTTTGATAATGTTTGTCTTCCTACCTTTGATAATCTGTCACCATCCATTGAGCGTTTTAAACGCGACCATGTCACCCCCTCTCCACAAATCTTTCCCGAACCTGATCCGTAATTGCTCCGTGACTGCTTCAAGTGGCTCTCCGACGATCACTCCGTACCATTCATCCTCCAAATCGGTATGGTTTCTCTGCCATTTTAGCTGACACTGCAGTTCCAACTTGTTATTCTCAAGCAGCTACACAGGCATGCTGGACGAAAACCATGCAAGAAGAGCTTCAAGCTCTTCAAGAAAATCATACTTGGGATATTGTTCCATGCCCTACAGGTGTAAAACCCATTGGATGTAAATGGGTATATTCCATAAAGCTCAGCTCTGACGGGTCTCTTGACATATATAAAGCAAGGTTGATAGCACTTGGTAATCGACAAGAGTATGGAATTGACTATGAAGAAACATTTGCACCAGTTTCAAAGATGACTACTGTGCGACTTATTCTTGCTATTGCAGCCTCTCAAGGTTGGCCATTGCGTCAAATGGATGTTAAGAATGTTTTCTTACACGGAGACCTTAAGGAAGAAATCTATATGACTCCACCATCTGGATTATTTTCTACACCATCAGTGGATGTTGTAAGCTCAAACGATCACTCTATGGCTTGAAACAGACACCACGTGCATGGTTTGACAAGTTTTGGTCTACACTTATCAGCTTCTCCTTTATCCAGAGTCAGTATGATTCTTCTCTATTTTTTTGCAAAACTTCGAAAGGCATAGTTTTACTCTTGATTTATGTTGATGATATTGTTATTACGGGTACTAACTCTACTTTGATTTCACAACTTCAAGAACACCTTCATTAGTTCTTTCATATGAAGGATTTAGGTCATTTGCAATATTTTTTAGGTCTTGAAGTGCATTCAACTGCTGCTGGTCTCTTTTTACACCAACATAAATATACTCAGGATCTTATTTCTTTGGCTGGTCTGCAAGATGGTCACTCGGTTGACACCCCTTTAAAGGTAATGTCAAATATCATCGGGATGATGGTAATTTTCTTTTCAATCCCTCTTTGTATCGTCACTTGGTGGGGAGCCTAAATTATTTGACTATTACTCGGCAGGATATTTCATTTGTTGTTCAACAAGTTAGCCAATTTATGCAAATGCCTACGTACATCCATCTAGCGGCTGTTTGTCGCATTATTCGCTATTTGCAAGGAACTTCTTATTGCGGTCTTTTCTTTCCTATGGGTACTTCTATTCTTTTAGTTGCATACAGTGATGCGGATTGGGCTGATTGTTCTGATACCCAACATTTATTACCGGTTGGTGTATATTTGTTTGTGACTCTCTTGTATCATGAAAAAGTAAGAAGCAAGACAGAGTTTCTAAATCTTCAAATGAGTCTGAATATCGTGCGATGTCCTCAGCATGTTCAGAAATTGTTTGGCTTCGGGGATTATTGGGTGAACTTGGATTTTCTCAAGCTGAGCCTACTGCACTTCATGCGGATAATACTAGTGCCATCCAAATTGTCTCCAATCCAGTCTTTCATGAACGTATGAAACACATTGAGGTGGATTGTCATTCTATTCGTGAAGCCTATGATAGTCACGTTATTTCACTTCCTCATATCAAGATCTTGCATTTCAAACAGTGACGTGTTTTGCGAAGGCTATTTCCCGATACCGTCATCAGTTTCTGGTTAACAAATTGATGCTTCACAATCGTCCAGCATCAATTTGAGGGGGGATATTAATGGCATTCATTTATGACACTAATTCAGGAATTATTAGCAAGATTTATGGCTCCAATTAAGTTAGCAAGATTTGTGGCTCCAATTAAGTTATTCTTCTTACCATGTATTTGTATATATTACTTAGAATAGTTAGCTAATAGTCAATTACATTAACTGTATATTTTGTTGCCTAATTTAGGTTATACATTATTCTTATTTAAGGAGAAAAATCTCAAGGAGAAAAGGCATTCAACCATTTTACTTAAACATTGTTAACTAAGACTAGCACCGTCGTGCGCGAATTGAACATATTAACGACCTGAAAAATTTTCCGAATTAATTTATTATTATATTCTATTTCTCGGTCTTTCAAAAAATCGTTTCCCGAACTCGTGTACCTGTATTTAGTCCGCCTGATACTCGTTCATCACGTTTTCCTAGGTAAATACTATTCGTAACTCGACGTCACTATCTTGTCATATAGACACGAGTATAACTAAGTAATACATGTCATCTCTCAGACATCATATTTTTTGGGTCATTACAAGCACACTCGGCATGTACACTATCCAATAACCCATGTGCATCACCCTTGACTCCCACACGGTGTTTAGGCATTCCATAATTGATCCTTTTAATAATAGTATAGGCTAATTAATCACCTTATTTTCCATACTTACTAATACAGTCCAAACAAACACAATACACCACACAAATCCACGCACACGCTAATCGAGACTAATCGGACTTAACCATGAGTCTAACTCGAATTAATTAGTAATTGGATTATCACTAATAACATGCTTGCAAATTCAGGATGTTACACCGTGGAACTCCTTTGTTAGCACCGATATTGTCCTCAACTTAACCACCTTTCAACTTTAGGTGTGGGGTTTTATCTCAAAAGGCCTCGGTAATAGTTGGGATAAGGCAATTACTTATGTACTTTATTAATGAAATTTTCTTTTAATCGATGTGGGACTAATTTTGATCCACACATCTTCAACACTCCCCTTGGACCAAAATTCACATGATCCAAGGGGTTTTTTTTCTCTCAGGTCCCATCCGACCATGGACTCTGATACCATGTCAAATTCTCACAGCCACATCGCGCACGCGTGCGCGAGCCCGTGTATCTCTTCTCTAGCACCCATATTGTCTCAATTTAACCACCCTTCAACTCTTTGGTGCGAGTTTTAACTTAAAAGGTCATGGTACTACTTGGGATGAAGTATTTACTTATGTACTTCATTACAAAGTTTTCTTTAATCGATGTGGGACTAATTTCGGTCCACACATCTTCAACACTCCACCTTGGACCAAAATTCACATGGTCAAGGTGTTTTTTTCGACAAGTCCCTTATTAATCGTCGACTTTGATACTATATTATTCTTTTGTAATAGACTCAAGTCCAAGTTATGAGAGAGCAGTGTAGGAGTAACTAGTTTAATGTGTGGGCTTAAGCGTGGAAAAGAAGTTTGCTCCAACTTGCCTTGCCAAGGCAAGTTGGAGTTTTCACTTCCAAATTTATAACCTTTATATTTTCTTTCAACTTGTCTATGTGGGATTATTCTCTTATCTCCAATATGGACTGATCAATATTTACAGAGCCTTTATATGTGGGTAGACTCACTCCTACAAAACTTCTTTGTTTTTTTATATAGTGTGTACAAATTGAGCATAATAGAAGAGTTTAAGTCGTGCAGCTAACTCCAACTAATTATTTAGGATTAAGGCTTGTTTTCCATATTATAATCTATTTTTTAGAACATACTATATTCTAACCTATAATTATATATCACTAGAACTGTTTTGGTCACTAATAGAGTTTAAAAACCCTATTAAAGATGAGTGTTATCAAATGTCATTTGAGAAACCTGATGGGTCGTATTTTAATTGCTAATCAGATATTACGAAGAAGTTTCTTAAAACCATATCAATTAGGTATTATTAAATGTCAAAACTATAGAAGCAATTAAAACACAACCCATCGATTAATAGGCAAAAAGGCAAGACCTCACTTGCTAAAAAGGCAAGACCTCGAGAAATCGTGATTCGATTCCCACTTAAGTAAAAAAAAAAAAAATCTTTAATAGGGTTTTCAAACATCTATTAAAGACCAAAACTGTTCTATGTTGAGTACATTTCTCTTCTACATGTTGTCGTTAGTCATGGTGTGTATAGGCTGCTCCTAATAACTTGCTTTGTTATTATACTTGAAAATGAATTAATCATATATATGACAAAAAAAATGAATTAATCATCATCAAAACAGGATATAAAAGAAATTGTTATTTTTGTTCTTAAAAAAAAAAAAAGGAAATTGTTATTTTTGACTAGCACCTGTCAAACCATGCTGCACCACATAAACGTAATTCTAAAATGGCTTCTTTTTTTTCTGAATGTAGAAGTCACTTTAATTTGATCCATTACTTATTATATCGGGACAGATAATGTGGCGTAGATATACTTCTTCCTTTTTTATATTATATTAACACATAAACGTAATTCTTTATTATTAAACTCATGTTCTCTTTATTATATACTTCTTCCTTTTTTATTTTATATTCCATGATGACATGAAATATGGGAACACTATATTCCTTTAAGGTAAGAATTTTATCTTTGACCAAAAAAAAAAGGGTAAGAATTTTACCTTCGAAGGCATTAACTTGTACACAAAATTTGTTCATCATCTAAATTGGACAATAATTTAGTGATCCATGTTTTATCCTTCTTATCTTAAAAAGGACTACATGAGAAATATTGGTGCAGGGTAAGCCAAGCACTTCTTTTTTTTTTTTTTTTTGTGTTTTGTTTTTTGTAGTACCGTGTATTTGAGTTATAAAAAAATCACATGAAAAAACTTCTTATAAGAAAAAATCAAATGAAAAACTCAAATTTCTTTTTTTAAAAAGTGGGTGAAATTTGGTAAAACAAAAAGAAGAAAATAAAAGTACTAACTTTCATATACTACAAGACAATTAATCTTGGCCTCATTTTCTATTTAAGCAAAAGCCTTCTAATATATGAATTAAATCTTTCCATCACTAGAATAATTATAGTCTTTAATAGAGTTTTGAAACCTCTAATAAATACGAGCGTTATTAAATGTCATGTGATAAATGTGTTTGATGGGTCGTGTTTTAATTGTTAATACAAGTATTACGTTAGAGGTTGCTTAAAACCCTATTAATTAGGTGTTATTAAATGTCAAAACTCTTCTAATAAATTAAAACGCAGGCCATCGAACATGTTTCTCACATATATTTAATAATACTCATCTTTAATAGGAGTTTTGAAACTTTTATTAAAGATCAAAATTGTTCTTGTGCATTTTGCCACATTTGTTTATTTGCAATCTTAAGATGATCAATTGATAAAAGGCAAATTTGACAAAAAAAATATATGGAAAACGGAAAGGTATTCTTTAATTTACCTTTGGTGACTTTTTTTCTTGTGGAACTTTTTTAGAGTTTTTTCCATTCTCTTGAGGCATATTCTTCCATCTTTTTTTTGGTAAGAGCATATTCTTCATCTTAGTTGAATTTACATCTAAGTGTTTTCTTACATTGTACTAAATCAAACACAATGGAAGAGTTTGATCCATGTACTCCATCCCAATTAATTTGGAACTAAGGCTTTGTTGTTGTTGTTGTTTTTTTTTTTTATTAGCAAAGACCAAATCCTTTCTAGATTATAACTGTAACTGCAAGATATCCTGCTCTAACAACATGAAAATATGATTGAGAATATGTTTCAAATATTAAAATCAACATCACATTGAAAAACTTTCTTGGCCGTATGGTATGCACATGCATTATTCTCTTTAAATGTGTGGTGAAAACTACACTTCACTCCTTGTCCGTCTCCTTTAGAATATCATCAATCAATTGATCTCGAAATTGGCTTTGTGTTGAGTCCAAAATAAGATCAATTGCTTCTTTCAAGTATAGCTCCACAACGAGTTTCTTGCATCTTTTATCCCACGTCAGTTGCAAGCCATATTTAACTCCTCATAGTTCGGTACAAAGAGGTGAACACCGACCCAACTTTGCTTGAAATGTTGCTCGAAAATCATCTTTCATCCCTGTATCACTCCTGCCACTGTGGTTTCCCCATCCTCCTCTCGTACCATCTCATCACAATTTATTTTCAGCCACCCATCCTCTGGTGCTCAATGACAATATTTTTTCTTGCTAGAGTCTGACTCGAAATCAACCACAAACCTTCCGAACGAAGGATTTCATCAGTTCTATAAATAATGGATCGCGTGACCTCATATCCTGTATTAGATCGATTCTCAAACCTAGTGTTATTTCTCCAGGACCACAGCTTCCAAGAGGAGATACCAAACATTACCTTCTTGCGATGGTCTTTCTGACTGAGGTTCGACACTAGCCAATCCACTAATGTAATGTATAAAAGAGTGGAGATGATATCATTTGGGGTAGGGATTTTCAAACTTGGCGAGCTAGTTGGCAATCCCTTAAAACATATAAGGTGGATTCGTCATCTTCACAACATCGATCACAAATCTCATTCTCCTTATATTCCTCTTACAACACAAGACATTCGTAAGTAGTCGATTGTGTAAAGCAAGTCATAGGAAGGTACGAATCTGTTGAGGGCTACTTCACTTTCAGATGAAATCCCAATATCTTAGTGTTAATTGGTAGTGCATCTCCGTAACTAAGGCATATGTTTTTGCTACTATAAAAACACTATTCTTATCATACATCCAACTGATCAAGTTCGGTCCCCTCCTTTGATTATGAACTGGGATAGCTTTAATCTTTTCACATACCTTCAATGGTAAATACAATGTAATATGGCAAAGTCCCATGCCCCGAACTCATAACGAAGCTGGACACATACTCCGTCCAATTGAATTCCTTAATGTTATTAATGACATAATGCGAGAGTTCTACTAAATTCTTCACCTACTTATCCTTCCAAAATAAACATCATTTTCATTTCATAGGCTCCACGTAGTCCTGATTAAATATTTCTCAATTGTTTCTCATGTTTCTCCAAACCATTGACGTTGCCTATCCTTTAGGCCATTCAGTTTCCTTTCCTCCCCTTTGTGATATTTTCCTTTTAAGACTTGGACCTAGAGACATTTCTCCTCAGTGTAAAACTCCCAACACAATTTAAGTATGAACGTCTGATTTTGAACATGAGTCTTTCGTAGTTCCAGTCCTCCTCTGTTCATTTGAGCATAAAGTATCCTAATTGATGGATTTGCATTTTCTTTTTTTAAGTGAAGATTCCCAAACAAATTTCCTAGCCAATTTATCAATCTTATCGCATATGTATGCCGACAAGCAAGTTGATTGCATAAGAAAATTTGGTATCGCTTGTAAACACGCCTTCGCCAGAGTTAATCGCCTTGCCATGATAACTGTTTCACCTTCCAACTTGATAGTTTTTTCGCACCTATTCAATTATTCCCTTATAAATGTCTTTGCATAATCTACCATGTATCAGTGAGAGCCTAGGTATTTTTCCAAGTTATTTGTCATTCCAAACTGAATCTTCACTTATCTCCTTCTTCATGTCGTTTGACACATTCTTTGATAAATATATCTTGGTCTGTCGATGATTAACTCTTGGCCTGAGCTTGATCCGAAAGCCTGAAAAATTCCTCTTATGACACCAACTTGAGTTGGGGTGGCCTCCACAAAGAGAAACATGCCATATGCGAAGAAAAGATAAGATAGTATTGGCCTCGATCTTCCCATACGAATGCCACGCCATTGACTATCGTCATTGCTCTCTGAATGCCCTGTGATAGAATATTCATACAAAAAACAAGAGGTATGGAGAAAGTGAATCTCCTTGCCTAATACCTCTTGAAGGGATGAAAGACTCAAATAAGCACTCATTCCAATACATAAGATCTACATCCTACTTGATGAAATACAAGTCATGATTCTTTGTTGTAAGCTTTCAGGGATGGGGAGATTTGCTAGTGTTTGTTTAATGAAGAACCACCTTAACCGATCGTATGTCTTTTCAAGATCTATCTTTATGGCCATCCATCAGCTCATTCCTGTCTTACGCGGCATTGAGTGCATCACCTCCTAAATGATGATGGTATTGTCTGTGATGTTCCGACCAGAACAAAGCTAGATTGCATCCTCTATATCCATCTCTCCATTTGTAGTTTAAGCTCGTTGGCAATAAGTTTTGTGATAGTTTTATAGACTACAATGTAAAGACTTATTGGGCGGAGACCCGCAAAACAAGTTGGAGGGTAAGTTTTTGGGATTAGTACAAGTAGAGTGTTGTTCAACGAAGTCGGGAGAATGCCATGAGTGAAGAATTCTTTCACACACTCGATGACTAACTCGCCAACAACACTCCAATATTTTTGAAAAAAAAAAGGCTCCATAGTCTGGTCCTAAAAGCTTTAAAGGCTCTCATCTCAAACATAGCATCACAGACTTCTGTTGGGTCAATTGCTTTGGCGAGGTGTGTCCTCTCATCATCCAACACCTCTGAGAACAGTATTAGCTAGGGGACCCCTATAAATGTAAATTCTTTTCTGTATATAGATTCTTGTAGAACTGCAAGGCCAACTGTTGGAGGAATAGCTGATCTGATACCTAGTGCCCATTGTTGACATATAGGCCCTCAATATAGTTTATCTCCTCCTGTGCAACTTACTTAAATGGAAGAATCATGTATTCTTATCCCCTAATTGGAGCCATTTGGACTTAGACTTCTGGAACCAAATAAGTTCTTCCTGGACTAGCACTTCCTCGAACCTCCTTTGGATACCCTCCCTTCTGGTGTATAGAGATTTTGTAGGGCCTACTACCAGTTTATGTTCCATTGCTTCAAGTTTCTTCTGCAATTTCTTTTTCTCCAAAAGATATTCCCGAACACCGATTTATTCCAGCCTTGCAATTTCAAAAAGAGAAATCAGACGTAGCCAAGGTATAGTTCTCCTCTTTATTCAATTCAATTGAACAAATTCTAAGAAGCATTCATGGGTGATCCGATTTCCCAAGAATCGAAAGGGCCTTTCTTGATATGGAGTTCTTTTATCTCTTCATTTGAAACAAAAGATGGCAACAATCAGACTTCATCATAGGGAGGTGTGATATAGTGCTATCAAAAATCTCAATCTCCAAGCTGCATTACAGAAAGCTCGATCAAGTCTTTCCTGAAGGCGACCACGAATCCAAGTGAATTTAGGCCTAATAAAGCTCATATCCTGTAGAGAGCATGCTTGCATAAAGTCGTAAAGTTCTCTACATTTCGATTTTCATCACCGTCAAGTACACTCGTAACAATGCTCAAATTTTCATCGGCTATGGCACTTGTTAGGAGTCGGCACATTCGGATAGTATTTTGAACCTCGGGAGTCGACACCAAGGTAATTTTATGATTCTTTGATGTGTGAAATAGTATTTTATTTTAATGCGTGTCACGAGCCATTTAGGCAATTTTTAATATGAGTGAGGTTCCGCCTAGGTAAACGAGGGAGAAAAAAATACAATAAAAATATAACTAAAAGAATTATTGAATAATTTAATTATTTATTTGTACGAGACTGGACCATGGGATAGGATTGTTAAAGTGACACAGCCCAATAATGGAGCACCATTGGATCAACCTTGAGATGCATGGTTAGGTGGAGATGAAGGGCCATGCATGAGACACCACACCACCTAATTCACTGTTCATCACTATTCACACCATACCCCCTTAAATTTAAATACACCCACACCCCATCACCTCACGGTCTCTCTTCACTCTCTTCACTCTCTCTCACTCACTCACGACCTCCCTCCTCTCCCTCATCTCACAATCGTCTCTGCTCTTATCGGTGATCGGACCAAAGACACCGGAGGCTGCCGTTGACCAGAAGTATGCATCCCCTCTTCTCTCTCTCTCTCCCTCTCGATTCTTCTTCTCTCTCTCGAACTTCCTCTCCTTCTCTCTCGATCCACTTATCCTCCCAGCCTGGCCGTGTACACCTCCAGTCATCGAAGGTTCAGGGGTGGCTGGGAAGCTCACCGGAGGTCCACCTACCTCCTTCCCTCTCTCCTACTCTCTAGATCTTTCTATCTCTCTTAGTTTTCTCTCGATCTCTCTCTCGATCACAATCTCTCCTCTCTCGGCTCCCTCTCGGTGACAAGCCACCGACCCTGGCCGGACCAGTGGTGGTCCAAGATCACACCCTCACCGAGATCTCTCTTTCTCTCTCCCTCTCTTTATCTCGTTCTCTTACCGCTTTTTCATTGTTTATTTTATGTGTTTTGTTGTATGGCTCGCCGAAAACCGCCTCTATTAGCGGCGCCACCACCGGACCACCGTAACTGGGACGCTATTGGGAACCCCACCAAACTCCTACTTGGGTTCCAGAGCACTCTGGAGTAGTCAAATCAATTAGACAAGTGCAAAATGTTGTCATTTCATGTGATATGTGTGGTGGAGCCTCGCTGGAAACCACCTTTGTTGGCGGTGCTACCGGCCGGACCACCACTAGTAGAGGTTGTCGGGGATCTCACCTAACCTTTGTTGAGGTCTCGCAACCCTTGGTTATGTCTGAAATTTTGATATGTTAGAGTAATGGTTATGTTTTTATGTAAATGTTGAGTTTGAGTCGTGTTTATGTGGTATGTTTAAACTTCGACTAGGTAAGGTGTTTCCGGCCATCTCATGCCAAGGAAACCCCCTCCCAACGTCGGCCAACACCAGTTTGTAGCCATTACGGTGTCTTTATTGATTGGTGTTTGGTTATGAAGGGTTCGTGATTCTTGATGACAAACTATTTTAAGTTTTCATATTTGGTTTTAATGATTCGACTTGGTTATTGGCGATAACGTCGTGGTCGCGCCGCCGGTCCTTGAGACCATGACGTGACCCACACACGACCGAGCCGAGCTTACGATTTTATGAGTAGGCTTACATGTGTTATAATTTTTCAAACCCGAGAGAGAGTATTCATTTTTCTATTAAATTGTCAAGCTATTCATGTCATTTGAAACATTGGGAAAATATTAAGGTTAAACCTAGGTTTAGTTAACGATTTAACCTAATAACACGAGTTTCCAACCTTGTCAGGTAACGGAAAACTCGGGGATACGCGTTAGGATTCACGGGAGTGTTGTTACGCGGGTCGCGATAGTTCAGGTAAGCACACTTGTCTTAAAGCTTGTGTACGTTAGTAAGCCAGTTAAGAAAATACCATGTGATTCATTTTCATTCGGTTGTGTTTGCTATTATCTACTTGTTGGCATTCCATTCCATATTCCTTGTATGTGTGTTCTTGGCATAAGTGTGTGTTTCGAAGGTACATGCGGCCTGCACTAGAAGGGATAAAACGCGGGCACTCGTGCGGACAAGTGTTTGACCACCCCTTGTGATTGTGTGATACCATGTACTGGATTGTTGTGGATATTGTTGTGAATTTCAATGTTGCGACATCGCTTTTATGGATTTGTTGTGGATTTTAAACCACTTATGGCCTCTCTTGACTCGTAGAACACGCATGTTTCGATTGCTATTATTTCCAGTCTGTCTATCATGCATCTTGCCTATTTAAATTCTTGTCTTTCGATTCTCGCATGATATTTAGACTGCCATATTTGATAATTCATGAATTACTATTATATTCTTCTGGCATTACTTTCGATTTATCTCAGTTGCTCACCGTCTAGTTTGTGATGGTGGGTGCAGATAAGGCGGAGTGCAGTAGAGGCAAAGGACCTTGCCTAGAAGTCTTTTTGTGAGCAGTTGGACTTGAGGTACCTGAGAGTAGGATTATGTTTACTTCTGCTTGTATGATGTTTTATATATATGGTAGTAGCTTTTGAAACTAGGGATAAACTTTGAGATGGATACCATGAGGTTGTTATGTTGATTTGGACATGAACATATCGGGGTTTTCCACATTTATATAGATTCATAATTTCCGTTTGATTGAGTTATTTTCCAATAATTTATTAGTATTAAATTTCCTTATGTTGTGTTATACTTACAATAACTCTTTCATAAAACTTGAAATTTGATTATTTGAGGCTGACTAGACTCGTCAGGCTCGTTGAGCATCGATTAGGGACTGCGCACGGATTTGGGGCCGTCACATACACATTCAGATCGCCAATGATTACCCAAGGACAACCATCCGGGATCTGAAGGTTTTCCAAGTCTATCCACAAGCTTCTCCTCAGGCTTATTGTTGGCGATGCATGCACACAATACCCAATCCTTCTTCAATTCCTTGCTTCCATTTGAATAAGATTCATTATTTTTCTTATTTTATTACTTGAACTAAAATAGAGTGGTCATTCCACAAAAGTCACATGCCACCAGAAAATCCAATCGCATCCTCCTTCCAATACTTACTAAACCCAACTTCCGAATCACCGTATCTGTCGTATCACCACTGATTATCGGCTAAAAAACTATCGTATCTCCTTACATTGTACGTACGTAGTGTTTAATTAACATCAACACACTGACTATATATTCTTTAGGAGACACACCTTACTCCATTGGAGATATGCCTAAAAAATTTGAAAATTCTAATATAATAATTCAAAGACGTTATATAGATTATTTGTTATAAGAAGTTTTTTTTTATAAGAAAGAAATAACTTACCCCCATTGAGATTTGAACCATGACTACTTACTCTAAAACTACATATCAAACTATTGAGTCATCTAATTGATTGGTTATTTGTTATAAAGAATTAGATTTATTAGGTAAGAAATTGGGATGACACTAAACTTAAAACTCCATTACCTAAAAGATGTTGGATAAAAAATGATGCAATTAATTTTAAGTTTGGCTAAGTGCACCCTAGCTTTTAGGAAGTGCGCTCCAAAAAAGTCAAACTTAAAAACAAAATCAATCCTACTACAAAATGACCCTTATGCCCTCACTGTGATTAGTGCACCCCACTATAACTATTAATTGCACTCACACATTCTCTTATTTATGATTTGTAGGCATCATCAAGGGGCTTGGCCTCGAGGTCTGAATCTCTTTTTGAGAGTCGGTCAGAGCCCACCGAACCTCTAGTTGGAATGTTGATCACAACTTGTCGAACCTTTAATTGAGAATCAATCGGAACCTACTAAACCTTTAGTCGACAGTTGTCAACTAAATCTCACCAAAGAGATTCGAGAGATTCGATTGGACAACATCGAGCCTAGTTGTTAAGTCTTGGCTACATGCCACCAAACCTAAAATATATCTCGACCAAGGTTTTGAAGTTAGTGTTTCGATTCAGATGAAAAGATATTTTAGTAAAAATATGGGGTGCACTTAGTAATTGAAATTTAAATCTAAAATGCCACGCAAAATGAGGTGCACTTTCTAAAAACTGAAATACATTTAGTCGAACTCTTAATTTTTACTAAAGCATCTCTAGAACTATATAAGATAGATAAAACGTCCCTTGCTAAAAAAAACATGGTCGAGACTTACAAAAATCACGAGTTCAAGTCAAAAGTTATAATTAAATCGTTTCTTATAAAAAAACACTACATTTATTTCTTGAGTACGGCCATCACCACATCTTCTTTTGCCAAGCTAGCCAAAGTCCTTGACCAAACCAAGACTGTGTCCAATGTGAGAGTGAGAGTGGGCACAACGCCCTCACCCTCGCTGATGGATTCGAGCCCACTGTCTACATGGTGCCCATCTAGGTTTGAGAGGGTCCAGTGCCACACCAAGTCAAGGCCGTCCACGTGTCTCGTTCTCATTGCGTTTTTGGATTCCTTAGTCAAACACTTGACCGACCCATATATATATATGCTGATAGACTTGATAGTGCTTTTATAGTGATTGGCTGACAACTTTGATATGAAATTTCGAAGAAAGAGATTGCGTTCTATGGATTATTATTATGTGTTGCGTGTACGCATCTCGGTGCATAATCTTAAGCACGCGATGTATGTATCGTATTAGTCAAAGTTGAACAAAGACATTTGCATCTACATGGATCACGGGCATCCCTCTGTACGAACTTTTTTTTTTTTAAGACAAGTTATTTTAAGAAAAATAGAAAAAAGAGGACAAACGCTGCAAAACCTATCATTTAGTCTGTCTTTTAACTTTAGTCTTTTATATTTTAGTATCTAAACTTTAATTATTAGACATTTAGTCCTTAAACTTTAACAAAAATTTACATTTAATTATTTCACTAATGAAAGTATCACGTGACTAGTCAAGAAGATTAAAGTGGTTTATATTACTGAACCGAACTACTTACATCAATCAACAAAGCGAAAAAAAATTAATTTTGTTCAAAAATATAAAAAACTTAAAGTTCAGAGATCAAAAGTATAAAAATTCAAAAGTTCGGGGACCAAATATACAACAATGAAAGTTTATGTGGACCAAATATACACTAATAAAAGTTCAAGAACCAAAAACATATAAAAGACTCCAAGTTCAAGGATTAAATCATAGGTTTTACCAAAAAAGAGTGATTTTCTTGGTATACAATAAGGCCAATATTTTATTTTTTTTTTATTTTTTTTTTTTTTCATAACAATAAGGTGAATTGGTTGCTCGAGGAAGACTGGAAGAGTAATATTTATATACGAGTTTTGCGATAGGGTACTCTTTTAGACGGTACTTATAAATTAGCAACCAATATTAGGGGTAAGAAATACAATTCTCCTTTAAGGGAAGCCTTAGTTTTAAATCTTGCTAAATGAAGTCGTGGACGATCTTAAATGATAAGTAGACAAGATTTTTGTAATAAGGCGGAGGGAGATGCAAGGGAATGGGCATGTATATAATTTTTTTTCCCACTTTTGTAATCTCGACCACATAATTACGAGTTCAACCTAGTTGGTTCGGTGAGAGTGCGGCACCACATGTGCGGGTTTAAATTATTGACCCATTCTCATTGTAGGGGAATGCATATATTTTTATTTGGAATGACACATTTTTCCTCTATTACAATGGTAGAGGTTTTTTTTTAACTTTATTTTAAAGAAACACATTGTTTCTCACCTTACTATTGTACATGCTTTTTGTACATTATGGCTGTAATAAAATAAAGTCCTCGTTCCTATAAAAAAAGTCTTGCTAAATGAAGTAAATTGAATTAAAAGGATAAACAAGAAATAAAGTTTTTATAAAACACTAAATCCCAATTTTCTTCTCTTTTGATTTCCTTTGTGATTCCTACATGAACCACCGTCGATCTTCTATATGATCGACGGTAGTTGCAGTAAGAGTGTTTACTACAAGCATTTTCTTCAATAAAACATAAATCTATTTAGATATGAGAGTTTCAATCCTGCAACGGTTGTCAGATTCATCATTGGAGCCACCACTTGCTCCCCCTCCATGTGTGCATCTATCATCATTAAATTCTATCTCCACCCCAAATATATTGCTCTTGCATGGATCTGCACTTACAGTTGTTGGTTTGATAGTTTTATTAGGTTATCTTTTTCAATAAGTATTTATCTTTCAATATTGGAAGTTTGTGTTTGTCTTTCCTTGTTGGAAATCTTTATTTGTTTTCCCTTGTTGAAAATTTATTTTTAGTTTTGGTTTTAATATGTCTGTGTATTATTGTGTTCTAGACGTTTGTCAAGAAAACATTCATTGATTCTCAAATTTTTCATTGTTACAGTCTTAGTTTCTTAAAATCAACTATATGACAATTGAATGTTCTGATGAACAATTAGAATTAGTGAATCAATGTGTTTTTATCAAGGCAATTAATTTTATGTCTCATCGAATTCTAGGATCATTCTTCGTACGGGGCTGATAGTGTAGCGTGTATTAGTTGCAATTAATATTGGGTACAGGCTTCCAACATCAGCGGAGACTCCATGGAAGCTGCGAACCTTATTTCGGAAGACGGGAATGCTGAATGTTACATTAGATTAGGGAATTTCCCTTAAAAACCAAAGGTCAACAAGTTTTGACAAAAAAAAAAAAGATCAACTAACTCTGAAGATCTTATGACCAAGAGAAAGTTAGCTAAGCTAGACATCTCGACACAGAAACTGGTCACTCTCTCTCTTGCTTGAGCAAGATCAATACAGCTCTATGGCTGTTGTTTCTTTATTGTAATTAGTTCGGCAATAGGGTCTTTTGTTAAAAAAATAAATATTATGTACAGCATGAAAAAATCAGAAAAAAGAAAAAAGAAGAAAAGGTTTTGCTGGAGTGAGAGTGGTATGGGGGTTATTTTTTAGGAAAATGATATTTTAACATATTCTCAACGCATATGTTTGGTACACACCTTTGTCTTTTAGTCGTTTATGGTGTTTTGTCAAATGTGAAGTCCTCGCCTGGTGAGACAAGAAAGAGTCATAAATGGCTAAAAGACAAGGGTGTGCACCTAAAGTGTGCATTGAGAGTGTATTAGATTAACATTTTCCTATTTTTTATTAAGATAAATGCTAAAGCGATCCACTATTGACACTCACTAAGAGCACGCACCATTTTTTTTTATTTACTTTTTTTACAATTTTGTGCTTGAGGATAATGCTAAAGTTATCACTACGAACACTCGCTACGAGTACAAAATTGTTAAAAAAGTTAAAAAAAAAAAGTGCGTGCTCATAGCATGTCCATAGTGAGTCACCCTAGCATTCCCCTTGCATTAAGAGAGCGGCTAAACGAACTCCAATTTTTACTTAGAGGACCCCATTACTTCAACGTACCCCATTTTTTGTTTTTTTACTAAATGTACCCTATTTTTTTTTTGAAATCTTTAAAATACCTTCATCTTAAACAAATAAAAAATCACTTCGGGTTTGGACGAGTCCGGGTCTGGATAACCCCTACTATAAAGAGTATATTTATTATCCAGGCTCTGCCCGATTTTAAATTCGGACAAGACTAGCTTTTCATACCCAGTTTGCTTAAAATTTGGATTATCTATTTGTTCGAATTTGTCGCAATTTTGAAAACTTATTTATCATATGAAAGCCTCTTCAAATGTTAAACTATATATTGGTTATAATCTTGTATGTTGTAATTTGATAAAGTAATGTCAAAGTCTCGACAAATATAGCAAACTATAAGTCATTGTAACATTACTACAAATAATTTAATGTAATTAAAACATTTAATGTCAAGAAGCAAATGTTCAAGTATAAAAATGACTAAAATTTAATTTATTTTAAAATCAAAGATATCTTTAGTACATTAATTTATGTGTATTATAGTAGATTATTATTTGTTAATCTATTTTATAAGTACTAAGTTCTCATTATACCTTTTTATCAAAGATATTTTAACTCTATATTAATTTCAAATCGGGTCTGAGTCAAGATTCCAAGGCCTTGTCCAGACCCGACCCGGTTTTAAATTCGACAAGAGGACTTTAATTGTCCAGACTCAGCCCGAGTTTATCAAGACATTGTTCGAACTATTTTCATTTCAGGCCGGACTAAATTAGGTCGGCAGGCCCGAACACTAAATTGCTAGCCCTATTCATAGCCTAAATCGAAATCATCACAACACCCGAAGAACCCCACCTTATTTGTCTTTCACGGTCACTAAAGTTGTGGGAGGGTCTATTTGAGTCGAACCCTGGTGGATCTATCGTTTATATACTAAAATTTGAATATACAATCTGGCATGGTCCGTATAGTAATTTGATGGGGTATAAGTAAGATTGCGGTTAAAAGAAACCGAAACCTCTACAAGTGTAATAGTCCTTGTTAACTAAAATTGCAAGTGATAACGCGTATTTGTAACTCCGACAACTAACTTATAAAATTCCAACATACAACCGGGTGGGGACCGTGGAGTAAATTGGTAGGGTATGTATCATTACAGTGTATATTAATCGAAACCTTTACAGACCTTACGGTCTGTAATAGACGATAATGTTGGTAATATCGTAGACAACTGTGCTGGACACTTAAGTTAAAATTTTGAATATTCAATCTTTGACGGCCTCAGTTCCACAATCCTAAATTGGGTCCCGCCCAACCTAGACTTGCGTAGAGCACCGAGCCAATCTCGTTGAGTCACGCAAACCTAGTCAGTCTTCCTTACCATTTACCATTATTAAACAAATTATAAGTTAAGTTAATTAATTAGTAAGTTATTATAGTTATAGCAAAAGCAATTAAATCTCACACTAAATGAAAAACCTCAAAGACACTAGTCAGGGCAACTTAGAGTGTGGAAATCCCGCATATATATATCATCATCAATAAACAGTCAGAGGAGAGTATTATCAAGATATACATGCCCAAGATATCTCAAAAACCTAAATCCCAGTGTTTTCAAAACAAATATATACAATGGTACAAAATTAAAGGCCTAATAGGCAAATATATCCCAACATTTCAAAGTTTTTGTAAAAATATCCTAACATTTTAATTTTTGCAAAAATATCGTAACCCTTTGATTTCAATCAAATTGTATCCTTGTTTGTAGTCATCATGTGTTAAACCACAATTAAAGTGATGAATGATCATTAGATTGCATACAAATTGCATTATATGAAATAATATTCTTAATTGTGTGTATATTTTTTTATATTTTTAAGTGTAATTTACTCAAAAATATTAGTGAGGATACAATTTACAAGAAATCAAAAAGTTAGGATATTTTTGCAAAAATTGAAATGTTAAGATATTTTTGCAAAAATCTTGAAACGTTAGGATATATTTGCCTAATAGGGCAAAATTAAAACTTACATCAATCAAGAGGAGAGTCGTTCCATATCCTCATATCAAATCCCCTAACTGTAGAGACTTCCCCTTGCTGGACTGTAGATTTGCACTCCGTCAAACACAAGAATGACTAGCTCAGGTAAGTAACAACAAGCAGGACATAAATACAACATTTTGAAATAAATAAAACAGTTTAATTCATGCAAATAGAAAGAAAGGAAAAGAGAACGCATGAATATATAAATACTGTAAAATTCCTCACTAGTTTACTTACATGTATCCAAACTAATACGTACTCACATGAACTCTGACTCGCCTCCTACGAATCCTCGTGTGACCCGTTAATGACTATAACCCCTGATAGTCAATTAATTGCAATTTCTAGTTAATTTAACTCCAATTTATCCAATTTTCTATAATTTATTCATTAGTGTAATTGGGTCGATTTTTAAGGTATTGAGTCATATTCGAACCCATTCAGATACCCAAGGGACCCCCGAAGTTTTTCGAAAATTTCTCAAAATTTAGTTTGTTAACAATGTCACGCTGCAGGTGACGTCATGGGGTCAGAACCCTATGGCGTAACATAAAGTGTGACTTCTGAAACACTCTGTCTCGGACGCCGTGATTTGCGCCATGGGGTATTCCCCTCCACAACATCACTTAAAGCGTGACCATTCCCAAAGCCTCTGCTCTGGATGTCGCGATCGACGTCGTAGGGCTTAATGCTCCACGACGTCCCTCGTGGCGTGAAACCCTGAACATACAACCAAGGTTTTTCGAAACCTTGGTCCATGTCGCCGCATTCTGATCTATCCCAAACTTTTAGGGATGTCCAAAACAACTCCAACCCACCTTCACTTCATGTCGAAACATTGACAAATCTTCGATTTGAAAATCACGACAAAATTCCTCAAAAATCCACCAAAATACCAACAACTCCCAAATCATCAAAACAATCATATCAACACCTTTAATTTCATCAATTAATCATAGATTCATCAACAAAATCCAATAAAATCGAAATCTCAAAAATATTGTTCGAAATCATCGCGACGAAAACCTGCAAAATTACCGTCAAAATGTAAACCTACGTTGTGTTTTTCGTTGAGATGAAAAAATGAGAGAAACGTGAGGAGAGAGAAAATTTGATGGCTTATATACCTCTCACCTCATCCTCTTGTAACACACATATATCCTGAGACACATTCAGCATCCCTCCTTCACACCATCCAACAACCTTGACTCATTTGTGTGACTCCTATAAGTGACTCTATCTCATAACTTAACCGTTTGCGCTCTAAACCTCACATTCTCGGACTTGTACCGCACCACAACTCGCGCGTCGCGTGCTCCTGGACATATCAATGTACCGAACACTTTACAAAACATTTATTTATTATTTAATTTGTATTTTGTCATTGTTTTTAATTTAATTAATCCCCTGAACTGCTAATTACCCATCAATAGTTCACCCGAAATCGTCACGCATGTTTTTCTCGAGCCGAACCTATTTCCCAACACTAGCGCTCACACACAAACGTCCTTACACGTTTGAGACATTGAAATTAACATTCAAGTAATAAAACACAATACAAAACATCGAACAAAAATAACATACATCTGTGTCGACAACCGAGAATTGGATAATTGTTTCAGCTGACATGCGCCAAAACCATAGGCAACGTGTCGGTTCAAGTAAACCGACACTTACTCATTGCTATCGACTCTATTACTCTGCATAACATGGGGACAACAACAAAAAATGGAGGTTCTTTCTTAATGAAAAAATCTAATAATTAGAACGGGTCCTCTAAGCAATAACTAGGGTCCGTTTAGCCGTTCCCTTGTTTAATGCATAAAAAAGTTACTATTACAACCTCTATATATATATATTTTTTGTTAAAGGTAATTGCATTAAAAGATTCTAACCCAAATAGATACAACAATCTATTACAATGAAGAGATATTAAGACTTGATGTAGCCCGGAATCAAAGTCCACACCTTGCACACAGAGGTGCGCTATAACGATCCCAATTTCACAACCTTAAATTGTGCTCGCTCAGCCTAGACTTACGTAGACCTCGAGTCAACATTCGAGCAATCAACATAAACCTAGTCAGCCTTCCTTGCCATTTACTATTTATTAAGTTATTAAATTTAGTTATTATATATTAGTGAGTTATTCAAAGTACCAAAATACATCGAAAGAAAATTAAATTCAAACTAATAACAATACTCCTAAGAAACATGTTAGGACAACATAGAGTATGAAAACCCCGCATATGTATACCAACATCAAGTCAGAGGATAATACATCATAGTATGCATGTCCAAATTCTCTCATAAAACCATATCCCAGCATTTTCAAAACATATACATATAATACAAGGAACCTATAAATACACGATATTAGATCCTCAATAGTCCTCTACTTCAATCGCCTATCGCTAGTACTTTTCCTTTCTCAGCCCTGCAATACGATGCGGCTGCACCTACCGTCATAAAAAGGATGGCGGCAAGTACAGAAAGTATAACGATAATAACTAAATGGATTCTCAACATAATTTAAAATGTTAAACATCTAGCTAATCAAGTTGCATGATTAAATATCACTAAGATAATAAAAGACAGCATGGTAATGAATCACTGAGATATCAACGATAAATGACTGTCCATGAAAACAAAGGAAATGCGCAAGTAGTCCCGACCATTGAAAAAGTCATTTGAGTTGAGGATCAGAGATTAACTAGCAGACTTGTAGTTTAGGACGTGGTACATTCACACCATCTTAAAGTCCACGCGAATGCATAATTCCTTAGCAATTTAGTGAAGTAACTCTTACCCCATATGGAACCACAAACAATATCGTGCATCCCAAGTCTCTGGTTCTGGCATATTACATTAGATGATCCTCTTAAGGATCATGTTGACTAATTTGCCCTTGAACCACTCAATCATAATAGAGTTCCAAACCAGGATATAACAATAACAATAACAACTTCAAAAGCTCAACTAGGATAACAGCTAAGTAAATGCACAAATGAAATTATATAAATGATCCAAATGGTTTTACTCACAGTACAACATGGTACCCCGTGTTCGTAGCTCTCGAACGTCCCCAAACCAATCACGTACGCTTATCACTAGTCACTAGACACCTGAATCATTTCAATTCAGTTTGATTGCTTTAAAGTTCTATTTCCATTTTAATTGCTATTTTCCCATTTTCTATAATTATATCCATTTTCATTATTCTGGGTCAATTCCTCAGATATTGGGTCGTATTCGCACACATATGGATACCCGAGAGATTCCAGAATTTTTCGTAAATTTTTAGAATTTTCAGTGCCATGAAAAGTGTCACGTCGTATGTCATGCCATGGCCAAAATTACTAGCGGCATCGCCTAAAATGTCAGATTCCCATATTCACTGTTCCAGACGTCATGATGGCGTCGTGGGTGAACTCCCTGGAGGCGTCACTTAAAGCATGAACATTACCACCTTCTCTTGTCTGAACGTCATGGCTTACAAGCTTTACGACGTCCTTCGTGGCGTTAACTCCTGAACTATATTCTGGGATTTTTCGACACCCCGACTCGTGCTGCCGCGTTCCAAGCCTATCCCAAACTCCTCGGGACGTCATTACCAATCCAAAGCCACCAAAAGCACCTAAAACCGACCAACACCAAAATCCCAACTCGAACGAACACCCTCGAAACTAATATCAAAACGATGAACACAAAGTGGGGAGTCGAGATCTTACCTTAACTTGAGTGTCCGTTGTGTCTCCACGTCATTGAGCTCTCGAAACCAGATGCAACCCTTCTCCTTATGTAAATAGAAAAGATGAGAGAAAGAGTGAAGAGTGAGGAGAGAGAGAGAGAGAGAGAGAGAGAGAGAGTTTTAAACAAATCCTTTTCATCAACCCCCCAACGTGTATCTCGATGCCCATCTGTCGGTTCCTACTCATTCCAACCGCCTTAACCGCCTATATTAGTTGACACCAATTTGTCACTCACTTGGGTGACACCACATGACACACGGAATTCCTAGTCACATTTCCACCTCCAAACCGCATCGCGACTCGCCCGTTCCACGCGAATAGAATATTAACGACCGAACTATTTCTCTGGGTTAATTAATTATTATGTTTTAGTTGTCGGTTGCCCATAATTATCGTTTCCCCCGGCACCGTGTACCTATATTCATTCGCCCAACCCCCATTCAGCACATTTTCCCCCTACTTGTACACTAATGTCATCGTTCTATCACACAATAACGAGTATAAATAGGTACTACACAAAGCCATATAGACATAGCAAAATTTTTGAGTTGTTACATGCGCCAACCCCAAACGGAGACACCAACACTAAAACGGGGAAAACAACCCCAAGTTGGGGACAACCTTGACAAAGGGACATTAGAACTTACAAAAACAATATCAAACCTAACCATTTGCTAAAACAGATACAATTTACAACACAGTCATATAAACATGAACAAATGGAAGGGTGATTATAGAAAAAAGTAAACCCAAAAGTGCCTTAAAGGAGGCTTTAACAATCCTCAATATTAGAGCCAAAGAATCTCCTAAGTGAGTTGTTGCACATTAACAATAATAACAGCAACACAAAAGGCACACTCGTATATATCGCATTTAGACCACCTTTCACCACTGTTGATCCACTGAAATCCGACAATCCTTTGCTCCTTCAAAGCTCCAAAATCTTTGTTCTTCTTCAACGCCTTCAGACTCACCCCTTCCACCTACCGACAAAAGTGTTTGCTCCAAATTTACACAAACTCCAGATCTACACTAAAAACTTATAGATCTAAATTCTTTGAAGGCTACCAGCTAGACTAGCGACTATCGAAGCAAGTTTCTTCATCACTTGAGCTCCAAAATAGTAGATCAGAGGCAAAGCGCACAAAAAATAGATCAAGGTAAAACCATATAAAAGAGTAGTAGATCAAAAGCATTAAAGCCCCCCAAAAAGGGTAGATCATAAGTAGAGCCTCCAAAAGAGTAAATGTAGGGCGGAACACCTAAAAGAGAAAGCTAACTTAACCTAGATCTAATATAAAGAAAGAAAATGGGGAGGTCGAAGGCTGCATGTGGATGCTTCGGTAACCGCATCGCCGCCAGTGACCTAAGCAAACCATTGATCTAGTAAACCTTGTGAAATCCCCTACTTATTAATTAATGTGAGATAGTGAGAGCCTGGTAACAGTTGGTCTAGCCTCTCCAACCTCTATATATTTGAGTAGTGATGAGAAAACCACACACCACCCAAACTAGTCTTTTCTTTTCTTTCTTTTTTTTACAAATTATAAAATGATTTATCCAAACTATTATGGGGTGATTTTGTAATTACTGTAACGACCATCAATTTAATTGGTGACACGTGTCGTGTGTTTATAGGACCGTGGCCAACCATCGTGATCTGTCATATTACTCAAGCCTCGGGAGTCGATACTGAGGTATATTTTATTTTTTGTGATATTTGTATTATTATTTATACTCGAATGAGAACTCTGTGTGTCCTAGTGCGTGATTTTTGTTTATAAATTGCTACGAATTTCTGTGTGAGATTCGGCTAGAAAAAAATGGAAATTTAGGTTATAATACTGATAATTGAATACCAAAAAATGATAACTAGCAAATTATCAAAAATAATAAATAATTAAATAAAATGTGGGAGCGAGGTTATGTTTGGGAACGTATGCGGTACGAGTTGAGAGTTGAAACGAGTCCGTTAACATGTGTTTTAAGCGAGAAATGGAATGGTTTTGAAATTCAAGTCACCTATTGGAGTCACTCTATTGTGTTAGAGTGGTTAGCTAGAGTGAAAGTAAACCACAAGATTTATCTCGAGATCCATGCGAGAAAAGAGATGAGAGATTGGTATGTAAGCCAACTTTTCTCTCTCCTCCCTTCATTTTGTCATTCGATTGAACGAGAGATAGGAGAAGGAGATGGGGGTTTCGGCATTTGCAAGCACGTTGCGATGACGAGGAGTGACCGAATACGCCTAAAAAGGTAGGATTCCTAATCCTTTGCGTGTTGGTGTACGTTTTGTCACTAATTTTGTGAGTTTTCGTCGCGACGATTTCAGATAAATTTATGGGAAAATGTTGAGAAATGATTTTGATTGATGAATTAGGTGTCAATTGATGGTTTTATTAAGGAATTGGTGGTTGGTTTGTGGATTTGAAATGAATTAGAATTTTTGGGAATTTTTGAAGAATTTTGAGTTATTTTCAAATTGGGGAGTTTTGTCGGGGTTTTGACGAAAAGGGAGTTAAGTTTCAAGTTGATTTGGATGTCTTGAAGGGTTTGGTATAGACTCAGAACGCGGAGACTTGAGCCGGGGTTTGAGAAACCCTAGAATGAGTGTTCTGTTGGACTCACCACGAGGGACGCCGTGAAAAGGGTCTCCCACAGCATCACTCACGGACGTGTTGGACAAAGTGAAAACAATGAAAACCAGGAAAGACGCCACGAGGGATGCCGTGAGAATGATCTCCTATGGCATCACCTACATACGAGTTGTGCAGACATGTTTTCTCCACGCCGTGGAGACGTTGTCCAAGCAAATGGTCACAGCTCCTATGGCGACTGATACTGTTCACAGAGATAAAATTTTTTGAAAATTTTGGGAATCTCTAGGGTATCCAATTGGGTTCAAATATGATCCAATACCTCAGAAATTAACCCAATTACACTAATTTGATAATTATAGAAAATTAGGTAAATTAGAAAGATATTAATAGGATTTGTGAGGTTAATTAACATACTTTAAGAATTTGAGAGGATAGCTTAGAGGTACATGAGGATCGGAGATTTGCGGTTAACCGAGGTACGTTATCGTACGATTGTAAGCCAGATAGGAAATATGCATTAATTCATTATCTATTTATTGTCATTGTTATTTGAATTAAGCCTCAGTTGGAATTCCATTGTTTATTTGTTGATTGAGTGTCTTGGTGTAAGTGCGTTACGAGGTACTCTTGGGTCCCTATAAGTGGGTAAGCATGAACACTTCTGTAGTTATGTTGTTCCACCCCACTGATAGTAGGTTATACCCGAGTACTAATTGTTTGGACGTTGCGGTGTCTATGGTGTGTTGATCACTATTGTAACTTAGAATGTGGTGTTGAGGTACTGCATTGATTTTGACCACTTATAGGCTTTCGTTGATTCTGTGGAAGCTTAAATTTTCGTTGCTTCTCACTGTTTATCATGTTATTTGTTATTCTTTCTGCTTTTTATCATGATATTTGGACTATATATTTGAAATCTTGAATTACTATTTAGTTTCTTCTGGCATTACTTTCTCTTTTTCAAGCACTCACCGTCTAGTTTATAACGGTGGTGCAGATAGAGATAGAGGTGAGACGAGCAAAGGGAATCAGCTAATGCTAGGTGATCTTCTCTGAGGACTCTCGGAGCGATCTTTTCCTTTACTCAGTGTAGGTTTTTGTTCTTTTGTTATGATTATTATATATTATGTTTTGTATAACACTAGGACATGTATTGGGATTTAAGAGACTAGGGATATCATGTATGATGCTTTGTAAAGCTTTGATCAACAAACATGCATGTATTTATCCATATCTCAGTGGTTTCCATATGAGTAGGTTGTCCATTATTCCTGATTTCCATTTGATAGTTATAGTTAATTATAGTAATTTTCACTGCGAATTTTTTGATAAATATTATAATCCTACAACTCACGCATTTAAATGATTAATTAACAATGTATCTAAGGATTTGAGGCTAAATAGGATGAGTAGACTTCACGATTAGGGACTCGGGGGCCCACGTAGACCTAGGCGGGCGAGATCCAGTTTTATGGGGAACTGGGGTCGTTACAGTTAGTATCAGAGCAATACTTTACGCTTGATTTACTTTACAACCAACATAAAATACAAACCAGCGGAAATAGGAAATAATTGGAACCTAGAGTGAAACCCTATAATCTAAGTTAAAGTTTAGCTAGATGTGAGTGAGTTAGGGAAAAAAGTAAAACTTGATTCTATATGTTATATCTGTTGTGATGCATTATACTATGTCAATAGCTATTAACTGATTCAGTGATTCGCTTTTGATTTCAGATTGCGATAACTGATCAGATAAAGCCTAGTAATGATAGTAGGTTGTTGGTCCTCGTGTTATCAGTGTCGAGAATTTACAAGCATTGACACAGCGAGTAGCTACGAAAGATCAGAGGTTAAAAGAGATCTTGAGGATTTTGAGGACGCCACTTGCTGATACGCCATTACCACCATCTACCTCAGGAGTTCCTGCTGCTCAAGAGATGGAGACACGATAGTTGCTACATCCACTGTTCTTACTATGGTTGCAGCGATACTGGAGACTAATGTGTTATCACCGATACAGGCTGAGGCAATGCCTACAGTACCTCTTTTTCGGACTGACATAATGTCTGCCCCAGTAGCAGAGAGAGGCATTAGGGCCACGGTGGAGGCTAAACAATTGAGGGAGTTCAAGAGGCATAACCCAAATGAGTTCTTTGGAGGTACAGATTTGGTGGCTGCAGAGATGTTCCTGAAGAGCCACAAGAAGGTGCACAGTATCATAGCGACTAAGCAGCATATACGAGCCTCAATTTCATCTTCGATGTTGTTTGGAAAGGCGATAACTGGTGGACTACGATTGTGTCTATTAGAGGGGTTCTAAATGATTGGATAGAGTTCAAGACCCAGTTCAATTTGAAATATTTTCCTCCTACATTTCTGAGAGCAAAGAGGAACGAGTTCTTCACTATTAGATAGCTCACAGAAAAGTCTGTCATGGATTATATGGGACGATATCTGCAATTGCTACCCTATGCTGGGGGTTCAGCAGATAATGAGACTGACAAAGTCTACTACTTCACTGAGGGATTGTTGCTTGACATTGGAGGTGTTGTAGTCTCCACAGAGCCAGAGACACTACAACAAGCTTATGAAAGGAGTTTGGCTATTGAGGGGTATCTACACACACACCCAGAGGAGATTAGACCTTTAGGCAGGAGACACGTTCTGAGGGCCGATAAGATAGGAAGTGGATGAAGAGTTAGGGACAGTAGAGCCCAGAGTAGTGGTTCAGTTGTTCCACCACCACGACCTACACAGACTACGGTTGTTGCACCAGTACCTACACAGAGTTTCACTGGTTAACCACCACAGGCTACTAGACCTGCACAACAGTAGTCAGTTTGAAAGTAAGGATACTAGTAGAAGAGGTGGACAGACACAGACACTGACTCAGAGATCTGGACAGGCACAGATTCAGAGGTCTGGTCAGACTCAAAGACCTCCACAAGGGCGTGGCCGGGGTCGACACAGGGGTAGGGTTCATCTGGTTCACGAGAGACACGTATTTGTTACAAGTGCGATCAGATCGGTCACTTACAGTTTCAATGTCCATTTTTGACGAGACCTTAGCCACAGCATCACCAGCAGCAGCAAGAGAGAGTCCAGGTTGTTGTTGAACCAGACCAAGGAGCGTCTCGTAATCTTGTTGAGGGTATGTCTTTGATTTACAGTACTTTGATGCATACCATATTTTAATCAGGTTCTACATTCTCATTTATTTTTGGATGCATGGTAGATACATTAAGGTTAAGACCCATTAAGCTTAGTAGACCTTTGATCCTTAGCACAGCGACTGGGGACAAGATATATCCGAACTTATTGTATGTTGATTGTTCGATAGTTGTAAAAGGGTCACGATTTGCCTGCTGATTTGCGAGTACTAGAGTTCCTAGAGTTTGATGCATTGTTAGGCATAGACTGGTTAGGAACTTATCATACCATATTGATTATTATAGGAATATCATTACGATTCCATTAGCCGATGATACGAACGTTAGATTTCAGGGTACAGCAGCATTATTACCTATCACCCGGGGTAGAGAGGCTACTAGTGGAGAGGTAGAGACATTTGTAAGTGTCTTGAGCACTACTGAGAGACTGGAGATTAGCATTGATGATGTACTAGTAGTGTGTGAGTTTACCGACGTTTCTTTGATGATATACGAGGATTACCACTGTCGAGAGAGATAGATTTCATCATAGACTTAATACTTGGGACTAGACCCATTTCTATACAACCGTATAAGATGGCACCTAGATAGTTGGAGGAGCTCAGGACTCAGTTGGATGAGTTGATAGAGTTGGGATTTATTCATCCTAGCATGTCATTGTGGGGTACATCGGTGTTGTTTGTGAAGAAGAAATATGGCAGCCTAAGGTTGTACATTGACTACAGACAGCTGAACCGAGTGACGGTGAAGAATAAGTATTCGCTTCCTCGTATAGATGATTTGTTTGATCAGTTGATGAAAACGACATGGTTTTTGAAGATAGACCTGAGATAGATTATCACCAGCTCAGGATTAGGGCTGAAGACAGGGAGAAGACTGCATTTAGTACGAGATACGGTTATTATCAGTTCACGGTCATGCCATTTAGTTTAACTAATGCGCCAGCTATGTTTATGGATCTCATGCATAGAGTACTCAGGACTTATCTAGATAGATTTATGATTGTGTTCATTGATGATATCCTTATCTACTCCAAGACTCATGAGGATCACGAGGGACATCTCCGGATAGTTCTACAAACTTTGAGGGACCACCGTTTGTATGCCAAGTTCAGTAAGTGCGAGTTTTGGCTACCAGAGGTCAAATTTTTAGGTCATGTTGTTGAAGCTAGCATTGTTTGTGGATTCCGCGAAGATTAAAGCTATTGTTGAGTGGCATACTCCGACTAAAGTGACAGAGATCCACAATTTTCTGGGTTTAGCTAGGTATTATAGTCGTTTTGTGCAGGATTTTTCTAGGATTGCTACATCGATGATTAGACTGACTCAGAAGAATGTGAAGTTTGACTGGGATGAGAGTTATGAG
Source organism: Stephania japonica (assembly GCA_039657345.1). Classification (NCBI taxonomy): domain Eukaryota; kingdom Viridiplantae; phylum Streptophyta; class Magnoliopsida; order Ranunculales; family Menispermaceae; genus Stephania; species Stephania japonica. The sequence continues at coordinate 10,529,420 of CM077557.1, forward strand.
ATATTATTCTCTACACTAAAAGAAAAGCTGACGACTGCACCAGTTCTTGCATTGCCTGAGACAGGGAAGGATTTGGTGGTTTATATTGATGCGTCGAAAGTTGGGCTTGGTTGTGTTTTGATGCAGGAGGGCAAGGTGATTGCATATGCATTTCGATAGCTCAAGGTTCATGAGAAGAATTATTCGACGCATAATTTGAAGTTAGTTGTTGTGGTGTTTGCGCTGAAGATTTGGAGGCATTACCTATATGGTGTAAGGTTTGATCTTTTCACTGATGACAAGAACTTGAAATATTTATTCTCTCAGAAAGAGTTGAATCTAAGACAGAGACGTTGGTTAGAATTCTTGAAGGATTATGATTTTTTGCTTGAGTATCATCATGGGAAGGCCAACGTAGTTTCTAATGTTTTGAGCAGGAGAGGATCTGATAGTGAGGTAGTTGTGTGCCACATGGCACATGAGTATGCGTTACTCGAGGCTGTTGAGATGATGACTTCAGTTGATGTGCCAACTACTACCAGGACACATATTTGTGGTCAGTTAAGGATGCAGATTGTTTCACTTCAGGTAGTCTCTAAAGGATAGTAGACTGATGAGTCGTACTAGAGATTCAGTGAGATGGTTGATAGTTCAAATTATTCAGATTGTAGTTGGTCGACAGACACATGTCTAAGATATTGAGGCGACTGTGGATTCCATTAGTGGTTGACTTGCGCACTGAGATACTTCAGGAGGCTTATCGTTCACGTTTTTCTATTCATCCGGGTAAGACCAAGATGTATACTGATATGCGATGTTTTTTCTAGTGGCCGGGGATGAAAGCCGATGCGTCGGAGTTTATACGAACGTATAAGATATGACAACGTGTAAAAGCTGAGCATAGGCGACCTAGAGGATTGTTGCAGCCTTTTCCCATTCTGCAGTGGAAGTGGGAGCATATTGCTATGGATTTTGTAAATAGTTTGCCTCGATCATCTCGCGAACATGACAGTATCTGGGTAATTGTGGACAGACTAACAAAATCTGCACATTTCATTCCAATATCCACTACACACAGGGTTGATAGATTGAGTATTCTCTATGAGAGTGAGATAGTTAACCGCACGGAGATTCGTTCTCTATTGTGTCAGATAGAGGACCGCAGTTTATGTCATTGTTATGGCAGAGTATGCAGGCTATTTTGGCACGAGGATTGATTTGAGTACGGCGTACCATCTACAAACAGACGGACAGTCCAAGAGATTGATTCAGTGTTAGAGGATATGCTCAGGATATGTGTACTGGAGTACGGAGGATCTTGGGAAGAGTACATTCATTTGTGCGAGTTTGCGTACAACAGTTTTTAGGCTAGTATTGGTATGACACCATTTAAAGCACTATATGCAAACCTTGTAAATCACCATCTTGTTGGGCGGAGCCAAAGGATGCAGTGACAGTTGGGCCTAAGATTGTTGTTGATCATACTGAGAACGTATAATAGATTCTTCAGAGACTAAAAGGGTGCTCATGAGAGACAAAAAAAAGTACTATGACAAGTATCACGATGAGTTGCAGTACGATGAGGGAACCTATGTGTATTTAAAGGTTTTGCCTCTGAAGGGTCACAATAGGTTCGAAATCAGCGGGAAACTTGCGCCAAGGTTTATTGGTCCTTTCAGGATTGTGAAGAGAGTCGGCAAGGTTTTTTATGAGTTGGAATTGCCGCCTCAGCTCGCTGGAGTTCATCTAGTGTTCCATATTTCAATGCTTCGACTAGACAAGTCAAGTGAGGACGGCGACCTACGATAGATCTGAGTTAGATTGATTTGAGTAATGATATTATTTATGAGGAGCAACCGATTCAGATTGTGGACAAGAAGGTCAAGATACTGAGGAATAAGGAAATACCTTCAGTACTCATTCGGTGGCAATACCATGGAGACGAGGAGTTGACCTGGGAGTAAAAGTCCTATATGTGCGAGCATTTTTCTCATTTGTTTGATTCCGATAAGTCGTTATTTGAGTAATTATTAGATTAATTTCAATGACGAAATTCTAATAAGTTGGAAAAAGACTTTAACAACCCATAATTTAATTGGTGACACGTGTCGTGTGTTTATAGGATCGTGACCTACCATCGTGATCAGTCATATTACTCAAGCCTCGGGATTCGACACTGAGGTATATTTTATTTTTCTGTGATGTTTGTATTATTATTTATACCCGAATGAGAACTTTGTAACCTAGTGCGTGGTTTTCGTTTATAAATCGCTACGAATTTCTGTGTGAAATTCGGCTAGGAAAAAATGAAAATTTAGGATATAATACTGATAATTAAACACCAAAAAATGATAATTAGTGATTTATCAAAAATAATAAATAATTAAATAAAATATGGGAGCGAGGTTATGTCCGGGAACGTACGCGGTATGAGTTGAGAGTTGAAACGAGTCCGTTAACACGTGTTTTGAGCGAGAAATGGAATGGCTTTGAAATTCAAGTCACCTATTGGTGTCACTCTATTGTGTTAGAGTGGTTGGCTAGAGCGAAGGTAAGTTACAAGATTTGCCTCGAGATCCGTGTAGGAAAAGAGATGAAAGATTGGTATATAAGCCAACTTTTCTCTCTCCTCCCTTCATTTTGTCATTCGATTGAATGAGAGATGGGAGAAGGAGACGGGGGTTTCGGTGTTTGCAAGCACATTGCGACGACGACGAGCGAGCTGAATACGCCTAAAAAGGTAGGATTCATAATCCTTACGTGTTGGTGTACATTTTAGCACTAATTTTATGGGTTTTTGTCGTAACGATTTTGGACGAATTTTTGGAAAAATGTTGGGAAATGGTTTTGATTGATGAATTTGGTATCAATTGATGGTTTTATTAAGGAATTGGTGGTTAGTTTGTGGATTTGAAATGAATTGGAATATTTGGGAATTTTTGAAGAATTTTGAGTTATTTTCGAATCGGGAGTTTTGTCGGGGTTTTAACGGAAAGGGAGTTGAGTTTCAAGTTGATTTGAATGCCCCAAAGGGTTTGATATAGACTCGAAACGCGGCGACTCGATGTGGGGTTTCGAGAAACCCTAGAATAAGTGTTCTGCTGGACACGCCACGAGGGACGCCGTGAGAAGGGTCTCCCACGGCGTCACTCACGGACATGTTGGACAGAGTGAAAACAATGAAAACCAGGAAAGACGTCGCGAGGGACGCCGTGAGAAAGATCTCCCGTGGTGTCACCCACATACAAGTTGGGCAGACGTGTTTTCTCCACATTGTGGAGACGTCGTCCAAGCAAATGGTCGTGGCTCTTGTGGCGGCGTGACACTATTCACAGAGAAAATTTTTTGAAAATTTTGAGGATTCTCGGATATCCAATTGAATTCAAATACGACCCAATACCCCAAAAATCAACCCAATTACACTAATTTGGTAATTATAGAAAATTGGGTAAATTAGAAAGATATTAATAGGATTTGTGAATTGGTTAATTGACAGACTTTGAGAATTTGAGAGGATAGCTTAGAGGTACGTGAGGATCGGAGATTTGCGGTTAATCGAAGTACGTTATCATACAATTATAAGCCATATAGGAAATATGCATTAATTCATTATCCATTTATTGTCATTGTTATTTGAATTGAGCCTCTGTTGGAATTCCATTTTTATTTGTTGATTGAATGTCTTGGTGTAAGTGCGTTGTGAGGTACTCTTGGGTCCCTATGAGTGGGTAAGCATGAACACTTCTATGGTTGTGTTGTTCCACCCTACTGATAGCGGGTTATACCCTGATATACTGAATTGTTTGGACGTTGCGGTGTCTATGGTGCGTTGGTCACTATTGTGACTTAGAATGTGGTGTTGCGGTACTGCATTGATTTTGACCACTTATAGGCCTTCATTGATTTTTGGGCACTCAAATTTTCGTTGCTCAGTTTGTCAGTCTGTTTATCATGCTATTTGTTATTCTTTATGCTTTTCAACACTGAATGATATTTGGACTGTATATTTGAAATCTTGAATTATTGTTTAGTTTCTTCTGGCATTACTTTGTCTTTTTCAAGCACTTACAGTCTAGTTTGACGATGGTGCAGATAGAGATAGAGATAGAGATAGAGGTGAGACGAGCAAGGAGAAGGAACTGATGCTAGGTGATCTTCTCTAAGGACTCTCGGAGTGATCTTTTCCTTTACTCAATGTAGGTTTTTGTTCTTTTGTTGTGATTATTGTATATTATGTTTTGTATAACACTAGGACATGTATTGGGATTTGAGATACTATGGATATCATGTATGATCGTTTTGTAAAGCTTTGATCAATAGACATGCATGTATTTATCCATTTCTTAAGGGTTTCCACATGAGTAGTTTGTCCATTATTCCTGATTTCCATTTGATAGTTATAGTTGATTATAGTAATTTTTCTGAGAATTTTCTGATAAACATTATAATACTATAACTTACGCATTTAAATGATTAATTAACAATGTATATGAGGATTTGAGGTGACTAGGATGCGTAGACTTTACGAGTAAGGACTTGGGGGCCCACGTAGACGTAGGCCGGGTGGGATCAAGTTTTATGGAGAACTGGGGCCATCACAATTACAACCTATGAAACTGATAGTCTTGCCAAATTTTTGTTGATTTTTTTTATTACAATCTTAGAGGAGCAACTGGTCCTCTTAAAAGGCATATTTGTCTCAATCAACAATTTCAAGTTTATTAACATTATTGGGTGAACAAATTTAATAGGTCATAGGAAATCATGTGTGAATCACAACGAACCCATAAAATCTTAGGTGAACATAGTGGACTTGACAACTAAATAACTTTTAGAATCAATAATGGACTTGGATTATTTTACCGAAATTCATAATATTGGACACAAAGAAGTGAGCACCTAGATGCTCATAATTAGCAAGTCCATCAAGACCATTAGCCTTACGTAGGCTTTATGGGTTCATTGTGTCAACCCACATAAGTTTTATAGGTCTACTTTAACCAAATAAGTTAGTCCATTGAGCGTTAGTAAACTTGTAATTGCTCCTAAAACAACCAAAGTTGCGTCTCTTTTTTCTCCAAAACCCTAAAATTCTTTTTATGATTCACTCTTATGATTTTTGTTCTTAAACCACCGCTAACCCTCCTCTTCAATCAACGGTGGTTCCAATCAAATCCCTTTTGCATTTTGTTCATATAATAAACAACAAATCTAATCATATTTGTGGAGATTGATTTTCCTTGTTGTGGTGCATCTTCATCAACGGTATTTGCGTGGATTTGTACAACGCGTTGGATTGATATTGTCTTTAATTTTAGTTAATAGTTAGTTTTTTCCCTAGATGGAAGTCTTTGATTTGTCTTTTCTTTGTTGGAAAGTTTTAGGTTTTCTTTATCTTGTTGGGAAATTTTGTTATTTGTTTTGTTGTTCTAGTAATTTTGTGTATTGTTATAAGTTTCAACATTGTAGAGAGCAATCCCTGATTGTTAAACTATTCAATTTCACATTTACATATAAATTAATGGTAGTTTATTTGAACAAATAGGATTTGTGAATCAATGTACTTCATTTTATGTCTGGTTCTGTATTGAAGCCAAGAATGATTATTGAAATTTCAATTTCTCTTCAAAAAAGTTTGTAATTACTCCTCATGAGCTTGTAATTAGGATAAGATTGCCTCTTAATGAGGCAAATATGGAATTGCCTATTTGGGCTTCAAAAAAAAGGAGCACTTAATTGGGAGGTCTGCTTCTCTTATTTGATGACCGAAAACCAATTATAAATGAGCTTATCGGTGTAGTTTAATAGCGGCGTCAGGGGTCTAGTGTGGGATGAAACAAACTCCTTGATTGCACTCAATCGATTAGTGCAATTAATAGTGTGCTTTTTTTTGATAAATAATAGTGTGCTTTTTTCTTAAGTAAAAAAAATAATGTGCTTTTATCTAAATTCGTAAAATCTTTTTTAGTTGATTAAATATTTTTTAATCAATGTATTCAAAGTTCGCTTTTGATCTACACCCAAATCATCATCAAAATTCTTTAACATATATCAAGTCAAACTTATCTAATTGAGACATTTAGTTGTAAGAGGTCTTTTTAGATCTATATCCATATCGTCGAAACCACCATTCCTTATTTTTTGTGTTAATACAAGAGAAATCTAAAAAATGGTACTATTTTTCTTTTAAGACTAGTTTTAGACTAGAACATTGTCCCGAAATATATATTATTAATCTATATTTTGTTTTTATAAATGAAGTTTTTTAAAAACTAAATATAAAATATATAAAGAATGATGTAATAAAGTTGCTATTGTGCAAAAAACAAAAAATTGAAATATTGATATTAATTAGGCTAATACAGCAAAACATTCATTTCAAATCTACAATGGAACTCAAATATATATCTATGACATGGGAACCTTTCAAAATGTGTTGTGTATTAAATGACTTATACATTTATAACTCATCGATTTATGTGTTGGATTCAAATCTAATAGTTGTAAATAAGGTTCTCATACCATAGGTATTTTTATGGTTCCCATGGTTTATATATATAATAGTTTCATTACGTTCTTCGCACAAATGAGCCCGCTCGCTCGCTCACTCGCGGGAATTAATTCAATTACAAAACCATATTTTTATAATTCATAAAGTATGATTCCGATTATATTAATAAACATAAAAAAAATATACATAAATAAAGTTAATTTCAAAAAGACATGTTTTTTACCAATGATGACAAGAAGAAAAATGAAGAAAAAAAAAGTTGTATATGAAATTAAATCATGGCATGTAGCTCTTTATTTTTTTGAAATGTGTATAAGTTTGTCAACTTTGATATCTATTTAGTAAAACCATTTAAACACGTCAAAAACACTTCATAATTAATTACTTATTCAATTGGAAAGATTAATTATATATAATGTATTCAATTGAAATGTGTCTACGTTTTTTTTCTCATGAAGTATAGACTATAGTTATTAATTTTTTTTAAAGAAAAATCGAAGTTTCATTAATCATTGATGGCTCAGTACATGACCAGACATAGAATCAAAAAGTACATTGATTCACTAATCTCATTTGTTCAAAAGAATTGTCATTACTTTGGCTATGAATGCGATTGTGAAATTGAAACAGTTTGACAATCAGGAACTGTTCACTACAATATTGAAACATATTACAATACACAAACACTTGCTAGAACCATATAATGAATAACAAAACTTTCCAACAAGAAAAAGAAAAGCTAAAACTTTCCGACAAAGAGAAGACACAATCAAGACTTTCAACAAAGGGAAGACAAACTATTTAAAATTACTACTAAAATAAGGACCAACCTAATAGCCATACAGATCCAAAAACGAGCATTGAAGAAGATGTCCGCAACAAGAAGATCTAATCTTATCATATCTGAAAAGATCTGCACTTTATTGAACATATAAAATACGAAAAAATGAAGATTGGAACCACCACTGATCAAAAGAGAAGATCAACGGTGGTTCAAGATCTCGAATCAAGAGAGAAAACTCAAGAAAGTGATTTTAGGGTTAGGGCTTACCTCCAAGAGAAGAAGAATGTTTTTTAATAATCGACTCTTGCTAAATTATTAAAAAAACAATTTAGGCTATAGTTTTAGTGGAACATTTAATTAATGTTATATATGTAACACGGTTTTTAGATATGAACGACTCAACTTATTATCTCTATCCAATTACAATTACAATGTATAATTTAGTAAATTAGTAAATTAGAAGGTTGAAAAAGGTAAAATAGTAAATTTGTTTACTGTCGATTTGTTAGGTATTCGTGTTTTTGTATATACTAGTTGACAGATGTGCTTCACATGAACGAATTCGCTCGCTACACTTGCGGGAATTATTTGTAGTATGGGAATATGTTTTTATTATTCAAAAAAAATATGAGCTTTTAAAGGAATATAAGACAATTAAGTTTATTTGAAATCAAAAAAAGTTCTAATATAAGAAACAAAACAATATATAAATACGAATAATGAAACCAGCATATCAATCTAACAAAATGTTTTTTACCAGCAATTGCGATAAAAAAATTAAAAAGAAAAAAATTCTTGAATATGACAAAATATAAGGAAGTAATGGGAGACTTTTTTTTTGGATATATGAAAGTTGATAACTAGAGTTTGTTATCTATAAATAGAAATGTATTTCACTTGAAAATCATAATTGTTAAAAAATTAAAAAAATAAAGGAAATCTAATAAAGGATAGAAAGATATATTAATATCTATGAAATTGATTTAAAAAGAGTAAAATTGTCAAATTGAGTGAAAGATGAAAAAAGTATGGATTTGTAACTTGTAAGAGATCGATTTTTAAAAAGGGTAAAATTATAAAATTAAGTGATGGATGAAATAACCAACATTCGTGCTTATTATATTATTATATTACTTATATATCACAAAATTAGAAAGGGCGGGAGAGTAATTTTGCTTACCACTAAGAATTGATTATTGACTCTTTTTTTTTGGCATTAAGTTATTGACTCTTTTATATAGTTGATATATATATATATATAGATTTTTGTATTTTTATTTTATTTTTATAAGTTTTGTCACGCATCCACCTAATTAATCATCCTCATATACGCTAATTGTTAGCTAATTGTTACATTTATTTTATTTTATAAAATTGCATTTCTTTCACATGACGAAGGCCTTGGATAGTCGCTAGCGCATCAGTCTCTAACAGCACATTATGCAATTTGGCTTCGTTAAGCCCATAAAAGGCCTCCCTTGGTGCAATAATCTCACCTTCAGAGGATGAACAAATGCTATGAAGAACTTTGGTGACTGAACTCCCCTCAGAGTTCCTAAGAGTGATTCATCCCAATCTTGCCTTGCCTTTTCATGGACATATCTGAAGTGGGTCTCCGTTTTCAAAACTGTTCACGAATAGCCGACCATCACCCGTCTGGATAATAGTCCACACACGTAACCAAGCTTGCTTATGAAATGACAAAACTTTCATGAAGTCATGAGTATGAGACTTTTTGAAAAACATCTCTTGCTAATGAACTTTCTATTTTGCACAGGATGTACTTTTGTTTACTTTAATAAAAGTCAAACCACGACTTTTCAAAATTTTGTCTTTTGACCAATAATATCTCTACAGAGATGCTTTGACTGCATAGTGATGTGCTTATGAGCTGATATCAATGAAATTTCCCTTTATCAAAAAAATAAAATAAAGGTGTATTGCTTAAATGAAATTGAAATTTAAATTGAAAACCATCATTCAATGATAATGCAACATTGCGTAATGATGGTCATATATATACTACAATTTTTTTTTCTTTTTGAGGCCAATATACTTCAATTTTTATTAAGATCAATTGTCTTATCAAAAAAGTGTAATCACCATAGCATGATTTTTTTTTTCAACTCTATTGAATAATTTCTCTCGGTGTTGCAAACATGGTACTAAGTACATTCCTTGAAATTACCATTTGAATCACCATTGAATAGTCCCCCAATATTTATCTTTTTCTTTCTTTCTTTCTTTCTTTCTTTCTTTCTTTCTTTCTTTCTTTCTTGCTTTCTTTTTTTTTTTTTTTTTTTTTTCAAGACCTTGTATATATTCAACTAAAGAATATATATAGATAACACTTGTTTTTTTTTTTGGTCAGGATAACACTTGTTGTTAATTGCAATGCAGGCCATCTGATCTGTTCGACATAACATGATTTTTCAACATTGATTGAAGACCATTCAACATGTGTGAGCCATTTGCCTTGTCAAGGAAATAAAAAAATATGTGGGAGCCTCCCCTTGATTGAGACCATTTCTTAATAAAGCCACACTTCATACATACGGACTTTTGAGGCAACAATGTGGTCACTTTAGGTTCAATTTTATAACTTTTTGTAGTTAACATGCTTCTTCTAGCCTAACTACATATTGATAATGGTTGTTATACATTTTAGGACCCTAGATTTTTTTTTGAGTCAATATTTTTTGGGTCACGCTATGTGCACCTCACTCATTACTCAAGGCACCCCATTTATTTTGTTTTTAATGTAAAAAGACTCAAATGTCCTCTCAACCCAAACGACCAACTTTTCCTTCCTATTCCCGCGCACCCCACCCCATCAAAGCCTTGTTGGGTATTTTTAAGATCTAATGGATGAAGAGAACACAAGGGGGGTGAATGCCATACACAAGGAGGTGAGTGTTGATACTTCAATCAAAGTCTCGATCACACAAGACCGAGACATATTATGCTGTCTCGATTTCTGAAGACCGATACTTCAATCAAAGTCTCAGTATGGTACAACTAAAAGATGTCAAAAGGTCTCGATGACTACTAACCGAGACTAATCTCAAACCTACCTTATTACAACACTCGATTGAGCTTAGCCGACACTTGCACCATGATCGCTAAGCAATAGACGGCCGATACCAAAATACAAATCACAACTTTGTGTGGCCGAATACTAAGAGATTGTGATTAAACTAAGTTATGAGTACATTTTTATAAAAATGAGGGGAGTTTGTGGATTGAAGTTTTGATTCGTAATTGGAGCGAGAGTGGAAAAAGGGAAAATGAGGGTTTGATTCGATTTTTATTTGATTTGGTGATGGGGTGCGTTCGTTGAAGGACAATGGCAATTTCATCTATTTTCGGGGTGCCCTAAAAAAAACGTTGGGTGCCCATGTAAATGGGGTACCCTGAGTAATGAATGGGGTGCACATAGCCCTCATTTTTTTTAGGGTTGCATTGAAGTCGTTTTTTCATTTTCTTTAAAAAAAAATTGTCCTTAAATTCTTTTTTTGTGAATAAATTCTTTTTTTAAGAACAAAAAGAATGCAATATTAGACTTAAAAAATTACAAATTTTGGTGAAAAAGTTATTGAAAGTGATGATGGTTCCATAAGGACCGAAGCTCTCGTCTTCTTATTAGTTTTACGGAAATGGTGACATAAATTTTCTTAACACAATTTTTTTGACACATTTTTTTTTTAAGTAAATTTTTTGACATAGTTATCAGAGTTCTTTTAGACAGACATTGAAATGCTCCCGGACATATGTATAAATTATAATCAAAAGACCTGAACAATATTTTTCGAAACCAACTTTTTACCCCTTTAAATTTATTTTGAAGCCCAAATGGGTGATTACAAGTTTACATAAAGCAAGCCTGTCCCCTTAGAAGCATATTTGTCTCAATTAAAAGTTCACAAGGATTATTACTCAACCCTTTCCCTTAGTTTTATTTTTTTTATTTTTCACGTGATGTTTAGTGCCAACTGCACTGACTAATCCATGATCGGAAACTGTCAAGTCCCATATAGGAGGCAATCCTCCCAATATAATTTTTTTGGCTTAAAGGGATAAAGTCTTTTGCCACTTGGGCAAGCAACCGAGTGTTGGTATTAGTTTTATCTTTGTAAGCGGTCTCATCTATCTTCCTAACCCCGTTAAATGCATGCAAATTGATTAATTTTTTCCAAAAGCCTTTACTTTATTTTTTTATAAGAAAGAACTTACCCCCACCAAGATTGGAACTCATGACCTTTTACTCTCAAACTCTGTACCACACAATTGTCACACCCAAATGGTTCTAAAAGCCTTTATTCCACTCTTACTTCTATTGTTACTTGGCACATTTAACTCTTGTTTAAATTGGAATCAATGTTAAATATTATTTGGGTCTCGGTCAAGATCAGCTTTTCAATTTGTGCCTATCCTCTACTACCATACACATACAAAGAAAATAAATGATTAGATTTCGAATTTTCTCTAAATAAACAACAAATAATAAGCTACTTTTTATGTAATTTGAATTGATTTTTCTCATTACTATATTGTTATCAAGATCTTGGAGTTTAATGCCCATGACTCTCCAAAGCCCCTCAGGATTTTATTACTAACTTTTTCATAGATAGAAAAATGATATTGAAGCAATATTAGGCATGTATTAAAAGATCAAGACGATCCATTTTCATATTTAAATTTAGATGAGAATTAATATTGTAAATAGAAACTAGACACGCCATTGTTTACCTTTATTCATTCAACATTAACGAGATTTTAATTTTTAATTAATTCTAATTAGTTATACGGACCAAACTTTTTCATTCCGATCCATTTAATGCAGTTGAAAATAATAGAATTTCAAATTAATTATAAAAACTTGAATAAGCTTACAATCTAAGTAATTGAAGCAGTAAACAATGGTAATATGCATATTGGTTTCTAAAATTTTAATAAACACATTAAGAAACGAGAGCATTTTTGGCATTTTAGATTATGGATGTCTATAGACTATAGAAAAACCAAATCAAAGTCATGGCTTACACCGGAAATTGGGTTAAAGACGGCCACTTTAACACCACTTTAAGAAATTGATAATTTCAGGCCTAATCTTTTCCATTATCAAATCACCAAATTGTCCATTTCAACCATATCTCTCAATCAAATTTTACTATCTGACCAAACTAACCATTTGACTTACCAATTTTACCCTCCAAGCCTATGTTTTGGCAAGTCTTGGAAGGGTAGTTTCGGTATCAAAACCTGTAGTTATCACGTTGTGAAGGTTTATCCAACGAAGAGCATATGCAGAAACAGAGAACCAGTCGACAAAAGCCAAGCAGTTATGAGTTTTGCGTGGGACCCACCGAAGTGTGTGACTAAGCACTTTATTTTTTATTTTATTGATTTATTAAAATAAATAAAAATTAAGCAGGTCCTTGTCACGCCTCACCTAATTAAAATTTAGAACCGTCCGATCATTGTAAGGGAATTTGTGATAAAAAAGAGATTAGGGTGATTAGGTGATATACTTTTTATTTTCTAATTTTTGGGGGTACCAACCTTTTCTGGCCCAATCCCATAACTCAATGTCACTCCTAGAATTTAACTTGAATAAAAGAAATGGAGGAGTGTAATATATGTGCTATATGATTAAATATTTTTATCAAGTTAGGAAAATCCTGTAGGAACGTAATTTGATCAGTTATGTTCTATAAAAATAAATATTGAGTAGTAAAGAAACAACGAATATGTAAAATGAGCGTAACGAAAATGAGAATGTTTAAGTGGATATGTGGTAAAACTAATAAAGATAGAATAAAAAATATATAAATTCAAATAAAAGTAGGAGTGTCACCAATTGATATAAAGATTAGAGACGAGCGGTGGTTTGGACAGCTCCAAAAACGACCTATAAATGCCCCACTAGAAAACTCGATTTAATAGAAACTAAAAAAATTCAATAAAGAAGGGGTAGACCGAAGTTAACTTGGGATGATCACCATCAATTGCACTAACTCAAGCACAATAGAAGAGTTTAATTCATATATGCGGCTTCAACTAATTTGAGATTGATGTTATGTTGTTATACTCATGAATCTAATTTGAGATTGAGGCTACGTTATTTTACTTAAGAATCTAACTTATAATTTATGTTTTAAGCATGGTTATCTCTTTATCTTGAATCTCATTGCTTAAGGTGAGGGTGATATACTCTAAGATACAATCTTATTGTGGAATATTGTCCCTTAAGATACAATCTTGTCTCACGAGAAGCAATTGTAAGATTACGGATATATCTAATTGGTCAAAGTAGATGCACAAAACTAAGATAGGCCACAACTCATAAAGTTGGTCTAGTGTAGTTAGATTTCTTTGGCTATGTTTTCCTTGATTAATTCTTTGGTTAGTTATTGAATAATGCTAATACGAATCTCAATGATGCACCCTTTAAAGAAGATTTAGAAAATTTCTTTTTCAATTTAAAAAAAAAAAAAGAAAAACTAATTCGTTTTTTATTTATTTGTTCACAAATTTAATTTTTATTTATTATTTTTTTTTCTTTATATGATGTTGAAGCTTTTTGTAATTTGGGGTGGCTAAAAATTAATGGAAAAGTTGAGGGTCAACAAGATAAATGTATATAACAATAAAATATTCCATCCTACATGCCTTTATCACTAAAAAATCAAATATTATTTTTAATACCTAATTTTATTGGAATGAATTTGTCCTCCATTGAACAAAGAAAAAACAATCACCAAATCACTAAACCAAAAAAAAAAAAAAAAAAGCAGAGAAAGCTCAACATTTACTCCCCCTGTAAACAATACAACACCAACAACAAGAAGTCTTTCATACAAACACACCCTCTCTCTCCTTTCTCTCTCCATTTCACCTTCCTCTCTCACCTTTAATTAGATTCCTTGAAGGGTCTTTTCTCTTCCAATAGATTGGACAGATTCCCAGCTAAAAACCCATTTCAAGCTCTCCATTTTTTTTTGTTGATTCTACAACTTTCCCTTAATTTTTCTCCCACCCAAAACAAAACTTTTCTGGGTTTTCTTGGGTTCTTGGTTTCTTCTGCAACTCTATCTGGGTTCTTGTAGAAAAGCCTCCAATACCCATAATATTTGCTTAAAACTGGTTTCACAAATTCTTTCACTTTTTTCTTGGAAAAATTTTAGTGGGGTTTTTTGGGTTTTTTTTTTTGGCTTTTTTTTTTTTTTGGTTGAATTTTTGTGTGGAGATTAACAAGGGAGAAAGAAAGAAAAAAGAGATATGGGCAAGCAAGGGCCTTGCTATCACTGTGGAGTAACAAGTGAGTTTTTGTGGATTTTTGGGTATTTATAAAGAAATTTTAGGACTGTTTTTCGCTTTTCTTTCATCTAAAATGATAATTTTTGTGTGTTTAATTTAGTCTTTCTTGGATTTCTAAGACCCATATGCGTATGAGTTTCAATTCATAAATTCTGAAATGTTTATCTTGGAATGAAGAGAAAATCTTGTGAAAATGTGTTCATGGGTGTTTTGATTTTCTATAAATTCTAGTCTTCTTGAATCAGTGAGAAAAATAAAGGATTAAACCATCAATAGCAGAACTTGAGTTTTTAGTTGAATGGAATTTGTTTATTGAAATCTAGGATTTAGCTTTGATTTTGTATGCACTTGGTTTCCTCTTTGGTATATAAGTCCTTAAAATTTTGGTCCCCAAGTCAATTGTTGGGAATTTAACTAGGTGGCTATGGTTTATTGAATTGTAGGACAAATCTTGGTCCAAATTTGTTTTTCAATTCGATTTTAGCTGTATTGGGCTGGTAGGGGTTTTTCCCTTTTTGCATTTTAACGCGTTTTAAAGAGTAAATTTGACTATGGTACTGGATGATGCTATTGATGGAAGTTTGTGTTTTAGGATTGGATGTTAATTGGATTACTTCCCTTGCTTACTTCGAGTCGAAGTTTCTTTCTGAACGTCAAAATGTTGTGATGTTCCAAGCTTTTGCAAAGGAATGTGGTACTAGAAATGAACAGTCTTGATTCTGACAAGCTATTGGAAACATGGAGTTCATTCCAACAATGCTTTTAGAATCCGAATGGAATGTTTTGTTGTAGTTTTACAGCATGAAGTATCGAGTGGATTTGAATCATTTGATGGGGTCAATATGTAGTTGGAGTTGTTGTCTTCAATGGGGGAAATTATAACTAATTAATTGATTCGAGTTCATGTCATCTTCACCTTAGGAAGTGTTGCTTTGTCTGTCTACTACAATTAGAAGGGTGAAACAACTGTTAACGGGCTTCTTCTCAATAGCTATGGTGTTGAGCTACTTGACTTCTTGTTTCGATTCATAATGAATCATATAAAATGTCGACATTGTTTGGACATTTGTATAGCCTTCTTCCATCCTTTTGTGCTTAAGCCTTAATGCTTGGCGTAAAACTGCTTCTACACTTTGAAGTCATTGTGCTGGCACTAATGATATCCTGAACTGGCCATCTCTTTATTCATTCCAAAAGGCATATAGTCATCAATCTTCTTTTCTTGGCTCAAATGAGATTATGACTAAAATACATCCAAGCACTAGTCTAGCTTCTATGATCTTCTTTCGTATGATCCCGTGCCTGTGGCATTTGATTCCTTCTTATTCGTTGGAGTTCTTTTCTTAACACAAAGCATTAATGATGAAATAGTCTACTCTACATCAATTATGCTGCTGTGATGACATTTCCTTGAATTTGATTTGCCTGATCCAGCTTCGTTATTTCTTCAGCTTTCTTTGCCATCTATTCTGGTAAACTTCATTGACTGGAATGCTTTACATCCATTCGTGGAGTCAATTATGCACAGGCATGGAATGCAAGAATACTGGATTTGGAACACGATAAACGTAGTTAACTTTGAGTAATTTGTGAGATATGAATACAGAATTCCTTTTCAAACTGCATTGGATATGTGTTTCCACTCTATTTTCATGTAACAGAGCTTAGACATAAGCAATGTTGATTGAGAAAAGGTTGAGCATGGGCAAGAATTACTGCTATGGATCTTACACTTCTGGGGAAACAATGGAAACTGTGTTAGAGAGCTACATTGTCTGGTGGACCGGAATTTTGGGAAGGAATTACGTTATTTGGAAAATAATTTGGATATGTGTGTGATTTCTTGTTAAGTCTTATTTGCTTATAGGAGAGAACAACTGTGAAGTTACTTGGTGAAGTTTCGTGATGATCTGGTGACTGAATTATGGTTGATTATTTACTTTATAGGTTCTATTTTTAATGTTGAAGGAGCTCTAATCAATTATGATGAAGAAGAATGATTGAAAGGCAAGGTCTTGTGAAATGTAAGGAATGCATACCATAAGGAGAGGATTCATGTTTTTGTTCCTGTTTTAAGTTAAACATAGATAGTCACAAGTTTATTTGGGACTGAGGCTATGTTGTTGTATAGATAGTCACAAGTTTGTGCAGATAGGCTTCCAGTGATTTAATTATTTGGAATTAGATACCATGTGGGAAGTCGTAGATATATTTTTGGATGGGTTGCTGCAATTCTGAATATCCAATCAAATGTCTTCATTGATATTGAATCCTGTGATACTCCTCATTCCCATTCCACCTCTCTGTCTGTCTCCTAAGCCTTGCAATGGAGGGTTTTGTAATAATGGGGTCATCTTTAGTCCCATTGTTGAGTGATAAAGAAACTGACGTGCTACTTGACTTCTTTAAGATGAACTTAGATTACAGTTCGAGGATGTTGTTACTTAGAATTTTGATTGCATCATCTCATAAGAAGAATTTGGTTGTCTATGTGTACCGACCAGATTTTTGTAGCAAGCCTAATATGTGAGCTTAATAGCTAAGACTGTGATTTATAGTATTAAGATTATATTTATAACCACATACTTGATCTCTGTTCTCTGATCTCTGAAACAAATGCCATTGCTGCACATACTATCACATTGTGTACTTCCCAAGAGAAGGACCCATGACAAATCCATTCTCAGCACATAATGTTCATTGGCAAGTGGCTATCTGGCTGATGGAAAAGATCAGCGCATTTTCTCTTTCTACATATTGAGAATAATCAATTATGGTTGTAAAGATGAATCAAACGCAAGATAATTAGAACTGGAATGCCTCCAGTAAGAATTGTTTGATTTTTTTTACAATAAGAATTGTTTGAGTTTAGGTGACGGCATGCAAGATTTACATTACATGTTACAAAATTGTTCATGTTTTGTTTGGTAGTCTTACTAGCTCTTGTCCGTTTAATTTTTTGACTACTCGTGTGGTAATAATTGTTAGTAAATTGTATTGTATGTTAATTGCATCAGGCACTCCTCTTTGGCGGAATGGTCCTCCAGAGAAGCCTGTCTTGTGCAATGCTTGTGGATCCAGATGGAGGACAAAGGGGACACTTGCAAACTATACGCCCCTACATGCCCGAGCAGAACCTGATGATTTCGAAGAGTACAAATATCCCAAGGTGAAGAATATATCAATCAAGAACAAAGAAACAAAATTGAATAAAAGAAAGATGAATCATGACAATGTGAAATTTGAGGGGGTTGCTGTGGAGTTTGATCACAACTTCGGGAAGGCTCTGGAGGAGGATACTAGCAATAGATCGAGTTCTGGTTCAGCTATATCTTACTCTGAAAGTTGTGTACAGTTTGGTGGCATGGATGCAAGTGAATTGACAGGTAGGCAGTTCTTTGGCTAATATTCAGGTTGCCTCAACTCTTTGATATGTTCTGGTTAATTTTATACATGATACTTTCTCAGTCTTTCTACCAAACTAAATTTTGAATTCACATAGATAGGGAACATATACAGTGCATGAGTCTTTCACCTTCATTTGATGGACACCTTTTGTTGGATTCGAGCCAATAACCCGCAAGTGAAAATGGAATATTGTTTACTGTCGTTCTAGGCCTAACTTTCTATGTATAATTCGCATGATATTCGGTATTATTTCACCACGTATTCACTTTTTTTTTTTTTTTTGTCTTGACAAGAACATCCTATATGAAAGATGTTAACATACACATGATGATGAATGCTAGTAATCATTCCTCATTTCAGAAAATTAATCATATGCATAGTGTTAAAGCATTAAAGAAGTACAATATCCTCAAAGCATGAAAAGCAAATTATTTTATTTGTATCTAGATGTCTTTTTATGTTACATGTCCAATTGAGTATAATACATTGTGGAGGTTGCGCTAGATTCAGTTTTTTTTTTTTTTTTAGCCAATTAAAAGAAAAGCTACAGTCCATGCCTTTCAATTGCCTTTTTTGAACTTCTATGCTTTGGCAGTAACTATAAGAATTTGGCATAATGAAGCAATTGGGTACTCATATTTTACATCTTTCAGGTTCTGCCCAATCTGTCGTGTGGGATTCACTGGTTCCATCAAGGAAGAGGACTTGCGTAAACCGGCCAAAAGCATCTTCTGTTGAAAAGTTGACAAGAGATTTATGTTCTATTTTACAAGAGCAATCTTCGTACTTTTCAGGATCTTCTGAAGAGGACTTGCTATTTGACAATGAGAACCCAATGGTTTCTGTTGAGATAGGACATGGAAGTATTTTAATGAAGCACCCGAACTCTGTGTCTCGAGAGGAAGAATCGGAAGCTAGCTCCTTCTCTATAGATAATAAATCAACGGTTGTAAATGATGTTTATTCAAGCTCTGCTTCCCTTTCTGTACATATAGATCACAAGGGACTACAATACCCAAGCGTTAGCATGGACAAAACAAAGCGGCCTATGGACCTAGGAACTCGGCAAGAGCATGTAAAAGGGTAATTCTCTCTTAAAGAATTCTGCACTCATTAGAACCATTTCGTAATATTTACATTGTTGTCGATTACTTTTTGGTTGATCCTATCTTTTTTGACATTGCAGAATCAAGTTTTGTGATGAAAAGTTACAATTTCTTAGAAATCGCGATTCACTATTAAGATTCATTGACCTGAATGTAAGATGCTCTTCTTAAACTCTTGGTTTATGGTTACTGAGTAAACTTCTTATGATATTGCGCGGAGTCTATCATTTTTGGGTCCCATATCTCACATGTTTGTAGCCTGTCTTTGGAATAGGATGTTGTAAGCTTCGAGGAGTTTGTACGACATTTTACACCCGAAGAACAATTGCAACTGATGAAGTATCTACCTTCTACCGATACTGCCAGACTTCCGGACAGGTTGTTATGCTAGCGCAGCCTGAATTTATGTGGTTGATTCTGATTTTCACTGTATGTCACTCAGGTTTTAAATTTACCAAACTACTTTTCATGAATGTAGCCTTAAAAATATGTTTGAAAGCCGTCAATTTGCGGAGAACCTATCTTGTTTCCAGAAGTTGCTTGCAGAAGGGGTCTTTGATCTCTCTTTCGTGGAAGACACTGAAGAGTGTAAAACTTTGAAGAAGCACACATTAGTGAATTTGACAAAATCCGTATGGGTTGAACAATATAACCTGCTGAAGGTAGATTGCTAACTCAGCAATGTAGATTGATCGTTAAAGAAGCTTGGCTCGGTACTACCTTGAAAATCCTACTGAAACCCCCTTTCACTGTATGTAGGATTTGAAGAATAAGCGAAATGCAGGAGGAAAGGGAATAGTAGGACATGATGTCCTGGCATCAAGCAATTCATTCTCTGGAAAGGGACCTCGGAATGGCCAGCATAACTTTGCAGGTTAGCCCTTTTATAGCTAGCTGCACTAAGTAAATCGTCATTTTTTTTTTATTCTTTCGTGTGAGGACTAATTTTCGCTTGCATGGGATCGATGTAACACATTCATTTCTGCAACAGTCAAATTAGGCAAATGTTGCTATTTATTTCTTGTTAGAGTATTATGAATTTAACTGATTGCTAAACAATTTAGTTTAATTTGTCTGACTACATAGAGACTGAAGAAATTTGACGAGGTAGGGGTAGACGAAAGTTAACCTGAGATGCATTAATTAAGAGGGACTTGAATGGTTTGGAATGATCACCGTCAATTGCACAAAATCAAGTACAATGGAAGTGTTTGATCCATGTAGCTAACCCCAATTAATCTGGGACTGAGGCTATGTTGTTGTTGTTTGACTACAACTGATTGGCCTAAAATATGATTACTTATCAATAAGTGTCTTTAGTCGGCTTCCTAATAGATGTATTTTGCTATTGCAGAGGCAAAAGTCATAATGAAGAGCCCCAAAAGAATAGTCGTGAAAGCTAGCTATGACTCGAAGGATGTTGTGGACTCTGATGGATCGTGCTTCAGCCCTCGAAGCCTATTTGCTTTCCCTCCTGATCATAGTTCGCTGATGCTGGACTCTTTGCAGTTCACTGATGACAGCACTGATCAAGACCTACTTTTGGATGTGCCATCAAATGGATCATTTCCTCAGGCAGAGCTTCTGTACCCAAGTTTCCGCTCTCAACAGGCAAGCGCTAGTAGTAGCGTAGGGCACCCACATTTTGTTCATCCTTGACATGTCGCCTCCTTGTATGTTTTTGAATTACAAAAGCTTATATCGATATTTCTTCTGCTAGAGCCTTAGTCATGGGGATAGTCCTCTTACTTTGCATGCCAAAAACAATTTTTGTAAATGCAGTTTGCTGAATGGTTTTTCCCTTATATATTCGAGTCTGCTGACCTCTCCAAACTGGCATGTCGAGGGATGAAAGTTGGGTGGCTTTTTTTGTATAGACTGACAGAACGATTGTAACATATATAGCTCAAACTGCAGAAGAGTGGCCATGTCTAGAGCTTAAGGAGATTTTTACTTGTAATTATGTCAGTTGTTGCCTTCCAAATAAACATCGGATGCCTCCTTTATATAGTAGCTTTGTTAATCATAAGTTGTAGCTTTTGGTTTGCTGATCATGATAATTTGTCATCCATGCTTCAATTATGCTTGTTCTACGTTTCCTTGATATGCATTTGCAGAAGATTATTTGGCGATTCGTCGGTTGTTCCAAGCGCGAAGGCCCAATTTCAATTGATTTTTCATTTGGGACTAGATAACTCTTGTAAAGAACCATAATTGTAGAAAAGCATATCATGTATCCGATAAAATGTTATTAAACTAATGTGAAAGGCTGGAAATACTTGGTAGTTAAACACAAATTTGTACCTTGCACTACTTGACAGTATTCTTATGTACGTATAGGTAAATCTAGTTTTATATTTATTTTATTTTACAACAATCGTGAGTGTTCAAACCTTTTTTTAGAAGATGAGTCACTCTAGTGCGAACCTTTTCTTAAGCCCCCTACTTAAGCACGACTAATTCCATAAGAGTCGGTTGGTAACCTATAAAAATTCTTGTCTTTGTCAAAGTCGACTTGCTTTAGTACCAAATTGATTCTTTTATAGGTAATTCTGGACCATAGAAGACTCATCTCTTGTGCGACAAAATTCTCCCTTGTTTTGGAAACCATAGTTTTGTCCTCCAAGAGAAGTACCCAAGGAAATTCTAGCTAGAGACAAACATCCAACTCAAATGACAAAGACACAGTCAAGGTCTCTGCCCCAATTCTATGCTCCTAACGTAATTCAGCCTTTGAAAATTCATACCAAATTCCATATTTATAATAGGCTTTGTTCAGAACAAGCTTATCTTTTAAGCCACAGTTTTGGGAATACATGGCCAACTATGGAACAATGCAGAGCAGACCGACTGCCTCATCAGCTTCTGCTCTAATGGCTGCCGCCGAAGAACAGTCGGCCTCAGCTCAAAGTAAGAGAGTTGGCACCCGAATCGGGTTTTTCATCAGCGTTCCGTCAAATGCAGAAGATATGGCGATGCAAATCATTGGAAACTTTCGAAGCTATGGGATGTACTATACTCTTGTTGTCTGGGTGATACTCTTTATAAGCCTGGTGCCTAGGCGCGGCACCGCTTTACTCTTCTTGGTATTGGTAAGTTTGGTGACCAGCAACTACCTGCTCTTGCTGAGAGCACTGCCCAATTCAGTGATCCTTCATAGGTACATAGATAAAAGATTTGTTCTGTTTTTGCTGGTCATAGTCACTGTGGTCGGGATCATTGTTACTCTCGGAGGGATTCACCTCCTCGTGTCGATAGGCATCGGATTGCCCCTTATTCTTCTGCATGCAATCTTGACAGTTTCCAATCATCTTGCTGCCAATGAAGACACCACCATAATCGGCGAGTCAGATCCCTTGGCGTACAATAAAGTTAGTGATATTGAGATAGTTTAATGATGTGTATACATGTTGTTCCAAGTCATATTGGGCTAAAGATTCAAGTTATGCAAGATCACTAAGTTAGGTCGACTTTTATTGAGCGTTATTTCAAGTTGTTATTTCATTTGAACTCATCGTTGTAAAATTTGCAAGTATTTAAAGCTTTGAAATCAAAAGGAACAAGAAGAAAGAAATCAAGTACTTTTATTTCATCTATCTTCTTCTTCCTTTACGTCTTTACTTTCCTTTTAACTGTCTTTATTTTCCTGTTGTTGTATTCTTCCTTGATTTGGAGACTCAACCCCTCTCAATTAAGAGTTATGAGAGTTGTGGTATCCAACATGTTCCATGAAAATGTTCTAAAAAATTTGTTCTATGAAAATAAGGGCAATCCCTCTTATTAGGTGGTTCAATTGAAACAAGTGTCTCAAGCATTTATTAACGGTTGAGGCCATTCAGACCCCCCACTTTTTGCTATTCGATTGCATTTCAATTTTTACTAATAGTTAAAATCAAGGAAAAAATGAGAGGACTTACGGGTGTTGGGGTAGGTAAACTTATAAGTAGGGTATAAGAAGTAAAGGGGTCCTTCGAGCAAAATGTGAGGTCTGAAATCACATGGGAAACCAAAAAAAAAAATACAAAACACCAAACAATATAATATTAGTAATTAAATTGATACTTACAAGAAGTCATTGTAACAATGAAATTGGTTTCTTCTGATCTTAGAAGCAATATGACTACATCGTTCACCAAGTAGAAGACTACAAATTTACAAAACAAACCCATCATAGATTCCTAAGTAATCTAACTAGTAACTTCCAAGTTTCTCATCACAAAAAACTCGATTACAAAACATTTTGCTTACAAAGCTAAAGACTTTAGCTTAATATGTAATCTTCTACAAAATGATCAAAAGAGAGAACTACGCATCACCACAAAAGCTTCACCACCACAACTTCACAGTTCATCAAAACCCAAAATTTGGGCAGTTCCACAAGCATTCATAGCTCTGTATCAAAAAAATAAAATAAAAATAAAAATAAATATTCATAGCTAGTAATGACAATTGCCAAAAAACAGCATAAAAAACAATACTTCCTCTTGTCAAAAAAAAAAAAAAAAATACTTCCTCCGGTCAACAATATAAGTCGTGCCGGCAAAACCCTCTTGTTCAAAATTAAATGTCATTTTCAAAATTTGAGAATGTGTTTATTGCTTTTTTATCCATTGTGCCCCCAGCTCTGTTTGCTAACGCCAGCTGATAATCTAATAACTGGTAGCTGAAAGCTGATAATCTAACTGATCAATGAAATTTGTTTGGAAACACTAGTTGATTGAGTGACTGATCAATGCAAAATGACATGAAAGGGCATATTTATATTAAATGATCTTTTTTCAAAAATAAATTACTTTTTATTTATATGTAACTTCTTATTTACTATTATTAAAGATATTAATAGCATAATACTCGTACACTACATAGTCATATTTTGAATAATAATATTCTCTACTTTAAGTATATATTTATTTAATTAAATACATTTAATGTATTACATGAACGACACATAACACACACACACACATATATATACACGTGTTGGGGCACAACATACACAACATGCTGTAGGGGTGGGCACGGGTCGGGTTCGGGTCGACCCGACCCGATACCCGACGACCCGACTCATTCGGGCCGATATAAAAATGACCCGCCACCCGACCCGCCAGACCCTAAACCCGAACCCGACCCGACCCGACCCGCCAGACCCTAAACCCGACCCGAACCCTATAAAACCCACAAAAACCACAAAAACCATATAAAACCCATGATGATACCCGGACCCGACCCGAACCCGACCCGACCCGACACTATTATGACCACACCCGAACCCGACGCGACACCCGACGGGTCGGGTTTTATGACCCGACTCGTTTGCTCCACTCATCCCACCCGACCCGCCACCCGCCACCCGACTCGGGTGACCCGACCCGAGTCGGGTTCTCGGGTTTCGTGCCCACCCCTAACATGCTGCTAACATAGGAAGACAATGGTTTTAGGTGTTATCATGTAAAAATTCTAGGGTATATGTAGAACCGAAACTAAAATCTAACAGAATTATGGTGAGACGCCACTAATAGTAGCGTTTTAAAGTTTAGCGTCTAAACTAGCTTATTTAAAAATTCATCTACCAACCAAACACAACTTATTTTTTAAATTAACTTATAAACTAGCTTATAAGCTAAATGATAAGCTAATTTTTATGCCTTACCAAACAAAGCCCCCATACGAACCAAACAATTATGATTTTTCAATTCATTTAATGTCAAATGACATCCATGTAAATTACAGTTATAATTAAGGTTGTTTTAATTTGTGTATTTTTGTCTAAACGACTAGTATTATTGACAAGAAAGACTAACATTATAATATGCATTAACCTTACTTGCCAAAAAGGCTCAGGAGATCGTGGTTTGATTCCGAATCAAGTAAAAGAAAATAAAAAATATGCATTTACCTTACTTCAATTAGTGCCATCCTTCCTCCACGGATCACTGTCCTCTCCCCACCACCTCGGCCGCGGAATCTTCATCCCCTTCCGCCGCATCACCTCCAATATGTCCTCGGCCCTTCCATTGAACTCTCCCTGTCCCTGGCCCTGACCCTTACCCTTACCCATCATGTTCAGCAACTCCATTAGGCTTTCAACACTTGGTGGTTCTTCCGGTGTTGGATTCCCACCAATTGATGGCTCCACAGAAGCTCCTTCCCCTCTCATTCGACCCTTCGCACCCTCCGCTGCCTCGTCGATCCAGCGAGGGAGTCTCCGACGTCCCGATGCGGCAGATGCGTCCATAGTTGAAACCCTAGTTTGAAACCCTAACTCAGACCCCAAAACCCCCTCTTTCTCAGAAAACCCTAACCCTAACCCCTGATCGTCCTCCGAGAGCACCAAATCGGTGTCTCCGCCCAACTCAACTTCAGCAGCAGATTCAGAACCACAAGCCCTAGTTTCTTCGGTGTTGTTGATCAACACCGTCGTCTCTTGAGAGCTCGCGATCTGGCGGTCCTCGGGCGGCGTGTGATACTCGTCCTCGTGATCCGTGTCGGAGCTCTCCAGCGAGCAGATCCGGATCCCGGTGGGGTCCACCGGCGTGGCAGATCCATCGGACGACGAGTGGGGATGTTCGCCGGCAACGTCGAAGCCGGAGTGGCGGAGGAGGTCTTCTTGGGAGGGGGAGATTCGGCAGAGGCGTTCGATGGTGTTGTCCGCCATTTCTAGGGTTTCTTCGATTGCTTCGTTTGGGATTCAAGAGCTTTTTAAAGGGAGTGAAGAATTTTGGGCGGGAATCGAGAGAGGGAGATTGGGAGGTTTCGCGCCATTTTTGTGACGGTTGATTGACTGATGACTGATGAGTGTTGTGTGCCAGTCTATATACCTACAGTTCCAGGAATGCCCTTGAGGAGTTCCAAAATGCCCACGAGTGTCCCGAACGGCTGACACGTACAAAAGTTGAAGATTTTGAGGTACAAATGAAGATATAGCTATGAGTGGATTGAATAAGTGCGATGGGAAAACCTCTCTTACAAACGAATCTATGGATTGAGACCTACCTTGTTTTCTTTTTTTTTTTTTGGTTACAACCTTGCCTGTTATGTCGGATGACATTTATTTATTTGATGTAAGCCACTTAATATCTAGACTAATCGAGTACTTTAAACTAAAGCTTTATTGGCTTATAAAAAGTTTTGGCTCTCTCAGTAGCTTCTATCAATGATATTGTGATAGCAGTGAATCAAGATTAAAACTGTCATCAAAACTAGCTAACAGTTCGTCGAAATAGTGACTCGATTTTCTTTAAGCAAAGGCTCAAGTTTGAATTTTGTGGACGAAAAGAATTGAGTTTGAATTAAAATAACTCTTACTCACAACATTACTTCAATATCCTATTATACCATTACTCTGTGGAAAAGCTGGGTATAACATGTGTCCAGTTGCCCTTGATTCTCAAACAAACACATGTATCTCGAGAATTATTCAATGGTGAATAACAAGTGATTATCTGACCGTAGCCATCCAACAGAAATATAAGAGAAGGGGAGATATTAGTAACACTTGGAAGCTTACCCAAATTGGCAATAACAAAAAGCAACCATGGAAAGCATGGTATTAATAAGTGTACAAGAAGATGGATTCGCACCATTACATCCTATCCATCAAATCTGGTTGTCTGCATGAGACCCTCCCCTCCTCAAATTTTTAAGGCCGATGAAATGATATAATACTTTTATATATTTATCTTTTATAATTTGTTATTATATTCTAACATTTTCACATTAATAAATTTGTATCCTATTTCACTTTTTAACTTTAAATTTGATAAGGTAATATTTAATTAATAAGCTTAAAAATAAATTAGTAATAATTTTAGTAATTATAGATAATGAGGTGGCTTCTTAAATTTATTATTTAGATGTCACGTCATCAAATTTGAAGTAAAAAAGTGACTTAAGATATAATTTTTCAATATAGAAAGGTGAGGATATAATAACAAATTCAAAAAGATTAAGATATAATAACAAAAGTTGTAATAGGTTATGATATTTTAACCAATTAAGCCTATTTTTAAACCGGTGAATTTGGAGCAATATCCCAAGAATTTGCACTTATATTAGGAAACTAATTAACCAACGCTTAACAAAGAGATAAAATCATTACTTCAAAAAAAAAAGATAAAATCATTAAAGTATGATTTTCCTAAAGATTGCCCTTATTTAAATTGTTTTAACATTTGATTTATCTTTTTCTTGTTGGAAAGTTTTTAGGTATTGTCCTTGTTAAAAAGTTTTGTTATTTAATTTGTAGTTCTTATACTTTTGTAGATTGTCATGAGTTTCAACATTGTAGAAAGTAGTCCCTGATTGACAAACTGTTTTACTTTCAAAAAAAAAAATCAAATGAGTGACAATTTGTTTGCATAAATAGGATTAGCGAATCAATGTACTTGATTCTACATCTGATCATGTATTGAACTATGAATGATTAATGAAATTTCGATTTTTCTTCAAATAAAAAAAAAGTGTTAAGCCTAGAAATCGGGCATTTTTGAAAATTAAAGTTGTTAAGATTGCGTGGTTCGGTTCTAATTTTTGGTTATCCTACGATCCCTACATCATATTAGTTTGATTCGGTTAATATCACAATCACCATCACAATTGATTACAAGATTGTAACTACCCTTATTTGTTTTTATCATTTATGTATTCCTAGCTTTCTATAAATACTTGTACACTTATATTCAAATACTTAGTTGAATAAACTCTCGTTCTCTATAAAATCACAAAAAGTGAGCTACACGGGGGGGCTTGCTTGGTACTATCATTGCTTTTATATGGGCTTGATTGGTACAACCATTGCTTTTATATATATATATATATATATATATATATATATATATATTTTGAAGGAATTATTGCTTATGTTTTTATTTTTTGAGATTAATTATTGCTTATGCCATGTTAACGTGTATCGAAGTAATAAGTACAATTATAAAACGACAATTCCTTTAGTAGTTTTGATTCTTTTGAATGGTTTTAGGTAGATTTTGATATAACATGAACCAATCCAAAAGAATACAGAATTATAGATTACTCGCAAAAATTAGTTCTTTAGCGTTAACTCAACGATAGGCGCAACCAATTAACTAACTAATTGGGTAGCGTAATAGTTTGATATGGAGTATGGGAGTAAGGACTTAACTTCAAGCCTCGATGGGTGCAAATCGATTCTTTCTTATCAAAAAATAAACGCAACCAATTATCAAAATTTGAAATTAAGGAAAACACCAAGATGTGTGCTCCAAATCTAACACCAAGATGTTTTGGTCCTTTATAAACTTTTTTTTTTTGTCCAAACCACTCGATATTTGAAGCCCGTCAAGCCTTGACTACTGTGGGTTTGATCTGCGCAGAATTACTAAGTGGCAGCAAAGCAAAGTTCTTTCTCAAGAATTTTAATTAAATAGACTATATCCAAAGCTCAAACTCAAGTTACTTGTGTAAGGCTGACTTAACCCTTGTCATCACATCGATCTTTCCTAGGTCCTTTACTTTTTTTTTTTGGATTTTTCACATAGTGTCCAACGCCAATCATATCCATTAATCCACATTTGGGTATTGTTAGGCTTCATACAAGGGACAACCCTCTCAACTCAATTTTTTCTATTAACGAGAATCGATCTGAGACGTCACGCAAGGAGAACCAAGTCTCTTACTACTTGTGCCAACTAGTTATTGATCTCCTCGGCTCCCTTGGATACACTTAAAAATAGGAGTGGTCAATGGTCTCCACAAACCGCCAAACCGTCCAAATCGTGCGGTGTGGTCTAGTTTTTTAAAATCGTGGTTCAGGGTGAGTTAGAAAACGTAAAAGCCACGATTTCGTGGTTTGGTGGCGATTTTCATTTATAAAAAACTGTGGTTAACCAAACTACAAAACTTCCTCAAACTTAAAATGAAATGAAATGGAGTTGAAGCCTTTTCGTGTTGTTCTAAACTTTTAAATGAACTTAGACTTATAATTTCGATTGAGTTTGTGCATTTCATTGTGTTTTTAGTAGATGGTCATGTATGGACATTTGTTTTGTTGTATGTTTTGTTGATGGACATGTATAGACTTTGTATATATGGAATGTACTAGTTTTTTTTTGTTAAACATGTGTCGAAAACCGCAAAAACAAACCAAGCAAATTGCGATCGGTTTGGTTACGATTTTAAGAGTTCATGGTTTGGTAGTGGTTTGTAAAACACTCAAACCGTAAACCCCCAGTTTGGTGGGGTTTGAAGATTTTTACTATCAAACCGCGGTTTGTCCACCCCTACTTCAAAACATATGTGCATAGCAACAAACTAAAAATGAGGATTTTCTTTCAAGCCGCCTCTCTTTCTTTACAAAACTTTTTTTTTTTTTTTTTTTTCTCTTTATTCACTTTTGTGATTTTTGTTTTTGAACCCAATTAAACTCTTTTGCATTTTGTTCATACAATAAACAACAAATCTAATCAGATGGAGATTGGTCTATTCTTGTTGCGGTGCATCTTCATCAATGGTGTTCTATGGATTTGTGTGATGCGCTGGATTAATCTTGTCTTTAGTTTTAATTTTATAATTAGTTTTCTTCCCTAATTAGAAGTCTTTAATTTGTCTTCTCCTTGTTGTTTTAGGTTTTCTTTTCTTTGTTGAAAAGTTTTGTTATTCATTTCGTGGTTTTAATATATTTGTGTATTGTCATGAGTTTCAACGTTTTAGAGAGTCGTCTCTGATTGTTAAACTATTTTAATTTCACATTTACAGTCAAATTAATGTCAGGTTGTTTGAACAAATGGGATTAACGAATTGTGCTTTCTGAAGATTCTAACAATGAAAAAAAAAAAAAAAAAAAAAGCCAATGAGGAAAGATCCGAAACTCAATTACCAAAACTGGCCCATAGGCCATATAACCTTAAATTACAAACCCAAAAAGCCCTAAACCCACCTGACCACTCCACTCCACCCTTCAAACACCCTCATTTTCCCCTTATCCCTTAAACCGTTCCTTCCACCTTCCCCTCCCTCCCTCCCTCCCCAAAAAAAAAAAATGCTCCACCCCAAACCCCATCCCCAACCCTCCCCTATCCCCAATCTCCTCTCCTCATCTTCCACCTACTCCCAATCCCACTCTCTCGCCTTCCCAATCTCAATCACTGCACGCAACCAACGCCACCGTGGCCGCCTCAGCGGCGCAATCAAATGCTGGATCCCCCAGCTGTACAACTACGACAGCGCAGGTCAGGAGCGCAGGGCGCCGCTCAAGTGGAGCGCCCTGTACAAGAAGATCTCGCTGATGGAGAATCCCGAGGCGGGGTCCCCCAGCGTGCTGGACGAGTGGGAGAAGGACGAGGGCCGGACTGTCACCCGCTGGGAGCTCTCCAGGATTGTCAAGGAGCTGCGCAAGTACCGCCGCTACAAGCTTGCGCTTGGGGTCAGTGCTTTTCTTGTGTTCACTTTCGTGTTTCCTTGCAAAATTGGATGCTCATTAGGTTAACATGTATTACTACTACTTGAAGAAGTTGAACCTCTATAAGACATTGTTCAAAGTGGAATTAATTATCTTCTCCTACAGATTGCCTCCATACTACTACTATTTATTATCAAATTCGCCTCCACAATAATTATTCTTTTGATAAGAAAGAAACAACTTGCCCCACTAGGGTTTGAACTTCGAACCCATGAACTCTTACTCCCAAATCCCATGCCAAACCATTGGCCCACCAAATTGGTTGGTGCTTCCACGATAAAATTGACTGAGATTTTAAAACACTTTGGAAAGAGTAAGGTCCTTTATATGGATAAAAAATTCTCGGTATAAGAGAGTTTGAGTCTTCCTAAATAAAAAGAGAAAAGAAAAGAAAGATGATTGGTAGCATTACAATGGATATGTTAAGCGTCAATTGTGATAAAAATGGGAGAGAATTGATTAAAATGGAATTGGTGCGGTGGTAAAGTTACTGAGATGTGCTTGATGAAATATGTTGGTTTTGTTGGGAAATGTGCCCTAGGTCAATCCATTAATAGTCTTTATAAATACATTTTAGTTAATAAAATAGAGGATTTCATTTGTTGTTTATTATAATTGATTTGCATGTTTGCATTATAATAAGATCTATGGGTATTTACAGAAATATCCTAAATGTCCCTAGTCGATTATTATACTGGGAACTATAATGAATTAAGACTAGTGTGAGTCTTGATTGATGATCATACGATGATCATACGCATAGGAATACGAATCAAGATCATGAGTACTTGTTAGGGAACAAAGTACTGGACCGACCCGCTATGAGAACACCACATGGATTAAGTCATAATTGTTTCTCATGATATGTATATTATTCAATCCTCTGACTTGAGATTACCAGAGACTTCAACATTAGGAATACAGTGATTTGACACAATCAAACGTTGTCTTTAACCGGACGATTATAAAGGTTGTGATTGGTTACTGTGTGAATAATGTGGTGAAGTTGTGTAATCGAGATAGAATTTGTCCCTCTCATATAAAAAGAGATATTTAGTGGATCCCTCGATGTGTTAGACTGTTAAAAGGCCTAGTCTAAGTGAATTGATATTGATCAATGTCACTTGGATGTTTTCAGTCTACCTAGAAATCGAGACTAGTATGATTGAACATGTTGGATGACAATTCCATGCCTTATGTTTGATCAAAAAGATATCGTGTGACAAAAGGATGTTATATACATTATTGATTAGGTTGTATCGATTTGATCTTTGTACAACTTGGGTAGTCATAATGTCTTGCTAGAGACCGCTTATGACTTGTATACCAAAATGTGTTTTGGTACACTGCCAACGTTGTATGAGCCTATTGGGTCGCACA
Organism: Stephania japonica; assembly: GCA_039657345.1. Taxonomy (NCBI): domain Eukaryota; kingdom Viridiplantae; phylum Streptophyta; class Magnoliopsida; order Ranunculales; family Menispermaceae; genus Stephania; species Stephania japonica. The sequence goes on from CM077557.1 coordinate 10,561,342, forward strand.
CTAAGAATGGTTTTGCGAGATTTTAAAATGGTTCGGAAGAATGAATTTTATATGATAAAATTCATGACAGAAACGTCATTGTAGTGTATTACACTTATACCTCTTTAAGTAGGGGTATATGTGTAATTTACTTAACCGTCTATATACAAGGGTTGTATAAATAGACGCTTTGAGTTAGAATACAAGTACGAAAGATTTTTTTTAAAAGGGCCGAAACTCTATTTTCGTTTTATGAAACGACTTAGGGTTTTTGGTATGCTCTGGATCGTTTTGGAGAGAAACAAAAGGGTTTGGTATTCTCTCGAAGCTAGCACTTCAAATCTCGGTCGCCGTTCGTGTGTGGACTGCCGATAGAGGGCGTTCGTCGTTGGCAGCGCCTTAGAGATCGATTAACCTTCAGAAAGGTACATTGCGACTGAGGTATGATTAAGTTTTCATAGTTTAAACGTGTTTTAATGGAATCAGATTCGGATCCTGTTGGGGTTGTTCTCAAAATAGTTTTGAAATCTTCGCTGTGCATGAACCCCAAAACCCAACAGGTTTCTCCTGAGTTATGGGGTTGGGGCACTCGACTTACTCCCGTGGGAATGGTCGAGTCTAAGTTAGGAGGGGCCTAAAAAGGTTAGGTCAGACACGACTATCTTTTTTTGTTTTTGTTTGTTTGTTTGTTTGTTTTTTTTTTTTTGAGTAGGCACAGGAGGACGCCCATGATTATCGAAAGAAAAAAGAAGAAGATAGATCAGTTTTGCGAGCATGGTTGCCACAAAATCTTCACTATGTTTGAGGCGTGTTTAGAGTCTTTACACAATTTTCAACCAACTGAAGGCCAGCTTTCCTTCAAGATGTGCTAAAAGAAAACAATTTTATGCTGTAAAATAATGTAAAAACATAATGGTTTAAAATTTTTAATTAAGTTTTGCAGTTATCGGAGTATCTTGTGCATTTTGTATGTATGAATTGACTTACTGTTTCACTGACATAGGCCCTCTCTTCTTTTATCCTTGTCTACTCGGGTTTGGGTTCTAACGCTTAATAATTATTTTTCCTGCATGTGTGCAGGTCTATGAATGGATGGACACAAAAGGGGATAGATTTAAACTCACTGCCAGTGATGCTGCTATCCAATTAGATCTGATCGCTAAAGTTCGTGGAATTACCAGTGCAGAAGAATATTTCTCAAGGCTCTCAAGGAGCTTAACGGACAAGCGTACATATACTGCATTTCTAAATGCTTATGTTGGTGCTAAAATGAAAGATAAGGCTGAGGCTTTAATGGAGGAAATGAAAACCAAAGGTTATGCAATGCATTCGCTTCCTCTCAATTTGATGATGACTCTCTACATGAAACTCGAAGAATATGACAAGGCCCTATCCCTGATAGCAGAGATGATAGAGAAAAATATTGCATTTGATTTGTACTCGTATAACATTTGGTTGACTACTTGTGGAACCATGGGGTCGATAGAGAAGATGGAAGCGGCACTTGAACAGATGAAACAAGATAAGACTGTTAGCCCCAACTGGACTACTTATAGCACAATGGCTACGATGTACATGAATTTGGGGCAGCACCAGAAGGCCAAACAAAGCTTGCAGATGGTTGAGAGTAAAATGACAGGTCGCGATCGAATCCCATATCATTATCTACTTAGTCTGTATGGAAGCGTCGGTGAGAAGGAAGAGGTTTACCGAATATGGAACACATACAAATCAGGATTCTCCAGCATTCCAAATCTAGGCTACCATGCAATGATCGCCTCACTGATTAGACTGGATGACATTGAAGGGGCTGAACAAATTTACGAGGAATGGCTTTCAGCCCGGACAACCTTTGATCCTAGAGTCTGCAACCTTCTCGTCAAATGGTATGCTAGAAATGGATGTTTGGAAAAGGCGAAAGCCTTAGTTGACGATATCTTTGAAGTGCGAGGTAAAGCAAATTCATATACATGGGAGTTCCTTGCAGAAGGTCATATCAAGGAAAAGCAAATCACCGAGGCGTTATCTTGCTTGAAGAAAGCTACATTGGCCGAAGGTTCCAAGAATTGGAGGCCTAATCCTCGAAATGCATCTATCCTCTTCTCTCTCAGCGAACATGAATCCGATACCGCAAGCAAAGAGGCTTTGATGGAATTGCTGAGGCAACTTGGGTGTCTTGAGAATGAACTTTACATGTCTCAGGTTAAAGCATATGGAGTGGATGATTTGGATTTGAATTCTGTGGATAAAGATGGGATTGACACTGATAGAAATGGTGATGGAACTCATGTTCTTCTCAACCAACTGGAACCCAGCTTGTGATGGATAGGGTACCCTCTTTTTCAAGGGACTTTTTCTTGTGTGTGGTTGTCTAGAGGGGCCTAGACCCACATGAAGATGATTGAAACTGACACACTACAACTGTCTTGGTGATCTAAAACTTCCATTTGAGTTCTTCAACACTCTCAAGACCACTGCATTTTGAAATGCTAACTAAAGAGTGGAGAACCAGCAAATGACCCAGTACAGGGCAAGTGGGATTTCTGTGTGTGATGCCCCACCAACCATGTGCACATTTACAAGGGATCTGCTGCTGCTCAAGAGTGGAAGATCTCATCGTATCATGTGAGTGGGCCTTAAACAACATGCCATGAGCTTCCATTTGGTACTACTCTGAATCTGTTGTGTTATCTTTGTAGCATCTTTGGATTTTGTAGTCAATACATAGAGCTTTCTCATATATCATATATGCCTTTCTGCATTTTGGATTTTGTAGCCAGTACATAGGGATTTCTTTCCCATGCATGCCTATCAGCATTTTGGCTTTGGAAGTTTCTGTCCCCTTTTAACTATTACAAGATTTATAGCAGTTTTGAGTACTCGCCACCTAATGTCTGAAGCCAACTGCCCTGACTAGTCTAAATTCATATTGCAAAGTTTATAAGGCGAAATCTCTTAACGTGATTTTCTCCAAATTGACATTGAGAGCCAACATGATTGATAACTTCCGGCTTGGGCACCAACAAGAGAACTAACCATAATTAGTCCATCCCTACAGGAGTGTTTTTCACGTACCTAGGATTTATCTTGAAATTTTTGAGTTTAAGGGGTTTTCGAGCATCTCAAATTCTCAATCTTACCTCCAAACCAATACCTCCTACATCCTCAGCATATTTTTTTTCATAGGCATATATGTATGACCAGTGAAAGACAAGAGAATCAGAAGAACCTTTACTCATGGTAGTAAAAGAAAAAAGAAGGAAAGAAAGAATTAATTAGTGCCTCTTAAGGGCCTTGTAGAATCAGGTCCACTCTGCTTGGAAGTTGGAACTTTGAAACTTTTGTGGTTGCAACGAATGTACGGACACATGAAAACAACAAAAAGTCAAGAATTTCTCTGCTCTTTCATACTGTCAATTAAATTGCATGAGAATAACAGATGAGAGATGAGATGTGAGATGTGATGCTGTACCCATTTATGTACAACTTTTTAGAAGGACCATGCCTTGTCCAAACAGGACTCATCTTTTTCTTTCGCAAATTGGGATCGCTTTTATTTTAAAGACTTGTTAGAGTGACTCAGTTTTGGCACCCACATTTGACACTGACCCAGTCGGATGCCGTTCAAATCACATCGAGATACATGCGCGTGCATCTCGAAGCTGAACAACATCCGATTGGGTCGATGCTAAATGTGGGTGCCAAAACTGGGTTACAACATTTTCCTTTATTTTATAAGTGACAATTGATGTCCTACATCTCTTCTTCATTGCTGTCTAGCTCCCAAAATTTAGGGTTCATGGCATAAGTTTCTTTCATTATGTTACTCTTTTACATGAACCATTCCTTTGGAAACTACTATTTGATAAAGATATATATTTTCTCTCTCAAAGAAATTAAATGAAGTTGCCTAGGTATCCAATTTGTTTAAACCCTTTATATTGTCCAATCTCATATTAACTTCGCAACTTTTAACCAATTGGGTGCTCCAATGATTTAGTATGGGGTTTGGAAGTAAAGGGTCATGGGTTCAAACCTTGGCGGGGCAAGTTGTTTCTTTCTTATCAAAAAAAAAAAAAAAACTTCGCAACGTTTTTTTTCTTTTTTGTCAATTGTAGATATATGAATCTTTGGTCATTTTCCCTATATTAAGAAACTAATCTCAAACGGATCTGTCTGGCGCTTTAACCTCATGACTTAAGAGTTGCCACAAAATCACAAATTCAACTTCTTTGTTACTAGTGCACCGCCTCTTACTAACCAAGTAGATGATTCATTGATTTGACATGGGGTTATTTGAGTGAGTGGTTGAAATTTCGATTTGAGTGAGTGGTCAAAATTTCGAGCCATACAATGGGCAAATTATAGTTTCTTTCTTTCTTTTTTATTAGGATCCAATTGAACGCGGTTTGAGCTTCTTCTTTTTTCGGTCGATAATGGTTTAAGCTCTCTTAATGAGAAATTTTAATATTGAGATGCATAATCGACAAGCATAGTGCCAACTTTACAGTTTAGCAAACTGGAAACAGCTCACATGAGCAGTGTGTATCCCTCTCAATTGTTAATTAATCTGATCCAATTACTCGCCAACCTGATTATGACATGCTAATAAACAAAGCTAATTAATGCATATAGTTAACCAGAACTATGGAGACACGTGAATCTTTCTCCTTGATTTAACGTGGGACCCACACGGATTGGATCTAATCCAATTAGGGTCGATCTGCAATCCAATTCAATCCAATTAGTGCAAATTGAGAAATTGCACTCCAGTCCAGTTCAGTCCAAATAATTCATCAATCCAACTCAATTCAATTTGCAAAATGCGAACAGAACTGGATTAAGTTTGATGAATTGACATTTTTCTATCTAAAAATTCGTGAAATTGAACTTAATCAAATGAATCACAAAAATTATGCATATCATGATTAACAAATTTACAACATACATCCCACAAAGCTATAAATAACATATTTTCTACAAATTTGTCATCACAAGAACTTTCAAAATGCAAGTTCCTACATAAATAAAAATATCATTGACAAACTCCACCATATACTCAAACAAAAGCACAAAAAAAATGCACATTGCAACATACAACCCACAAAAAAATGTCTTAAGTGTAATAAAAGAGGTAAGAACAAGCAAAGTCTTTGAGATACCTTATAGTTTAGAGTTAATAATTTGAGTTGATGTTCTTCGAGATACTATAGTAGTACATATGATGAAATATGTAAATGTGTTGATGAGATATGTAAATGTGTTGATGAGATATGTAAATGTGTTGATGTGATAAACGGATTGGATCGGATTGAATCCACAGTTTTTAAATGTAGGATCCGTAATCCGATCCAGTCCAGCAGGATTAGTGATTTTTCAATCCAATTCAATCCAATCCAAATGATCAAAAAATTGATTCAATTAGTGATAATTGGTCCAAATTGGACCTGATCCGTGGATTAGTGCAATATGTGTGCACCCCTAGTTACGTCAGGTCCTTTAATTAGAAACTGGCTAAGTGCACCACACCGTTTATTAAGTGCACTTCAGAAAAAGTCAAACTTAAAAAAAAAGTCAATCCTACTACAAAATAACCCTTATACCCCTTACTGTGATTAGTGCACCCCACTATAATTTCAAAGTGCACCCCATACACTTTTTTTTTGTGATTTATGGGCATCATCGAGTAGTTCGGCCTCGAAAGTTCGAATCTTTTGTTGGAGAGTCGGTCGGAGCCTATAGAACTTTTAGTTGGAGAGTCGGTCACAGCTTGCCGAAACTTTAATTACAGAGTCGATCAGAACCCACTGAACCTTTAGGTCGGCTGTTGTCAACTAAATCTCACTAAAGAAGTTCAGTTGGACAACATCGAGCCTAGTGGATAAGTTTCGATTACATGTTGCCGAACCTAAAATATATTTTTCGACCAAGGTCTTAGAGTTAGGTGCTTTGGTTTGGATGAAAGGGTATTTTGATAAAAATGTGGGGTGCCCTTTGAAATTGAAATTTGAATTTGGGGTGCCATTCAAAATGGGGTGCACATAGTAAATGGTGAAGTACACTTAGCCGAACTCTTTAATTAACCGTCTCGATTTCGAGCTTTGAGAAAAATATTTTCCAACTCTTCACTACAAGCGTCCTTTTTGAAGTCTTACATCTTGTTATGGCAAATACCTTAACAATAATTTAAAGAAAGGAACATGTTGCAGTAACTCACTTTGGACACCAACTCAGTCGATTGTCGTACAATACACCTCGAGATATGGTGCATCGCATGACACCTGACTGGGTTACCGTCCAAAAGTTGTGCGCATCTCAAAGTGTATTGGATGGTATTTGACTGTGAGTTACCAAAACATTTTTCTAATTTAAAAACGCCACTAATGTTTGGTAGAATCATACATGGGTAATGTGAGCAGTGAGGCTCACATGATGAGGTGCACGTTGGTGCACCGAATCATTGCAACCAAACAAACGGAATACGTACTGATTGGGTACCCCACATGGCTGAGCCCACCCCAAAACTAAACACGTGCCTTTATATCATTGGTTACATTGAGAAGCAAAGATTGTGGACTCTGTTTCATGTTCACAGCAAGTTGGGGAATTGCATTGGTGTACTGTATATGTGCTGTTTAATTTTCAGGGATTTTGGTATCGCGTAGATCTTGGGTTTGGATTGCAAAGTCACTCAAACATTCGGTCTTAAAAAAAAAAGTTAATTATAATGTTAACAAGAATTGGTTTAGTCCGAGTAATTAGAGACTCGGAAAACAAAGTATTAATTCATGATCTTCTCAAATCTCGGCTTTCTTACTCCTTCTCCATCCATTATTTATAACAATTAATATATATGGACTCAAGAGTCTAGACTTTTTATAAATCATTTTGACAAAGTTGGTCTTTCCAACAATACAAGTCGTTTTGAACTTTTTATACATAACTTATCCATTTTGCCCATGCAACATTTAATTGCAATTGAAGTACAAATATGACATTCAAAAGAAATAGAGGAGTAAAGAATGGAAAAATGACTTTAATGAGACAATTAAAGTACTTGTTTCTTTTTTTGTGCCATGGGCAAGAAAGTAATTTAACTCTCTAATTAAACCATTCCTTTATATTTGTTCGGTGCAGCTATTTGGATCCCATATTTTGCTTCTTTTATCCCCACCCTTGTGAAATGACCCAACTACCCTCCATATAAAGAGTTTTTACTCACGCATACCCTAGTCACCCCTTTTTCCAACCACATTCTCACCACCAATCCAAATTTGACGAAATCCAAACGAAACGCCATCGATTCGACGTCGTAGGTGCATTCTTCATCTATTTTAGTGTCGATTTTGTAGTTTTTGGGATATTTTTTTCTTTTTAAGTCGGTATTGTCTGCGGTTTTATTGTTGAATTTAGGGCTTTGATTTGGGGCTTGAATCTTATATTTTAGGTACAAAGTTTCGATGGAATAAAAAATATCAAGCGATTCTGAGCAAAACCCACTTTTTTTTGTCATTTTCATATATTTTTTTAAGATTTTGAAAAAAAAAATTGTTCGTTCTTATTGTCCGCAGTGTTCAGATGCACAGTGCCGACAACTCTTAAAAGGTATCGGTTAGATCCCTCCGTCACCCACTGAAACTAAGTTTTTTTCACAATCTCGGTTAGATTCGGCCGAGGTGTCGGTTGAATTTGACCGTTACCCCTTTAGAGGTCGTGGTTAGAGTCGGCCGATACCTTTTCATAGGTGAAAGATTTTGAATAGAATAAGTTTATTGTATTTTATGTTATGTATTGATCTATTACATGTCTCTATATATAGAGATGCAATTACATACAAAAGGAAACATCTAAATAAGGTAGCACAAATCACTGCACATAATCAAGGGAGTGATTTGTGTTCAGAGTAAAGAAAACATCTAAATAAGGTAGCACAAATCACTGCACATAATCGAGGGAGTGATTTGTGTTCAGCGTAAAGAAAACATCTAAATAAGGTAGCACAAATAACTGCACATAATCAAAGGAGTGATTTGTGCTCAGCGTAGACATTACACAATAAGTGTAGACGTTACACAATCTTAATTAATGTGTATGTCTAACATCCCCCCTCAAACTTGGCAATGTAGCAGTAATGCCAAGTTTGAACCTCATAGATTGATGTTTAGAAGTGGAAAGTCTTTTGGTGAGGCCATCAACCAATTGATCATCAGAAGGCATGAAATGGAGATCCAGTTTCCGTTTGATAAGTCTATCTCGAATGGAGTGAATATCAAGCTCTATGTGCTTTATACGAGCATGAAAGACAGGGTTAACAACTAATGCATTTGTGTTTTGGTTGTCACACTACAATATAGGGCAGGAGGTAGGAACAAACTGAATTTCCTTGAGAAGTGACTCAAGCCACATGAGCTCAGCAGTAGCTTGTGCAAGAGCCTAGTATTCAACTTCAGTGTTAGACCTTGCGACAACATTTTATTTTTTGGAGCTCCAGGACGCAAGTGTGGAGCAAAAAAAAACACAATAACCTCCAATCAACTTTCAGTCCTTTGGCGAGGAGGCCCAATCGGCGTCTGAGAAGGTAACTAGGAGAAGTGAAGAGCTAGGTTTGATGTGAAGTCCGAGGTCCATTGTACCAGCAACATAGCATAGAGCACGCTTAAGAGCTTATCAATGGGGAATTTGAGGGAACTGTTGAAACTGACTGAGGCGATTAATCGCAAATGAAATGTCTGGTTGAGTATGTGTTAGGTATTGAAAACCACCAATAATTTTTCGATAGAGAGAGACATCAGAAAACAGTGGACCTGACTTACTGTGATCGAGCTTCACGAAAGAGCAAGGAGTGGTAACAACCCTTAAATTGGAGAAGCCTGCTCGTTCAATAAGAGATTGAACATAGTGTTGCCGAGAGATATAGAAACTAGTGCGATTACGACAAACTTCAATCCCCAAGAAGTATTGGAGTTCCCCTAGGTCCTTGAGAACAAACTGAGCATGAAAAGAATCAATAAAATGTGTGATCATAGAACCAAAGTTACAAGTGATTAAAAATGTCATCCACATAGACCAAAATATAAGTGAAATGTGTCCCAGATTTATGAATAAACAGAGATGAGTCTGCCTTTGAGTGAGTAAAACCCCATGACATTAAGGCTTGTCTAAGACGATCAAACTAAGTGCAAGGGGCTTGACGGAGACCATATAAAAAACCTTGTGAATTTGACACACATGTGAGGAATGTGCAGAAGAAATGAAGCCTTGTGGTTGAGAGATGTACACATGTTCAGTTAAATATTTATTGAGAAAAGCGTTGTTGATATCAAGTTGTTGAACATGCCATTTGAAAGAGGCAGCCAAAGATAGCATAATGCACACAGTAGAGGGCTTAATCACAGGGCTATAGGTCTCGTGAAAGTCAACCCCTGGTTCTTGGTCGAATCCTTAAGCAACAAGTCATGCCTCATGTTTGTAGATAGAACCAGAGTGAGATTTGACCTTAAAGATCCACTTTGTACCGATCAGCTTTTGACCACCAGTGGAAGGAACAAGAGACCATGTATTGTTCTTAGAAAGAGCATCATATTCTTCTTGCATAGCTGCGCACCAAACATGATATTGTAATGCCTTTTTAGTAGATTTAGGAGTTATTCCATAACCAGTTGAGGGTGTGTCCTCAGTGACTGATGTGTTGAGTGTCTTTCTTTTGAAGATGCCATCCTTAGCTCTAGTGATCACGGGGTGAATATTCACTGGTTCAGAAGAAGTAATTAGAGCTGGGAACAATGGAGGTGTGGAAAAGATAGTTAGGGATGTAGTAAGAGGAGTGATGGTGGGGTTAGATACTGGAATAGGTATGGATATAATGGTGTGAGGCTCAGATTGTATAGGAGGATCGTCATGTGGATGAACCATTGATGGATAAGGGAAGTTATGTTCATAAAAAATGACATGATGACTGATGTAATATCTATTGGAAGGACTTAAACTTATGTATCCCTTATGTGAAGAGCTATAGCCAAGGAATAGGCATTTGAGGGACCAAAACTGATACTTGTTGGAATTGTAGGGTCGAAGATAAGGGTAGCATGCACACCCAAACACTCGAAGAATTGAATAATCAGGTGGAACTTGAAAGAGAGCCTGATACGGACTGATACCCTTTAGGATTGGAGTGGGCAATCGATTTATGAGAAAAATTGCTGCTAAAATGGCATCCCACAAGAAAGTAGTAGGGACTTTTGCCTGAGCAAGTAATGTGAGGGACATCTCAACTATATGCCTATGTTTGCGTTTGACCCTTTCATGTTGTTGGTGAGTATGGGGACACGGATACTAAAAAATAATCCCATGATTGCGAAGATAACCCTGAAATGGATGATATTCCTCTTCCCAATTAGAACGAATGGCTTTAATAGGGCATGAAAACTGTTTTTTGACTAGTGTACGAAAGATAATAAAGATTAGAAATATCTCAGATTTATGTTTCAAGGGATAGACCCATGTAAATCTACTGTGACCATCAACAAAATGTATGTAATACAAGTAGCCCTGTGGTGAGGGGGTGGGAAAATGACCCCCATAAGTCTGTGTGCTCAAGATTAACAATAGGAGTTGCTATTTTACTATTAAATTGAAAAGGTAGAGCGTGTGATTTCCCATATTGACAAGCACTACAAACTCGATGAACGTTAACTGGACACTTTTATTGCAGACTCGAAGAACTTATTGAACGATAGACTAAGAAAGATGACCCAAACGAGAGTGTCATAACTCGAAAAGAGAAGATGTCCCAGTGGTAAGAGTTGCAGCATATGATTAAGGAGGAGACTGACTTAATGAAGGAGAAAATTGGTAGAGGCCGTCTTTAAGGATCCCCTGATGTAAAACTTTATGAGTATGAACATCTTTGATAAGACATTTATCAACATGAAATTCAAGGAACACAGAATTATCAGTGGTGAGTTGAGACAGAGATTAAATTCTTTTTAATGGAAGGAGCACAAAGGGTATCAGACATCTTAAGAAGATGACTTAAATTGGTTGAACCAGTGAATGTGATAGGAATTTGAAAGCCATTACCGTAATCCGTTCATTACCTGCATACTCTGACCAATTGTTCAACATGGACGGATTATAAGTGATATGGTGAGTAGCGCCACTATCAAAGAACCAACCAGAATCAACAACTGAAGGGGTTGATGTTACGAATGCTAAGGAAGGGGCTTGTTGAGGATCTGGCTATTGTGGTTGGGAATTGGGAACCGATCCCATATATGCATTATCTTCACGATGATAACAATAAGTTGTAGTATGCCCGATTTTCCCATAGATCTCGCAAGAAGGACGGTTGTTGTTGTTGTTAAATTGGTGTCCCCCTCAACGACTACCACCTCCTCTAGATCTAAATCCTCCTCAAAATGATTTCTGAGAGGTATTTAAAGAAAAGCAATTTGGATTGTTATTGGTGCGTAGTTGAGTCAGATTTTCTATGGGTGTTGAAGAATTTGAAGTTGGTGCACTTGAGTAATTCACCGACAGGGCAGATATGGCTTGCAAATTCTGCAATTGTGTCAATCTTGCTTCAAAATTCAACAGGGAAGCTTGTAGGGCAGGCCATGTTAAATCGGTTTTCTCTTGGAGAAGAGTAACAATAAGAAAATACTCCCCATCAAGCCCAGTTAGAATACGAGAGATGAGATAACAGGATAAGGTGTACTAGCTGTAGCCAAATTATCTGAAAATTTTTTCATCAGATTCAAATAAGAAATCATGGATTGAGTACCTTTCCTTGTGGTTCGAAGGTTTGAACGATAGATCTGGATCTTGGCTCGATTTTGTGCACTACAAAATCTTCGATGGCTTTCCAGAGTGAGTGAGCTGATGTGATAGATCCGGCAATCGGTGTGGAGATATCTGGTGAAAGGGAGTTGAGAAGCAAGCAAGTGAGCATCTGATCCTTGCTAGTCCATTCTTCATACTCCTGGTTGATTTTGCTAAATCCAAGATTCGAGGAATAGAGGATGGCACTGTTGGGAAATGTGCCCTAGGTCAATCCATTAGTAGTCTTTATGAATACATTTTAGTTAATAAAATAGAGAATTTCATTTGTTGTTTATTATAATTGATTTGCATGTTTACATTATAATAAGATCCATGGATATTTACAGAAATATCCTAAATGTCCCTAGTCGATTATTATACTGGGAACTATAATGAATTAAGACTAGTATGAGTCTTGATTGATAATAATACGATGATCATACGTATAGGAATACGAATCAAAATCATAAGTAATTGTTAGGGAACAAAGTACTGAACCGATCCGCTATGAGAACATCACATGGATTAAGTCATAGTTTTTTCTCATGATATATATATATATATATATATATTATTCAGTCCTCTGACTTGAGATTACTAGAGACTTCAACATTAGGAATACAGTGATTTAACGCAATCAAATGTTGTCTTTAACCGGACGATTATAAAGGTTGTGATTGGTTACTGTGTGAATAATGTTGTGAAGTTTCTCATGATATGTATATTATTCAGTCCTCTGACTTGAGATTACCATAAACTTCAACATTAGGAATACAGTAATTTAACGCAATCAAACATTGTCTTTAACTGGACGATTATAAAGATTGTGATTGGTTACTGTGTGAATAATGTGGTGAAGTTGTATAATCGAGATAGAATTTGTCCATCTCATATAGAGAGAGATATCCAGTGGATCCCTCGATGTGTTAGACTGTTAAAAGGCCTAGTCTAAGTGAATTGATATTAATCAATGTCACTTAGATATTTTCAGTCTACCTAGAGATCGAGACTAGTATGATTGAACATGTTGGATGACAATTTCATGCCTTATGTTTGATCAAAAGGATATCGTGTGACAAAAGGATGTTATATACACTATTGATTAAGTTGTATCGATTTGATATTCGTACAACTTAGGTAGTCATAATGTCTTACTGGAGGCCGCTTATGACTTGTATACCAATATGTGTTTTGGTACACTGCCAACATTGTATGAGCCTATTGGGTCGCACACTAAGAATGGTTTTGCGAGATTTTAAAATGATTCGGAAGAATGAATTTTATATGATAAAATTCATGACAGAAACGTCCTTGTAGTGTATTACACTTATACGTTTTTAAGTAAGGGTATATGTGTAATTTATTAAACCGTCTATATACAAGGATTGTATAAATATACGCTTTGAGTTAGAATACAAGTACAAGAAAGATTAAAAGGGTCGAAACTCTATTTTCGTTTTAAGAAACGACTTAGGGTTTTGGTATGCTCTGGATCATTTTGGAGAGAAACAAAAAAGGTTTGGTATTCTCTCGAAGCTAGCACTTCAAATCTCGGCCGCCGCTCGTGTGTGGACTGTTGATAGAGGGCGTTCGTCGTTGGCAGCACCTTAGAGATCGATTAACCTTTAGAAAGATACATTGTGACTGAGGTATGATTAAGTTTTCATAGTTTAAACGTGTTTTAATGGAATCAGATTTGGATCCTACTGGGGTTTTTCTCAAAATAGTTTTGAAATCTCCGCTGCGCATGAACCCCAAATCACTAACAGGCACGGCGTCGTATCATAGAGAAAACCTTCAAACTTGATTCCTCTCACAAAGGCGACGACGATAGACTTCCAGAGGATGTGATTATCTTGATCCAATTTGATGCTGATTCCTTAAGTGAATGAATTTCTGAAGGGAAAATTGAGATTGCCCATTGGAGCAACCTCCATTGAAGGCGTTTGAGAAGAAACATAACCAGGACTCATAGTTGGCATTGAATAGAAAAAGTTTATTGTATTTTATGTTATATATTGATCTATTACATGTCTCTATATAAAGATGCAATTACATACAAAAGGAAACATCTAAATAAGGTAGCACAAATCACTGTACATAATAAAGGGAGTGATTTGTGCTCATCGTAACGGAAATATCTAAATAAGGTAGCACAAATCACTGCACATAATTAAGGAAGTGATTTGTGTTTAGCGTATACGTTACACAATCAATGCACATAATTAAGGGAGTGATTTGTGCTTAGCGTAGACATTATACAATCAATGTAGACATTACACAATAAGTGTAGACGTTACACAATCTTAAGTGATGTGTATGTCTAACAATAGGTGTCAGCCCTGTCTGACCGAATTCTGAGGGCGACACTTTTTCGTTTCTAAGACACATCGCAACCACATCCGACCTTGTTCAACAAAAAAACACTCCTACAACACTTGATGATCTAGTACAAGTGCTCTACAATGACTAAAACTGAAAAATATAGAGGATTGATGGGTTTTAGGGTATGGGGTGAGCAAGGGTATTTTTGAAATTTTAAAAAAAAGGTAAATTAAGTAAAAAGTGGGGTAAACAAAGTAACAATTCAAAAGGGGGTAAAAGAAGTAAAATGTGTGGTCGGGATAGCAACACCTTATTTGTTTTTTAAGTCAAACGATCTATAATAGTGGAAGAAGGGGGTATTTAATCTTAATATTTAATATTAAACAAAGTATTAATGTTAAATCTTATGAATGAAATAAATTGAGTTTAATTTGTTAGTGATCAATGCTTGATATATTATGAATTAGTTAGAGAATTGTGGTCATATATACTTGAGGGGCATCGACAGTGCACGTCAAACTTGGGTGCCATAAGTGCGTGCATGCTAAGTAATCTTTTCCTTTTGTCAAATTGTTAATAACGATAATTATGAAATTAGTTTTGCTAAATTAGATATTCTACAAATCTTATCTCTTAGTATCCAAGTTTATCTGAAACTCTTTGATATGTAAGGTTTATAATTTGGAGAAAACCGCTTCACAATTAGGTAACTCACTTTTGACATCAACCCAGTTGGTGTCTGCGCGATATACCTCGTGAGCATACATCTCAGATGTATAGCATGACAATCGACTGAGCCAGGGGGGTGAGGGGAAGGGGCGCCCCTCGCCCCTTTTCGCCCCCTTCCTAGCCCTCCTATAGCCGACACAGTCTCTATAGTTAGATTCGCCCCCTCCCTCGCCCCTTTCTGCCCCCTTCCCACCCCTCCTATAGCCGACACACACTCTCTATAGTTAGATTCGCCACTACTTTCGCAATAATTTTTTCTAGATCCGCCACTACTTCTGCAATAATCTTTTCTTTTCATTATTGATTCTTCATGTATAATTGTATTGTCTATTATATTATTATTTTTTGCTCACGGGGTATTTGGTGCAAGACATCCACTACTCCACATTTAGAGCATCTCCAACGATAATGTGAATTTAGACCATGGATATTGGGGATATTGATGCCTTGTCATGACTATGAGGAGAATGTCTACTTTATGTGACATTAGATAGACATTGAAATTGTAAAATAAAGGTAATGTGGATTTAGACCATATATACTTTTTTATAACAACCAACCAATGATGATGTTAGAGTGGATATAATGTCGTCTACCACAATGTCTAGAAGTAAACATCGTGATAGATACTCTTCACTTTGATTTTCTGTCACATAAGATAGGCATTCTCAATTCATTGTCCCATTAGAGAACACCTTTTTGAGTTGGATGTAGATTATGTCATAAGTAAATCTATTTTTACTCCAATCTATAGTCTCATTGGAGACGCTCTTAGACACTGTTGAGTCCCAAAATTGCCTTAAGCGGAGTCCTCAACAATACACTTCAGACCAACCCATTGTTGGTGTATAATCAATCTGGTCATTACTTGAAACGAAGACGCCAACTGGCTGGGACTCAGAATTGTACTCTGATATGTACGTGCATATCGTTGACAAGCATTGTCCTCCAATAACACAAAGAAACTCTCCTCGCCACATGATCCTTGAACTCCAGCCACGTTCCCTATTTTCTTTTTCCTCAATTACCCTCCTTGTACTCATCAATTTACTACATTGTTGTCCATTTATGCTCAGTAATTATTCAATTAACTCTTATTGGTTAAAATGAAATTTTTCAATAAATTTGCTTACAAAATCTTTTTTTTCTTTAAATATCTGACGAAAATAATGATTTAATTTAGCGAATATTTTTCTCAAATCAAATTCTTCAATAATTAGAATATCGAATTTAGTAGTGACTAAATAAATTAAATAGTAATGGCAAAAAATAAAAATAAATAAATAAAATAGTATTTGATGAAAAAAAGTAAAATAAAATAAATAAAATATTACAAGAGCAAATATATCAAACATAACTTTAAATGCAAATGATTTAAAAAAATTCATAAAATTATGAAAGCATGTCATTTAGTCACCTAATGCATATATTAAATCTAGAAAAGTACTACGATGAAAACTACGCACAAAGTCTTCCCACGCATTGTGATGTGTATTTCATTAACTTCAATTAAATTTAAATTCCTAAACTTCAAAAAGAAAAAAAAAAAAAGGTTATGCATACTGGTAGTGGCATTTGAGAGATTAAGTGATGAAAATTGGGCTTTTAGTAAAGAATTAAAAATGCTGGCAGGGTAGGAAAAGGATATTTGTAACTTGCCAGCGTGTTAGGGCCATCAACTATCTGACCTTTTTTAGTAAAGTCTGGTCTATTTCTCACTATTTTTAGCTATTCTCTTTCTTATTACCAAAATACCCTTCTTTATATAAGTTCATGACATGAAAGAGTTAATTGACCAAAACCAGGCTTCAAAAAAAAAATCATCAAAACCCAAACACATCACTGGAAAAATAAAAAAAGAAAGAAAATAAATCATAGCTTTTATGGCAAGTATAGATTTTATATTGAAAAATTGTACTTGTTAAAGAAATATTAAACTACTAGTCTCAAATAGGCTCTATGAGTTAGTTGTATCAATCCACTTAGGTTTTATAAGTTTACTTCAACCGATTAAATTTGTTTATTGAGACATCGATAAGCTTGTAATTGATACAATGAAATTGTGTATTTGTGTAATTGAGAAATATTAAACCTTCTAATGGCAGTGTATGTGGTTATTTAGATATAGTGGTTCCTCATTTTAATTGTCTTATTGCAATACTGAAACAATTTGACACCTCCACAACATCAATAAAAAATTGTGGATCCCTAGATTCTCCACCTTTTCGCACCCTTTCTGCCTTAACCAACACCTTTATAGAAAAACTTTCTCCCAACTTGATTTTTTAGTTCAATCTAATATTCCTCATATAAATTGCATGTTCACAAAAGTTAAAATCTTTTAGGTGAGATGGTAAATATATCATTTGTCAAAACGACAAGAACTCAAGAGATCGTGGTTCGATTCCCATTAAAGTAAAAAAATAAAATAAAATTGCATGTTCACAAAAGATATACATAACTTTTATTCAAACAAGAGTCATTTTCATATCAAAGTTAGGGGTAGTCAAACTGCAGTTTGATGGTGGAAACTATCAAACCGCGGCCAAACCGAGGGTTCACGGTTTGACCAATTTGTAAACCACCACCAAATCATGTACCCTCTTAATCGTGACCAAACTGACCGCGGCTTGCGCAATTCGGGTAGTTTGATCGCGGTTTTCCTGCAACATTTCAAAAAAAAAACTACATACATTCCATCCATGTCCATCACGAAACATACAACAAAATACATGTCCATACATAATCTTCCACCAAAAACACATTGAAACACAACAAAGTTATGAATCCAAGTTCATTTCAAAAGTTAAAACAACAAAAACAAATAGATTCAATAGGAAAAGCCTTCAACTCTATTCTTCCAAGTTCCAATTTCATTATTTGTTCCTACAATAAAACAATAATTAGAAATATAAAGTTAGGAACAAGATAAGAGTTTAATAAGAACTAAAAGTTTCAATAAGATTTACTTACCAAGTCAATGGCTCAACATTTTGCTAATCATCTCAACTAATCATTTAGAACAAGTTGGTCTAAAATGTCTAAACAATGTTTCAAAATGTAGTAAGATTAGATAATAGTAAAAGAATAAATAAAGGTAACTGCGATTTGGTTAACCGCAGTTTTTTCGAAATGAATACCGCCACCAAACCGCGATTCTGCGATTTTCAAGTTTTCTGAACCACCCCCAAATCACGAATTCAAAAAACCAAACCAGACCATTACTAATTAGATGGTTTGGGCGATTTTGCGGAGACCGGGCACACCCCTAATCAAAGTACATAACTTTTACATTTTTTAAATCGCTTTTAGTTTGAGATTCAAACATCATTTCTTTGATTTTCGACATGGAACATTTCTTATATTTTATTCACAAGAATAATATTTTCGAGTTTGATTTGAAATCACAACATTCTATTTTGATATCACCACAACTTTCACCAATAAGTTAAATAAATACACTACTCCATTCATCCTAGTGAAATAATAGGATGAACATATATATATTTCTAAGATAAGTCATCTCAACTGAAGTAAAAAAAAAAAACCAAAACAAAAAAAACAGTCATCTCAACTAAACTAGCTCGACCCCCATAAAGTCATGTGACATATTAAAAGACAAACCACAATAAATTTTCTCTATATCTATTATTCAGATTTGAAACTTTTACGTCTCAACTTCCCAACCTAATTACCACATCAATCTTATATGAGTTGTATGAGTTAGGCGCACGACCTTTATTTCGATTCCCCACGAAAGTCAAAAGTTGGGCCACTAATAATTTTTTTCTACAATCTTAAGGTCTGTAATACTAGTCAGACAATGTATAAATATCCATGGTTACTCAAAAAAATAAAAAATGTTAGAAACTAGTTAGACAAAAGTAATCGATTTTAGAAACTTTTAGAAGTGAGAGGACACATGAGTCATATCCAAGAAATCCTAGGGGCAAAATGGTCAAAAACCACTAAACTAGTAACGAACACTGCAGCGTAAATCCCGGTCCTGTTGTATTAAAACGGAAACCAACCAACGTCGTTGCACACTCCCTCCTCTCATCAAATCCAGCTAACAAAAACAGAGCAAAACAGAGCAACAACAATTCACACAAATTCACACCAATTCACAACAATTCACTCCAATTCAGATCAAACCAAGCAAAACCCAGATCAGATAACATCAGATCAGGCCAAGACCACCCCAATGGACCCCTCCTCATCAGGGACTGCTGCAATCATGCCAAGAGTGATCAAAGTCCTGTCCTCTGCTCTGCAGCGAGTGGCCTCGGCCAACGACGTCGCCCCGGATCGCTGCGGGAGGATCTCGGTGTTCCACGGGCTCTCGCGGCCGTCGATCTCGGTCCAGAGCTACCTGGAGAGGATCTTCAGGTACGCCAATTGCAGCCCCTGCTGCTTCGTTGTGGCCTACGTTTACTTGGACCGGTTCGCGCTCTGCCAGCCTTCTCTGCCCATCAATTCCCTCAATGTGCATCGCTTGCTCATCACCTCCGTCATGGTCGCCGCCAAATTCATGGACGACTTGTGAGTTTCTTTCGCTTTCTTCAATCAATTATGGGTGTTCTTGATGAATTATGAGTGTTCTTGATTTGTTCTTTTGAGGATTCCTGCATTTTTCACTCGCTGCACACGTGGTGGCATGGTTGTTACTTAGTTTCTTTCACGTTTTTCTTGATTTAATTATTTATTATGATTTTGGTGACAATTGGGTCTCTCATTATTTCTTTTGAGGTTGGATTTGAATTTGAATTTGAATTTGTGAATTTGTTTTACAATTAGGTTTTTTGATAATTTGAGTTCATTTGAATTAATTCCTCTTATTTTTTCTAAGTTCTTGAGAGTGTTTTTTTTTTTTTTTTGGAATACAATTGAATTTTTATTAATCATTTACTAGAAACAAAATTAATTGTTCTAATAAAAGCACATTATTGACTTGTTAATTTTATTTATTTTTTAGCCAAGTTTATTTGTTCTCAAGAGTGACTAAGTTGGAAAAAAATTATACTTTCACGCAAAGTTTTTGACACAGCTTGTTACACCTTACTGAGAATCAATTGATGTGCCTCGAGATTTGATCTATTGGACTGTAAAAGTGTAAATGAAGTGCGTATATAATTGTGTTGAAGATATAAGGGATACTGTAAGACTTTCCCAAAAAAAAAACTACTAAAATTTGTGGTGCTTTGAAGCAATTCCAGCGCATGTTTGCTATAAAGATTGCAACCATGTGATGAACCAAATCACGTCACTTTCTTATATAACTATAAAACAAAATTAACCTATAAAAATTAAACACTTTAAAGCCAATTATGATTTTTTTTTTTGCATTCAAGATTGGGAAGTAGGGATCTTGAGGTGATCCAAGGGTCAATAGTTGGGGATGTAAATGAAGATACACTAATAGGAATCTGTAGGGCATATTGATTCTTGGAACTAAGTGAGTGCCTTTGCATTAAATATACATGTAGGACAAGCATGAAAGGTAAGGAAGCCCATTGCCCTATACATGGTAATGCCATGGCCCTACTTGATTGGGACAAAACAATATTCTGAAGTGTCTCTTTGTGGGTCCCTTCGAACAATGTGAGCTTTATGGTGACGGTTCCTAGTTGACAATCTTGTAATTCACTCTAAAGTAAAACTAAAATTTTTAACATGAAAAAGAAAGATTGGTGTCGGTAATCCGAGTTAAAAATAAAGAAGTGGTTGCAAAATTAAGAATTTAAAAGTTATATAGAGTTTTTTCTTTTATTTAATGAGATTTAAACTTACGACCTCCCTAAAACTTACCAAAGTGATGTCTCCATTAACTCACCAAAGATATTTTGACTTGAAAGTTTTTAGAGTTAATATTCTAAAAAGTGGTAGAATCAAAACGGTCACAGTGAAATTTTTCTGTAATACTCATTTATAATTGTTAGTTTTTAGTCCCTTCCAATCCTTTTTCTATTCCTTGATTTTTTTTGGTTAACATTGCCTTCAAAACAAAACATGTTAGACAAAACTAAAAATTGCCCTAATAATTTGTCGTTTTTAGGACCCTAATTAAAGCCATGCTTGTACAACATGGACATGTGATAGTGTTTAATGAAGTTGTACTCTTGTTTTTTATTTTATTTTTCCATATATACTAGGGTTTGAACTAATTGAAGACTAATTTTTTCTTGGAAAAATTTAATATGTGCAGGTACTACAACAATGCGTACTATGCTAAAGTAGGGGGGATCACCACAACAGAGATGAACTTTCTTGAAGTGGACTTCTTATTTGGTCTGAGCTTTCACTTGAATGTGACACCCAACACATTCAACACTTATTGTTCACACCTCCAAAGAGAGGTGCTCCTAGTCGAGTCCCCTATAAATTTAGGGGTACCCTTAAAATCCCACTTTGGCTTCAGTGAAGATCATGATCAGTCCACTGCCCATCAAACACAACTGGCTGTTTAATCAGTTGTTTCACCATTTATAAATTAGTTGGGCAAAAATCAGTACCCTCTCCTTTTCTTTGCTCTTCTTGTACTGAAAACCTAATTGTTTGCTCAAGTGTAGCCATCACTCTTTTTCTTTTCTTTCTTTCTTTCTTTTTTTTTTTTTGTGTGTGTTTTTGGGTTTTGTATGTGAAAATTCAGTGTAATGTACAGATTGGAACTTCTTCTTTACAGTTGGCCAACCGTATCTCTTGTAGTACACTTTCTGTTTTCTATTTTTCTATATGGGGCATTTACTTGTTGATTATATATGGAAAGTGACAGGGTGACATTTGGATGCATTGTTGCATCGAGATGTGTATGTAAGTATCTTGATGTGTGTCCAAAGAACACGAGAGCGTCTCCAATGCAAATGTAGGTTGGGGGAGAACGTGTTGTAGGATGCAGTGGACGTTAGAATAAAAAATTAAAACCTTCTCTATGCAACTACATATTGGTAATGTGCAGTTTATGTGGCATTAAAGATAGACTTCGTCTATTCTCAATGTTTACTTTCAAATGGTGCAATTCATCACCAAGTTAGCCAAGTTAGCAATTCTTTCTAAAAATATAAAAAATAAATAAATTAAAATTCTAAATTGATCGAGCCACATTGTGCATTGGAAAATACTTCAAAAATTAAATGTCTATTGAAACCATGCGATGATGATAGACCTCTTCCGGTGATGATGTGACATGAATCAACACTTATAATTCACATTGTACCTTGGAGATGCTCTCACAACGGTGTACCAAATGCATTATTTTCCTACTTGTTACATAGGCTAAGATGTATGCGCTCACTTCTTATTCTTTAAAAAAAAAGTTGTTCATGCTCTGAATTGTAACCAAATGTTAAGAGTCAAAACAAGAAGTACTATTTTCTCTTCTTTTTTTTTTCAAGTACCATTTTCTCTTACATGTTTGTATTGATAATTTAGGTAATCAAATCACTATTACTCTTTTTGTTACATAATTAATCATCAAGATACATCAAGGTACATCAAGCATGTGATCATGTGGGCAGGTCAATGCGAAAGGTGTAATTACATTACAAATTAATAGCATGCAATCGACTATATAATTGGAGATTTGGTATAGGTCGGGCGCATTATTTTGCTAGTAAAGATAATTATGGAATTAGTTTTGAAAACTGGATCTATGAGATATCTTTGCAAATTTTATCTCTTCGTATCTGAGTTTATCCAATAGATCTACGGGTATAAAATCAATTGTGTGATTTGTAGGTAGTTGTAGAACTAGGTTTCAACCATATATATATATATAATATAATTGTATTGTGTTCGTGACTGTGCCCATCAGTAAAATCTTGCTAAAAAACAGGTACGCTAGCTTTTGCAATAATCTTTACTTTTCTTAGTTGTAGAATTCTTTTAAGTAACATGCACAAACCCTTTGTCAGTTAAACATCAATTTAAAAACTAATTACCAGCTAATTCATGTTAAGTAGGCCTTGATTGGTTGAAGGTGGAGTTCGAGGGTATGAGATAACTTGCGGAGGAGTTGGAACTAATCTTGGGCCTTGTTTAGTGCATTTTTGCTAATTTACAGCGTTAGTTAAGAGTTATCTCCTTGGAGTTCTTTGGAGTTACTATTTTCATGTTTTGTTCACTTTAAACTTGTAAGGAAGTTGTAAATTTTTAAACAATAAAATATATGAATTGACATAAATAGCCTTTAAAGGATATCTCTTACCCTAAGGTGTAAC
The DNA here is from genome assembly GCA_039657345.1 of Stephania japonica. NCBI lineage: Eukaryota > Viridiplantae > Streptophyta > Magnoliopsida > Ranunculales > Menispermaceae > Stephania > Stephania japonica. The sequence goes on from CM077557.1 coordinate 10,584,411, forward strand.
TCGGGAGATAACTTGCAGAAAAGTTAGACAACTAAATAAAATTAGTTCTCAACTCTCTGCAAGTTATTTCCTAAGAGATAACTCCACCTCTAATCGAACAAGACCTTGTTTGGTTGGTTTCATAGCCTTGTTTGGTTAGGGGTGGAGTTAACTCGATCCTTGGAGAGAACTTGCAAATGAGTTGGAAAGTTGGAACAAGTCTAATTGCCTGATTTCCTTAAGTATCTCCCAACTCACATTGGTGTGAGATAACTTCTCCAAACTCCCCCACCATCCTGGAGAAGTTATCTCGGTGAAGAATATTGATAACAATTGCCCCTCATATACCCCCACTTACTTATCCACCTTCCTCTCTCCACTTATTTTTTGATAAAAAAAGTATTTTTGAAGTAAGAGAAATATTTAAAAATATTATCATTATTTGTATTTTATTATGTTTATTAATAATTATTATTAAAATATTATTTCAAAAAAATTATAAAAATATTTATAATTATTAATGTTGTTTAATATTTTGGTAAATTATATTTTGTGCTTGTTATTTAGTTCAAGTTTTTTTTTTTAATTTCTGAATAAATAAATAGTAGTGCATGTGGTGAAAATAATAATGTATTTTAAAAATATGTTTGAAGGGTATTTATGTAACAACCCAATTTTAATTATTGTTGTTATTCGAGTATGTTTTGACGTGGACACCAACTCAGGTCCATGGAGACGCTGCGGACAGGCTAGAATTACGCCCAGTCGAGCGAAAAATGTTATTTTTGACTGATTGATTGTGTAACTGTGATGTTAATGATTATTCCATAACTTATTACATCGCATATGTGTATTATATTGATAGACCAAACGAGATAGTGTGATACGTATTTGCCCGAAAAGCGTGTTGATGCGGGTGTCGGACGAGCGAATTATGGAAACACTAGGCTGGGGAATGTGGCGGCCCCAATTTTTCACATTGGTCCGCCACGGGAGGCCACGCGGGCCCACAACTGACCACTCAACCGCCAGCTGTGTCCCACGCCCAGTTATCCATTATCAATCAATTTCCTGTTAACTTTAGTTCCTCTAATATCATTTATCCTTAAATTATGCCCTTTAATATCATTTAACCATAAATTATGCGGAAGATTATGCAGCGGAAGTCTCAAATCATTAAATGATACCAAATGTAACAAGTCTAAATATCAATTAATCTAATGTGGAAACCATACCAAAATATAGTCCATAAATGTAAATCAAGTGTCATCCTCAAAGTCATAAACAAACTAAAATATAACTCTCACAACCTAAACCCAGCATAAAACAAATACATACATACAATCAACCAGGCGTATAAGAGGAGTAGTTAACGTCTTCAGTTACAGATAATCTTTACGTGTCTCCTTGTCCCTGCAATTATCAAATCCTGCACTCAAATCACCCAACACATACGGTGACGAGTCCAGTGAGTAAACTCCCAAAGAAAACCATCGAGTAAATAATAAACAAATTCAGAGGCCAATAACTAACATTAGCTACACATGCAAAGAGTATGGGCAGCCATAAAACCCTGCATGTGTAGGTAACAAGCATGCAAGATGATCAACGAATAATCATAATGTCAACAATATGCTCCACAACAATTACGATAAAACCAGACAAAAAGTAGAATGCAATCTCACATACTAGATCATACTTCGTCAATCCAAGCGCCCAGAGGAAACACATCACACCTGGGATCCACCCGGACCACTAACGGTGACCGGAACAAATCACAGATCCACCGAACACGTGCACCCCGCGGCTCGGGTCACAATCCACCGATGGCGCAAGTACACGTGCTACAATCTAGCATGCTTGATCACGTGCCACAATCGTCCCGAATAAACTTCGATAGTGAAAACAAATCCAACACCAACCAATAACTAGACCAACCCATGATCACAATGAATATGAATTTCAAGAATAATAAACGCAAGAATTTAAAGAATTAAATACTCTAGATGTGTTTCTGTTGGGGTTTACGCACCTATACCGCACTTCGATTACCCTAAACCCAAATCCCAGTCCGATTCCTCCAAATCCCCGACTCCAATTACTATTCCGAGACTCCTGAAATTCATTTGTGAGGTTTAATGATCAATTAATAGGTTCATAATGTTAGTTTGACTCATTTTCTCATTTTCCAATTTTTTTTGAGAGTCAGTAATGAGACAATTAGCGCGCTAATTTATCTCAATCACTGTTCATTATCGTCTTCAATCAGCGTGATTAACGCGCTAATTTCTTCAATTAGCGCGCTAATTGCTCGCTGTCCAGAAATTTCCAAATTTAACATTTTGACTCTCCAAACACCTCACAACCTTTAAATTTAATTCTCATACTTCCATAAAATGTCAATGACCTCAATTACACTATTTAAACTAAAAATTTCCATTTTCAAACCCATTCATCAAAATCACAAAAATGGTATCAAAACATAGAGCAATTAAAGATGATTGAGGATCTAACCTTGGTTTGTTGATTCCCCACTCACAAAGCCTTCAAATCCTCAAATGAAATACCTCAAACCCTCTTTCTTCCTTCCATTTTCGTCCAAGAGAGAGAGAGAGGAGAGAGAAAATGACCAAAAGTGTAAAAATCACACTTATATATACATCATTTCATCTCAAATCAAATACACATCTCAAGATTTGTTTTAAGGGCCAAGATGAAGTCAAATGGTCCCATAAAATGCCAAAATTGACCTCATACCCCTTTCCTTGTCTTATTCAAATGGCACCAATTATTTGTTCTCCCGGGCGTTCCAATACCCGACTCCGAACCTCGCCCGGTGCCGTTCGCGCACAATGACGGTACCGACCGTCTCAACATCATTTATAATGAATTATTTAATGAATTTTATTATTTATTGGGTGTACCTAGTCCCCCGTCCTAATGTATTAACTATTCACCGCTCGGTACGCGTGCGCCTATGCACCCGTCGCGGCGAAACCGCATTACACCCCTCACTCGTTAATGAACAATATAAACACACATATTGTGATGCCATTTAACTAATTTGGACCTATACATCGCAACTTCACCACCAGAGCACACAAAACGGACTGTAAACCCTATCCGGTCGTGCTTCGTCTTCACTATGGGATCCACGAACGTCCCTGCTGGCGTCCACGTCCGCAATTTCCTCATCAATAACAACCATTGAAAATTGGGCCGTTACAATTCTTCCCAACTAATTTGAAATTTCGTCCCGAAATTTGAGATAACTAATATCTCGTCTCAGAGAACTACAACGTAGATACAATTAGCTATCAGGTCAACTAATCTAAACAAATGTAGCCAACCTAATCAATCACTATTCCACTAACACTTTCGGTGAACTAATCAACCCCAAATTTTGGCAAACAAATCAACCTCAATCTAGGTGAACAAATCAATCTGTCACTGGTGAACCGATCAACCAGTCGTCCACATACTCCTGGTGTACCAATCAATCCCTGGTGAACTCATTAACCAGTCCCATATCAACCAGCCCCTGGTGAACACATCGACCAGTCCCTGGTGAACCGCACAAACCAATCCCACCACAACCAGTTGCAAATGGACTCCTGGTGAACTAATCAACCAGTTTCACAACCTCCTGGTGAACACATCTATCAGTTTCACAACCACTTCCTGGTGAACACATCTACCAATCTCACAATATCCCTAGTGAACACATCAACTAGTCTCACCATAACACTAGTGAACACATCAACTAGTCTCACAATAACCCTAGTGAACACATCAACTAGAACACGCTGGCTCAAAAATAAACTAACCAGCCTATATGCAACGAATGCATGAAAAAATAAGACTAATGAAAATGTACAACAACGACGTACCCTTATCATGCTGTCGTGTCGTCACTCTGACAGGATGTGTCACTTCATAAACTCTCTCATCAGTTGGTGGTATCTCTTATGCTGAAGAAGCTCTCCGAAAATCCACTCGATGTGTCTCCTCTGACCGCATCTATAACATCTGCGTCTGTCACGTCCTCCAGACTGTCGACCCTCGGATCTCTAACCCCAACTCCGGTCCCTCTGATCCTGATTCTGTCAGTACAACTGTCTCAGTTGCTGTATCGGTATAGGTACAATCTCATGTACCACCTGGTGATCATCATTATTGAATTGATCATCAGTCTGGTCTGTCGTCTCGCGACTCCAATCTATCTGCCCATCATCATAGTCGTACTGATCATCCCTCGAATCATGATCATCACTGAAATCATGATCCAACTGCAAATCATCTCTGGGTATACGATGATCTGATTGCTCCTCGCTCTGCAGCAAATATGTCTCGCGAGCCAACGCCCTATCATAAACAATCTGTAGCGTCTCTGCACCAGTCGCGACTATCACACCTCCGATCCTCTCATCTAGTCCCCGGATGAAGTAGTAGATCTAAAGTCTCTCGGTATTCGCCACATCCATGACATACATCATCAGGTACCTGAATCGATCCATGTACTGTGATACCGACATGGTACCCTGTCGCAAACCCAAGAACTGCTCCCTCAATCGTAACTGCACCTCCGTGGGAATATACTCGTCCGTAAATAGTCATGTCGAACTCCCCCCACGTCGCGGGCGTAGCATGTATGTCAGTGTAGGTGGTCCACCAAACCGCGGCCTGACCCCTCAAACAGTAACCTGAAATACGTGCCTGATCCACCTCGGGTACCTCCAACAACTGGTGTAATCGTCTGTGAGTCATCAACCACCGGCCGGCAACCTCAGGATCACTGACTCCAGTGAAGTATGTAGGGTTAAACCTCATAAAATCCTTCACCATCTTCGCTGCTTCTGACATCCTACTCCTAGCAGTCGAAGTCCCTATCTGCTGCTCCGTAGTAGTGGGTGTCACTACAGTAGTCTCTGCTGGTACTACCACAGGCTCAACCCTCTCTATCACTTTGTCTCGACCCCCACCGCTCGTGTAGCAACAAAGTGCTTGCTAATGTTGTATGAGTGGTGGTAGGTGCAACACGCTCAGCAGTCGGTGCCACTGCTGGCGTCCTCGAACTTCGAATATACTCCATCAACTCACCATCGAGCTCTCGTCGAATAATTGTTGCTCTCCTGTAATAACCGCTTTCGCTCATCTCTCGCATCATGGCTCGCAAATCAGCCACATCACTAGTGGTATGGTCACTAGTCTCTCCAACCTCCTGCTGAGTAGTGGGCGGAGCAGTAGGAGCCTGTCTGTCCATCATAAACTGCACAACCAACGTGCAATGGATCAGACTCAGCACATACGCGTATATTATATAGTATACAATCAAACATACGTATATGTATAATTTCCTGAACCTACCCACCTCGCATCACTTCCTAACTAAGACTTTAATCATTCACTTGTGGTTTCCACATCTAAGATTTATTCATTGATATCAAGTAGTAAATTGTGGCTGTGTCAGAGTTAACTATCATCATCGGTTTATCCTTTAGGTTCCTCAAACCTAAGCTCTGATACCAAAATGTGGCGGTATCAGAGTTATCAATAAACCCACAAATTCATTCCCTAGGCTCCTCAAACTTAGGCTCTGATACCAAAATGTGGCGGCCCCAATTTTTCACATTGGTCCGCCACGGGAGGCCACGCGGGCCCACAACTGACCACTCAACCGCCAGCTGTGTCCCACGCCCAGTTATCCATTATCAATCAATTTCCTGTTAACTTTAGTTCCTCTAATATCATTTATCCTTAAATTATGCCCTTTAATATCATTTAACCATAAATTACGCAGCGGAAGATTATGCAGCGGAAGTCTCAAATCATTAAATGATACCAAATGTAACAAGTCTAAATATCAATTAATCTAATGTGGAAACCATACCAAAATATAGTCCATAAATGTAAATCAAGTGTCATCCTCAAAGTCATAAACAAACTAAAATATAACTCTCACAACCTAAACCCAGCATAAAACAAATACATACATACAATCAACCAGGCGTATAAGAGGAGTAGTTCACGTCTTCAGTCACAAATAATCTTTACGTGTCTCCTTGTCCCTGCACTTATCAAATCCTGCACTCAAATCACCCAACACATACGGTGACGAGTCCAGTGAGTAAACTCCCAAAGAAAACCATCGAGTAAATAATAAACAGATTCGAGAGGCCAATAACTAACGTTAGCTACACATGCAAAGAGTATGGCGACCATAAAACCCTGCATGTGTAGGTAACAAGCATGCAAGATGATCAACGAATAATCATAATGTCAACAATATGCTCCACAACAATTACGATAAAACCAGACAAAAGTAGAATGCAATCTCACATACTAGATCATACTTCGTCAATCCGAGCGCCCAGAGGAAACACATCACACCTGGGATCCACCCGGACCACTAACGGTGACCGGAACAAATCACAGATCCACCGAACACGTGCACCCCGCGGCTCGGGTCACAATCCACCGGCGGCGCAAGTACACGTGCTACAATCTAGCATGCTTGATCACGTGCCACAATCGTCCCGAATAAACTTCGATAGTGAAAACAAATCCAACACCAACCAATAACCAGACCAACCCATGATCACAATGAATATGAATTTCAAGAATAATAAATGCAAGAATTTAAAGAATTAAATACTCCATATGTGTTTCTGTTGGGGTTTACGCACCTATACCGCACTCCGATTATCCGAAACCCAAATCCCAGTCCGATTCCTCCAAATCCCCGACTCCAATTACTATTCGAGACTCCTGGAATTCATTTGTGAGGTTTAATGATCAATTAATAGGTTCATAATGTTAGTTTGACTCATTTTCTCATTTTCCAATTTTTGAGAGTCCAGTGAACAATTAGCGCGCTAATGAGATCAATTAGCGCGCTAATTTATCTCAATCATTGTTCATTATCGTCTTCAATCAGCGTGATTAGCGCTAATTTCTCCAATTAGCGCGCTAATTGCTCGCTATCCAGAAATTTCCAAATTTAACATTTTGACTCTCCAAACACCTCACAACCCTTAAATTTAATTTCCATACTTCCATAAAATGTCAATGACCTCAATTACACCATTTAAACTAAAAATTTCCATTTTCAAACCCATTCATCAAAATCACAAAAATGGTATCAAATCATAGAGCAATTAAAGATGATTGAGGATCTAACCTTGGTTTGTTGATTCCCCACTCACAAAGCCTTCAAATCCTCAAATGAAACACCTCAAACCCTCTTTCTTCCTTCCATTTTCGTCCAAGAGAGAGAGAGGAGAGAGAAAATGACCAAAAGTGTAAAAATCACACTTATATATACATCATTTCATCTCAAATCAAATACACATCTCAAGATTTGTTTTAAGGGCCAAGATGAAGTCAAATGGTCCCATAAAATGCCAAAATTGACCTCATACCCCTTTCCTTGTCTTATTCAAATGGCACCAATTATTTGTTCTCCCGGGCGTTCCAATACCCGACTCCGAACCTCGCCCGGTGTCGTTCGCGCACAACGACGGTACCGATCGTCTCAACATCATTTATAATGAATTATTTAATGAATTTTATTATTTATTGGGTGTACCTAGTCCCCCGTCCTAATGTATTAACTATTCACCGCTCGGTCCGCGCGCCTATGCACCCGTCGCGGCGAAACCGCATTACACCCCTCACTCGTTAATGAACAATATAAACACACATATTGCGATGCCATTTAACTAATTTGGACCTATACATCGCAACTTCACCACCAGAGCACACAAAACGGACTGTAAACCCTATCCGGTCGTGCTCCGTCTTCACTATGGGATCCACGAACGTCCCTGCTGGCGTCCATGTCCATAATTTCCTCATCAATAACGACCATTGAAAATTGGGCCGTTACAGGGAATGAGTTCACATAATTAAATACAATTAAATGTGACAAATAATCGATATAAGAACGTGGCGTAGGCCAATTGTGTCGTTAAAGTTGAGTTCGACAGTTTGAGGAGTCAGGTGCCGTGTGACAGCCCCAGATACCACAAATTGGGCACCCTCAGCCTAAACCTACATGGACCCCCAAGTCAATCTTCGACGAGTCAATGCAAGTCTAGTCAGCCTTAACTTATCAATTTTATTCATTACGTTATTCATTAACTAATTGTGGTTACTTTTAGATTTTCTTGACTCTATCTTATTTATCTCTTTTTCCTCAAGTTAGACAGGTGTGCAGCGAAATTGTTCTCAACACCAACTTAAAATAAATTAAACAATTTAAAACTTAAGGTAACCTAGGTGTGAAAAATCATGTCCAACAAACATCTCATATATATATATATAATCAACTGCAAACCCAATATAGGAATATACATGCATCATCAAATGTTTCAACTCCCCGAAATCCCCAAAAGAGCAAAAACGTAAGAATACATAGCTAAATATACACCAAAGTAAATACCTACTGAGTAAGAGCAAAAGAAATGGCACTGAGCATGCCTTAGAGGATATTGCCAAGCATATAGGTGCCTTACCCCGACTCATTTACGGATCAGCACCCACTGTAGTGGCCCCAAAAATTCGAAGCCCTCCACGTCATACGTCGTGGACCCACAACCCTACTTATACCGGTCTAGTTATGCTCCACGTACAACAAAACATCTACCGATTAAACTATCGCTAACTTTCCTTAAATAAATTAGACAAGTTAGCTTATGTACTACAAATCACCTATTAAACTTTAAATAATTCAACGAAAGACTTTAATCAGTAAATCATTGTATCAATGAACTGTAGATTATGTGAGAACATTACTCTAATGTGGAAAACCAATCAATATAATCATCATCATATATAACATCTGTCATGTCCAGTCAAAACATCTAAAGAAAGTCCAAATGTCATTTAAGTCCCCAAAACCCAACATAAATCAAATAAAGTAATCAAACATACAAGTAGGGAGTAGCTGATTAATCAGAAGAAATCCTCAAGCTTGCTTTTCCCTCTGCTCGTACTGGGTCTGCACTCAACCATCACAACAAAACAGATGACAAGTCAAAAGTGAGTAATCCCAAGAAAATTCAAAGAGTAAATAATATAAGTAAATGTTGGAATCAAAGACTATTTAATAAACATGCAGAAGAAAAGATTCAGGCAACTGGGAAGGACCTTGCATGTATATCCAATAGCAGTGATAAACAAAGAGTGTGCACGATCTAAGTCAGACTAGCACCATACTTCGGACTATCACCCAGGCACCGCCAGTGAGTAAACTCAAACTGATGAAAATCCCTATTGTCCGCTCGGTAGCTAATGTAGACCACGACACACCGATATGTGAATAGAAAAAATCAGCAGTCGGGTCGACAATCCATCGACATACCCCTGTAACACATGTTATGGCCTAGTGTGCTACAATGCCAACGTAATAGAATAAACCCGGCGGGAGTAAACTCAACCGACCGTAAATAAATACTGGAAATCAGAATAAATGAAACAACTAGACAAAAATTCAAATAATCTAAGCAATAAATGCTTAAATGAATTTCAGTTGGGTTACTACACACCTCAAATCGCACTCCACTAAATTCCTGACAATTCCAATCAATTTCCTAACCCTCATAAATCATTATTAAACACCAAATCCTTAATAAAATATCCATTAAACTATTTAAATAGGTTATATAAACCCCTAAATATACCCACAAATTTTTTCAATTTTATTTAAAATTCACTGTCTAGCACTGTTTTGGACGCCGTTAGAGGCGTCATCGTGTACAAAGCCTCCATGGCGTTGCCTCACGGTTTCCAGGGCGCCGTGATAAACGCCATCATGTTCACACCTGGCCCCCACGAAGCCATATAAAAGCGTGGGTTGGTGTTTTATTACTGGTCTGGACGCCGCAAGTGGCGTCGTGGCCTTAAATGCCCACGACGCGTGTAACGACCCGAATCTTCCCTAATCCGACTTAGGGAAAATTTAGTAATTTAATGTTAAATGTGTGTTAGATTTTCTTTGAATTTGATTATTAGTGATACAGTATAATATCCTATACCTCGAGATGCACATTTTATGCGGTTTGAAGATATTTCGAATATACTCTCGTTCCCATTAAGGAAACTCACAAGAGAATAAGATCTGAAAAACTTTCTTAAGCATGAAGAAAGTTATATTTAGGGGCGAAATCTTTAGATTTATGAGATCACACTAACTAGGGAAAGATATGTGGGAACTTTCCTGGTCGAAAGGAGCGAAATCTCCAAATTTATGAGATCCCATTAATTATGGAAAGATTTGTGGGAACTTTCCTAGTCAAAAGAGGCAAGATCTATAAATTCATGAGATCCCATTACTTAGAGAAAGATTTGTGGAAAACTTTCTTGGTCAAAAGGCTAATTAAGTTAAACTAATGAAAACGGGCCAAAACATATTAAATAGGGAGTTAGACTTAAGGCTCAAGTGGGAGGATACTTGTAACGGCCCAATTTGTAATTGCCGTTAATTATGACGTCATTGCAGACGTGGACGCCAGCGAGGACATACGTGGGTTCCACAGCGAGGCTGGAATGCGTCCGGATTAGGTAAATAGTATTTTGTGTGTTGTTTTGTTTGATATTGCGATGTTTATGTTAAAATAGGTTAACGGCATCGCGATGTGTGTAATTGTATTTTAAATTGACGTGGGAGATTGTGTGATGAGTATTCGCATCGATATGCGTGTCGACGCGATGCGGGTAGATTAAAGACGAAATTTTAAGTTGAGAAAAAAAAAATATATTACACACATTAAATGAATTATTTGTGATAAAATATGTAAATTGTTGGGCGCCTAGGGACACGCGGGGTCGTGGTCGACACGCGTGGGTGGTACGATAGTGTGCACGCCCGAGTATGCTCGTTGGCGCGCACGACGAAATTTTAGGCGCGAAAGTATAGGCGAATATATATATTTATATATATATATATGTGTATAAGGAATTTAATATATATATATAAATATATATATATATATAAATATATATATCAAAAATCAGAAAAATAAATAAATAATAGTGAAATTACCAATAAGGGTATTGGGGTTGTAAAGGAAAGGATAAAATGAGAGGGGTATTATGGTCATTTTACCCAAAAATTGGGGATACACACCACACCGTCACCACAGTTCCTCATTTTCTCACATTTTGATCGAAATTGAAGAGGAAGAGGAGGAATCGGGAGAAAGGAGGGAAGAGAGAACAAGAGGAGGAGACTAAAGAGGTGAGTTGTTGAGTTGTTGTTGTTGTTGTTGTTGTTGTTGTTGTTGTATGTGTTGGTGATAATGGTGGTTTGGTGGTTCGGTGGTTGTGGCGGGGGGAGCTCGAGAGCTCGAGAGCTCGGACGAATTGCGAGAGCAATTCGTCCGAGGGGGAGACGACAGTCCTCTCCCTCTCTCTCTCCCTCTCCCTCTCCTTATCTTCCATGGAAAAAAAAAAAAAAAAAAAAAAAACAGAGGCGCTGTTGCGCCTCTGTTAAAACGAAGAAGATGACCAACCGGGTCGGGTCGACCCGGCCCGGTCCTGGGCGGGTCAGACCGACCCGGTTGGCCAGTCCGGTTCGGTTGGGCGAACCGGACCGGGTGAACCGGGTCCGGTTCAGCCCAACTTAAAAAAAAAAAAAAAAAAAAAAAAAAAAAAAAAAAAAAAAAAAAGAGAAAACAGTTTTAGAAAAAAAAAAAAAAAAAAAAAAAATCTGGAAAATTCATATAAAATATGGAAAAATTAGAAAAAATATATTTTGATCAAATAAAGGAATTTTGGGATTTTCTCGGAATGTTGGCGAGATAAAGTCGAGGTTTTTACCTCGAAAAACGTAAATTTGACATAATATGTCAAATTAAAGCTAATTCAATGATAAATAATCTTAGGTACATTTGGGGAGATAATTTGGATTATCGGGTGATTATTGGCGCTAGACGGGGTTTGATTTTCGAGACGAGGAGTGCGATTTGAGGTGTGTAGTATCCCAATTGAACTTCACTTTAAGTATTTACAATTTGATTTATTTGATTTCGGTCCGATTATTCGTTATCTCATTCCATTACCGCTTTACGGTGGTTGAGTTCTCGTAATTGGTGTTTTTACGGTAGTGGAGTTTACTCCTACTTGGAGCCTTTACGAGATCACTCCCCACTGGTATTTATTCGTTACGGCCATAGAGTCCACTAAGTCATAGCACTTGTCTATGCATATACGGTGAATAGGCTACCGGTTATGGTAGGCTCGTGTGGGTGCGTCGTGGGTCTACGCCAGGCCACCTAGAGGGTCCAGGGACAACTTTGTTGGTGTGTTTGAGGGTTGTGCCCAAGGAGAGGCTCGAAGTATGACTTAGTTTGATTTTTATGTGCACGTACTTTGTTTCGTCACTATATTTATGCATGCGATGATCTTTCTTTTACGGTTATACGTATTTCTTTATTCCGCATGTTTAAATTATAGTATTTTCAATTCCAAGTACTTTTATTTCGTAATTACTTGGTGAATTTCCTTGGGATTACTCACTCTGGACTCGTCATCTGTCTTTTTGTGATGGTGAGTGCGGACCTAGACTGGCGGGGAAAGGGCAAGCTTGAAGAGTACATCGATTGACGTTTTAGCCCCACTCGTACGTATGTTTATATTTATTCGTTTTATATTGGGTTTTGGGCTTGAGAGATAGGTTGTATATTTTGATATTTTGAGGATTCATAGATGATATGTATATGATGTACGATTAATATGGTTTCCACTTAGGCATTTTGCTCATAATGCTCGGGAATTTGAGTTAAATCTTTATATTGATAGTAAATCTTCCATTGCGTAATTTAAGGATAAATGATATTAGAGGAACTAAAGTTAATAGGAAATTGATTGATAATGGATAATTGGGCGTGGGACACGGTGGCGGTTGAGTGGTCGGTTGTGGGCCGCGTGGCCTCCGTGGCGGACCAATGTGGAAATTGGGGCCGCTTCATTTTGGTATCAGAGCTTAGGTTTGAGCAACCTAAAGGATAAAACGATTATGATAGTTAACCTGATACCGCCACAATTTGCTACTTGGTATCAATGAATAAATCTTAGATGTGGAAACCACAAGTAAATGATTAAAGGCTTAGTTGGGAAGTGATGCGAGGCGGGTAGATTCAGGAAATTTATATACGTGTATATTTTGATTGTGTACTACATATTATACGCGTATATATTGGGTCTGATCCGATGCACTTTGGCGGTGCATAATTACTATGGACGGACAGACTTCTTCTATTTCGCCGACTACTCAGCAGGGTCGATGGAGAGTTTAGCATGATCAGGGTCGACGAGATAGGCGTTTCGAGCGACGAGAGAGAGATGAGAGGCGAGGTAGTGTACGTTCGCTTTTGCATCATTTGAGCGACCACGACGGCGTATGCGAGATGGAGGAGGTCGTGGTAGAGGACAGAGAGAGAGGTCGAGGTCGTGACGGGGCTCGTACATATAGTATCACGATCGGATTGGCGGGATACACGACGATGTTACGAGATGTCATCGGGTCGGACATATACGAGTAATTGTCCGATGTCACTTCATCATCACGACCGTAGATTGAGGCGACTAGGGAGAGAGTTCATTCGTTGCTACCGCGCACCTCGTCGTCTGACCCGAGATCGTGATGCGACTCGTCACTTGTCGAGGGTATGTTATCTATATGCGATGTTTCCATGCATGTATTATTTGATTCCGGTAGTACTTTGTCGTTTATATCGGGACGTAGGGTTGGACGATTAGGGTTATCGTTAAGACTTTAGATCCACATCTTGTCCTCGATGCATTCTTGGGGATAAGATTTACCCTAACCGGATATGCCGGAATTGTGTAGTAGAGATTAAGGGACACCGATTACTGTCGACTTTCGTGTCCTAGAGTATTTAGAGTTTGATGCTTTATTGGGTATGGATGGTTATCGGCGTATCGCGCACACACATTGATTGTTTCGGTAAGACGGTAGTATTTGATATTGAGGGCATTCCGGTATTTACTTTTGTTGGTACGGCGTCAGACTTACCGATTACCAGAGGTCGATTAGCTACGACACAGGAGATGGAGGCGTTTAGGACGGTGGTTGAGGCCGACACGAGACCGAGAGGTTAGATTAGAGGATGTCCCAAGTAGTGTGTGAGTTTCTGAGGTATTCCCAGACGATTTGTCGGGTTTACCACCTCCTAGGTCGATTGAGTTTATGATTGAGTTGATTCGGGGGACGCTTGCCGATAGATATATGGCCGAGCCGTCTGGGATGTCAGCATCGGAGCAGGGAGAGTTGAGATCCCAATTAGAGGAGTTATTGCAGAAGGGTTTTATTCATCCCAGTATGTCTCCTTGGGGCGCACCAGTGCTATTTGTTAAGAAGAAGGATGGTTCTTTGAGGTTGTGCATAGATTACAGGAAGTTGAATCAAGTGACGATTCGAAATCGTTATCCACTTCCTAGGATTGATGATCTATTCGATCAATTGGCGGGTGCTAAGTTTTTCTCGAAGATTGATTTACGATCTGGTTATCATCAGTTGAGGATTCGGGAGAGTGATATAGAGAAGACGGCGTTTAGCACGCGTTATGGATTGTTTGAGTTCACAGTCATGCCATTTGGGGTGACTAATGCGCCGCTATCTTTATGGATTTGATGCACTGACGGGTATTACGGCCATTTTTGGATCGTTATGTGATTGTGTTCATCGATGATATCTTAATATACAAGTAAGACTCGTGAGGAGCACGAGAGACACCTCGAGAGATGTTTTGATGACGTTGAGGAGCATAGATTGTACGCTAAGTTTAGCAAGTGTGCTTTTTGTTGAGTGAGGTGAAGTTTCTTGGACATGTCATTGGTAGTCAAGGAATATCTGTTGATGGAGACAAGATTCGAGCGATAATTGATTGGAGGACACACGAGACGATTCGGACATTCGTAGTTTCTTGGGGCTTGCGGGCTATTACGGCGATTTGTGCGGGATTTTTCTTTGATTGCGGCGCCGATGACGAGGTTGACCAAGAAGGATGTCAAGTTTGAATGGTCGAAGCTGTGAGGCGACCTTTTTAGAGTTGAAGAGGAAGTTGACTTCGGCGCCGGTGTTGGCTTTACCGAGACGGGGAAAGGATTCTCGGTTTACACGAATGCTTCCGAACCGGGTTGGGATGTGTGTTGATGCGGGAAGGACACCCGGTTGCATATTTATCGAGGCGATTGAGACCCCACGAGGAGAATTATCCGGTACATGATTTGGAGCTAGCTGCAGTTGTGTTTGCGCTCAAGGCTTGGCGACATTACCTTTTATGGGGAGCGATTTATGTTATTCACGAGATCACCGAGTTTGAAGTATCTGTTCACTCGAAGGATCGAATATGCGCAAAGACGGTGGCTTGAGTTATTGAAAGACTACGATTTCGCGATTGAGTACCATCCTGGGAAGGCGAATATAGTTGCTTGATGCATTGAGCGGAGTGGTGTAGAGAGTCGATCTTGTCTTTGCGGCGAGATGACACATGAGCATGGATTCTTTGGAGGCTGACGACGGTGTTGTGTTTGTCGGATGCTTTTCTTGATGTTCATATCGTTGCGGATGCGTGTTCTGTTGTGTC